>CM077173.1:33988313-34188313 GCA_039654105.1 Coreius guichenoti
GACGGAATCTAAAACAAAAATCCAGAAAATCACATTGTATGATTTTTAAATAATTAATTTGCATTTTATTGCATGACATAAGTATTTGATACATCAGAAAAGCAGAACTTAATATTTGGTACAGAAACCTTTGTTTGCAATTACAGAGATCATACGTTTCCTGTAGTTCTTGACCAGGTTTGCACACACTGCAGCAGGGACTTTGGCCCACTCCTCCATACAGACCTTCTTCAGATCCTTCAGGTTTCGGGGCTGTCGCTGGGCAATACGGACTTTCACCTCCCTCCAAAGATTTTCTATTGGGTTCAGGTCTGGAGACTGGCTAGGCCACTCCAGGACCTTGAGATGCTTCTTACGGAGCCACTCCTTAGTTGCCCTGGCTGTGTGTTTCGGGTCGTTGTCATGCTGGAAGACCCAGCCACGACCCATCTTCAATGCTCTTACAGAGGGAAGGAGGTTGTTGGCCAAGATCTCGGGATACATGGCCCCATCCATCCTCCCCTCAATATAGTGCAGTCGTCCTGTCCCCTTTGCAGAAAAGCATCCCCAAAGAATGATGTTTCCACCTCCATGCGTCATGGTTGGGATGGTGTTCTTGGGGTTGTAATCATCATTCTTCTTCCTCCAAACACGGCGAGTGGAGTTTAGACCAAAAAGCTCTATTTTTGTCTCATCAGACCACATGACCTTCTCCCATTCCTCCTCTGGATCATCCAGATGGTCATTGGCAAACTTCAGATGGGCCTGGACATGCGCTGGCTTGAGCAGGGGGACCTTGCGTGCGCTGCAGATTTTAATCCATGATGGCGTGGTGTGTTACTAATGGTTTTCTTTGAGACTGTGGTCCCAGCTCTCTTCAGGTCATTGACCAGGTCCTGCCGTGTAGTTCTGGGCTGATCCCTCACCTTCCTCATGATCATTGATGCCCCACGAGGTGAGATCTTGCATGGTGCCCCAGACCGAGGGAGATTGACCGTCAGTTGAAGAGTACCTATGATAAAAATTACAGACCTCTACATGCTTTGTAAGTGGGCAAACCTGCAAAATCGGCAGTGTATCAAATACTTGTTCTCCCCACTGTATTTAGCAATATATAGCGGGTGAATTACATGGATTGTGTAACATTAGCAGCACATTATTAGCTGTTTGATAACACAGTCAAGCAAAAGGCTAATCATATTAATAACCATTATGTGTCTGGCATTGTAAGAGTGATACATAAAACGCATTACCATTCTGATACATCGACTTGTAGACGAGCCTGTATGAGTGAGTGGAGGCGGGGCTCATTTGCATATTCATATATCTTGCTATTAAGCAAGGGTGTGGAGTTAAGGCCAAAGTATACTTCACTTTTTACACGTACGCAAGGGTCAGCGTACAGTGCGTGTGATGCGAATTTCGTCATCAGAAGAGTACTGAATGTGCACCGCCGGATTTTTCTAACCGTGCAGTTTTAAGAGATAAAATTATTGACTACAGGGGGACTTAACTATCATTTTGTCACATCCGCCAGTTGGAGTGCCCATGATATCCATAGGGCACTCCTCCCTAGTCCATTGCTATCAGATCATAAACTTAATTTCCCGTAATTCATTGCCTGGACTCATTATGTTGTGATTACGTTCAGCTGTGTCTTGTTATCATGTAAAACTCTGCCCATATAAGCCCTGTATTTACACTCATGCTTTGCAAAGTCTTGTAAGTGTCACACTGCATCTCTAAGCACTCTCCCTCTGGTGAACCAGGTTTTAGTTTGTGTTTTTTTTTTTGGGGGGATTATTTACCTTGTGTTATGACCTATTGCCTGTTTTATGGATGATGATTATAGATTGCCCTAATAAATCTGATTTTGGATTTTCAACCTTAAGTCTCGAAGCAGTTCGTGACACATTTTAAGGGGCCTTCATTTTGGGGACAGAAAAACAGAAATAATGAAACCATGGCTTAATGCGTTTTTGTGATTTTTTAATGTTTTTAAAAGAAGTCTCTTCTGCTCACCATGGCTGCATTTATTTGATCAAAAATACAGTAAAACAGTAATATTGCTTGCTTGCTGAATAAAAATAATAAATAAATTAAATTTAAAATATATTATACTAGAAAACAGTTATTTTAAATTGTAGTAATATTTTACAATATTATTGTTTTTACTGCATTTTTAATTCAATAAATGTAGCCTTGGTGAACAAAAGAGATCTTTCAAAAACATTAAAAAATTGTACCGACCCCATAACGGTTGTGTGCGTCTGTGTCTTTAGCAAGTCGATGCACAAACTGCCACAAATGACTGAGGCCTTGTCCACACTAATACATTTTTGTTTGAAAACGTATCTTTTTCTCTCCATTTTGTCTTTCCTTCCACACTGAGACACATGTTTGTCCTGCGAAAATGGAGCAAAGTGGACACATTTGAAAACGCCATTTTTAGCGTTGTAGTGTGTACTGTGAAAATGGAGGTATTTAAAAATGATGAAGCATGTTTAGTCATGTGATGCATATTGAACTGATAGACATGTAGGTTTATACCGTTATTGTGCATGTTATGTGCTATTCACTTTCACACTGTCCTATTGCGGTCTTTGATCTTGAAATTAGCTGATAATAAATAAAATGCAGTTCATATCTGCTGCTTTCACTGACGTGAAGTGAACTCTGTTTAATTTGCATATAGTCCAAAAGGCGAAGATCAGTGAACTGAAGACACATTTGTGTGGCCAAGTGTAATAGTTTTAACAAATTGGATAGCTACAGTGGGGAGAACAAGTATTTGATACACTGCCGATTTTGCAGGTTTTCCTACTTACAAAGCATGTAAAGGTCTGTAATTTTTATCATAGGTACTCTTCAACTGTGAGAGACGGAATCTAAAACAAAAATCCAGAAAATCACATTGTATGATTTTTAAATAATTAATTAGCATTTTATTGCATGACATAAGTATTTGATCACCTACCAACCAGTAAGAATTCCGGCTCTCACAGACCTGTTAGTTTTTCTTTAAGAAGCCCTCCTGTTCTCCACTCATTACCTGTATTAACTGCACCTGTTTGAACTCGTTACCTGTATAAAAGACACCTGTCCACACACTCAATCAAACAGACTCCAACCTCTCCACAATGGCCAAGACCAGAGAGCTGTGTAAGGACATCAGGGATAAAATTGTAGACCTGCACAAGGCTGGGATGGGCTGCAGGACAATAGGCAAGCAGCTTGGTGAGAAGGCAACAACTGTTGGCGCAATTATTAGAAAATGGAAGAAGTTCAAGATGACGGTCAATCTCCCTCGGTCTGGGGCACCATGCAAGATCTCACCTCGTGGGGCATCAATGATCATGAGGAAGGTGAGGGATCAGCCCAGAACTACACGGCAGGACCTGGTCAATGACCTGAAGAGTGCTGGGACCACAGTCTCAAAGAAAACCATTAGTGACACACTACGCCGTCATGGATTAAAATCCTGCAGCGCACGCAAGGTCCCCCTGCTCAAGCCAGCGCATGTCCAGGCCCGTCTGGAGTTTGCCAATGACCATCTGGATGATCCAGAGGAGGAATGGGAGAAGGTCATGTGGTCTGATGAGACAAAAATAGAGCTTTTTGGTCTAAACTCCACTTACCGTGTTTGGAGGAAGAAGAAGGATGAGTACAACCCCAAGAACACCATCCCAACCGTGAAGCATTGAGGTGGAAACATCATTCTTTGGGGATGCTTTTCTGCAAAGGGGACAGGACGACTGCACTGTATTGAGGGGAGGATGGATGGGGTCATGTATCGCGAGATCTTGGCCAACAACCTCCTTCCCTCAGTAAGAGCATTGAAGATGGGTCGTGGCTGGGTCTTACAGCATGACAACGACCCGAAACACACAGCCAGGGCAACTAAGGAGTGGCTCCATAAGAAGCATCTCAAGGTCCTGGAGTGGCCTAGCCAGTCTCCAGACCTGAACCCAATAGAAAATCTTTGGAGGGAGCTGAAAGTCCGTATTGCCCAGCGACAGCCCTGAAACCTGAAGGATCTGGAGAAGGTCTGTATGGAGGAGTGGGCCAAAATCCCTGCTGCAGTGTGTGCAAACCTGGTCAAGAACTACAGGAAATGTATGATCTCTGTAATTGCAAACAAAGGTTTCTGTACCAAATATTAAGTTCTGCTTTTCTGATGTATCAAATTCTTATGTCATGCAATAAAATGCAAATTAATTACTTAAAAATCGTATAATGTGGTTTTCTGGATTTTTGTTTTAGATTCCGTCTCTCACAGTTGAAGAGTACCTATGATAAAAATTACAGACTTCTACATGCTTTGTAAGTAGGCAAACCTGCAAAATCAAATACTTGTTCTCCCCACTGTATCTGATCAGTAAAAAGGCCCTGAGAAATGAACACAGTCAGACTGCTCTGGTTTCTGCTCTTGCTTTAATCTCACAGTAATTAAGTAATTGTTTAACAAGATCCATCCTAAAAAGCATATATAAATATGGATTAATATCTCCTTTGCTCAGTCTGAGTTTGACCTTGAGTTCACAGAGGAAGATTTACACAGGTTTGACACGTTCACTCGTTTGAAGAAAGTGCAGGTTTATTACTGAATGTCTGATGATGTATTGGGTTCGTCATGACACTTCATCTATTCCACACTTCTTTACTTTCTTTTTATTCTCTGCTTCCTTTCATGTTGTCAGTTACCACAGACAATATTTGAACTTGTCTCTCTTGTGATGGAGAACGAGAAACATGTTTGCGGTAAATACTCTTGTAATGGACGAAAGGGCCGGAGGGCTTAAGAGAAATGTTTTTGTTAAAGCATATGAAATCCTCAGGAAGGATGTGTTATTAGATTTGGAAAGTGTTTATATCGTCTTTGTGAAGCTCGGCTGTTTTGTTTTCTAGGTGGAACAGTTTCTAGTTCTGCATTACTGATGTAATTCTCATGGTTGTAGTTTAGTTGTAGTGATTTACGGACAGACATTATACAATAAACTGGCTGAAATTGTAGTTTTGTTGCTCTTGTCTAGTTTTCTTGTTTCATGTTTATAGCCATTTCTCTTGATATATTAGTTTGTCTTTTATTTTGATCTGTTCTCATGTTCTTGTCTGTGTTCATTGATTGTCTCCGGTTATTTCTAGTTGGAACTCATTAGTTTTGAGTATAAATATCCCTTGTGTTTCTCTTGATTATCATCGATAGCTTTCATGTTGTGTTCATGTCAGTCTTTCTGTTTCTTGTTAATGTAGTTTTGTGTTTCTTACTTTTGCAATTTAATTTTCACATGAAATGAGACCTATGACACAGAAGTGAGCAAGTGACTTTCCACAATTTCAGTGTTGACAAGTTTATATTGGGGATGTGATGGTGAGGAAATGTTCCCAGCGGTTAATCGATGTGTGACAATCCCCGGGGCGTGGGGTGGGGGGGACACCTTCATGTGCGCTCGAAGGTGTGTGTGTAAATTAGAAGTGTTACCTCTGGATTATGCCACCTTCATCAGACAAAGTTTACAGATTGCCTCATTAATGTTTGCAGGTTCCTTATTAGCATTGGGTTTAAATCCAAAATATTGCTAAATAGGCACTTTTACATTGTGCTTTGAAACCAAATCTTCTGCTATCGTCTTGTCAGTCAGCTCGCCTCACTCTCATTACGTGATAAATGAAATATGACTCCTGCTGCTGAGGGGTACAAGGGATATAATCGGTGTGCGGCTGAACACCGTGTAACACCGGTTACACCGACTATTGCAGCAAGCCTAGTTTATATATCAAGCGTATGGGAAACAAAGTTTCAGATGGCTTCAATGACATTTCTGAGAAAAACTATTCATTGAAATTGTAAATTTCTTGCAAATCTTTGACACATTGACAGCTTTAATTGAGACAGTAGCATGTAAATGGGATATTCTTGATCACAATTGTAACTATCACATTGTTGCATTAAATGTCAGGTTAAGCAACTGATAAAAAAGCAACAAAATTATCTGTAAAGTAGTTTGTCAATAATCTGTATTGTCTGTAACAGTTTACAATAAGGTTGCAATTGGAAACATTAGTTAACTACATTGAACTAACAATGAAAAATAACTGTAAAACATTTATTATTCTTAGTTCATTTTTATTTCACCATTTATATACACTGATGACCTAAAACATTATGACCAGTCACAGGTGAAGTGAATATTGTTGATCATCTCCTAACAAGGCCACATATTAAAATCTGGGTAGATTAGATGATAAGAAAACAATCAGTTCTCGTGTTGGATGCAGGAGAAATCCTGATGCAGGAGGAGTGACTTTGAAAGGGCCAAAACGTTATGGCACGGTGATTGTGTCGGAGTATCTCTGAAACTGCAAGGCTTGTGGGTTGCTCCCGGTCAGCAGTGGTGAAGAGGGACAAACCACAAACCGGTGACGGGGTGTTGGGCTCCCTAAGCTCGTCAATGCTCGAGAGCAATAAAGGCTATCCAGCAGCCGCAGACCAATCAGAGTGCCTACACTCTCAGAAAAAAAGGTACAGCGCTGTCACTGGGGCAGTACCCTAAGGTACAAAAGTGAAAAGGTACATCTTTGCAGCTTACCCCTAAATGCAATGTATTAGTACCTTTTCGCTTTTGTACCTTAGGGTACTGCCCCAGTGACAGCGCTGTACCTTTTTTTTCTGACAGTGTATGATGACCCCTGTCCACCGTTGAAAGCGCAGCCTGCAATGGGCATGTGAGCGTTAGAACTGTATCTTGGAGCAGTGGAAGGTCACCTGGTCTGATGAGTCCCATTTACATCACGTGGATGGCCGTGCACGTGTGCGGCGTTTACCTGGGGAAGTGATGGCACCAGGATGTTTTGTGTCATCGGTGTATATATATGTATATATTTAGTTGTATACATTAACATTTTATTTAATGCGTTAGCTGACATTAAATAATGGGAGCTTATTGTAAAGTGTTACTGTATTCTGAAAAACAGAACACTTTCTGTCAGACACTTTCCACTGTTTATGGAGTTTATGTGGTTTCAAGTACATCTCAGAGCGAGGATGAATCTATCTCTCACTGATGGGGGGATGAAACGCAATCCTGCGAGTCCTCAGACGTGAGGAAACACGGCACAAGTTTCTCTCTTCCGGAGTGCGCCATGGATAAACCCTCTCCGGCTTTTCCAGTCCCACAGGAGTCTGAGGGAAATAGTCAGCCCGTGTTAAACCTAAATGAACACATTGATTTATTTCCACTCTGAAGTGGGACTGGGCCTCATGGGAATGACATATGTCAGATAACACACACACACACACACACACACACACACACATGCACGCTCGTTCACAGTGTGGAGGAGCTGGAAACACGTCTCATGTTGTTGAGGACAGACTCCGTATCTGTGATGGGATCAGGTAGTCATCTGTACAGAAGGTGAACTCACCTCGTGTTATCGGCACACACCCTATCACGCTGTGTTTGGATGTGAGAAATCGAGTCTGCTGCAGGTGCAGAGTGTGTCGTCAGCTGTGTGTTACTGTGGTTGCAAACTTCTGCTCTCCCTGTTTCAGTTTCATGTGCTTTATTGGGCTGAAGAGTTGGGATCGTAAGCCATATTTGGGCTGGATTCGCAATTATGCATTGCTAAGGACTTCATTTGGACAACTTTAAAGGCAATTTTCTCAATATTTCGATTTTTTGCACCCTCAGATTCCAGATTTTCAAATAGCTGTATCTCGGCCAAATATTGTCCTATCCTAACAAACCATACATCAATGGAAAGCTTATTTATTCAGCAAATTAAATTAAATGTAAATGAAAATGAAATAAATGAATGAAATAAATCTTAGATTTAAAAATCTAAAAAATTAAAAATTTACCCTTATGACTGGTTTTGTGGTCCAGGGTCACATATTTGAATATGAAATATGAAAAATGAGTTATGCATATGAAAAACGCAGTCGATACCTTTTGATTGAAATATGAGCGTCAGCCACATTCATTGAGAAAAAAACTCCTGTATGTTCGTCATGAAAATGCAAAACAACATCCCTCAGGGCTTTTAGTTCAAAAGCATGCACGTTTAGAGAAATATTGATGGATTCTCATATGTTTATGTCAAATTTCTATACAGAGGAGTAATATTTATAAATTTTTTCCCCAAAATGCGCTGATGTAATCATTATGAGCGCTGGATACTCTGATGTACTGTGTTTTCAATTCATACTGGCGGCCTGAGGGCACTCTATGCACATTTAGTCTGCAAATGGCACTCATGATGAACAGGCATATCATGTGACATTTCAGGAAATAACAATGGCTTCCCGAGATCGCTATAACATTTTTTTCGGCGATACCATAGGAGAACCATTTTTCTTAGTGTGAAGAACATTTTAATAATCTAAAGAACCCTTTTCCCCTATAAAAAAGCATATTTTTGTAGGTGTAGAAGGTGTTATGACCTTAAGTTATTAAACTAGATAAAATATTTCAAATACATATTGTTCATTACAGACTGGTGTATGTCACTCCTGATGTATGTCTATGTAATATTTCATGCATAATTTTTAAACAGCTAAAAACATTATTTGATTGGTCAGTTACTTGAGATGCAGTATTGTTATAATTAACTAAAACTATTAAAAATGATTTTCGTTAAGTTAAATAAGGTTGAAACAAAATAGAATGTAAATATTAGATTAAACTTACATTTGAAAAAAAAAAAAATTGAAAAATTGAAAATGAGAAATGTTTTCCTTGGCAAATAAATTAAATAAATATGTTTTAAGTTGAAGAACTAAAATTACCAAAATGGAAATACAAATAAATTTAAGATGAACAGAATTAATAAAAATGAATAAAATGACAAAATCCTGTAACAAAATTACTAAAACAAATGGAAATTATAATGAAAATTGAAAGTACAAAAAAAAAACAATTTAAAATAATAATAAATACTTTAATAGTACTAATAATACTAAAATAACACTGGACGGCAATATGATAAAGATTACAGATGTTATCTAGAAAAATCAGCATTTGATGAGCTGATCTTTGTAATTATGGAGGAGACATGATTACTTGTTTTGTGTATTTATAAACAGATTAAGTGAGTTTACAGTATGTTGTGATGTTTGTAGAGACATGGATGATTTCCTCTGCTTAATGAACCTCTTGGGTTTTTAGATGTGCATCTACCGTATCCGGTTAATGTAGAAACCACACACATCTATCTCACCCTCTCGTGTGTGTTTGTTTAATAAGTTATTTTGGTGTTGGGATCATTTAGTGGTTTATTGATTGAATTAAGGTGCTCCTCACAGCGCTTTCATTTGTTGCACTTGCACGCAAAAGCTAGTTTCAGTTTTCATAGTTTCAGATTTTCCATATCATTTGTCGCAAACACAAAGCAACAACTCGTTTAATCGCACTCTCTTTGGCTGTATTATTTTGCTTAATTTTCGTTTTTATTAGAAGACAGTGTATTGGCCAGACAAATAAAGAAACAAGCTTGATACACAAACAAACACTTCAATTCTCTCTCAGTAAACACGTCTTTCTCTGAAACACACACAAACACACAGCTGTGATTGATCATGAAAACAGACACATTACATGTCTTGATTGTGTTCAAATTCAACACACAGATGCACCAAAGTTAGACCTCACTTATAATAATCTGATTTATTACAGTTGTATTTTGTATATTTGGCAGTCTAACATTAATGTGATTAGACATGTTTTTGCAATAACTCTATAAAGCCTGCTGTATCATATTTAATACTCAACTTTCTGAAGCCTCTAAATGACCAACATGATCAAAACTTTGCTGAAAAACCTGTTGTACACAATCTACTACATTCCTTCTGTCATCTGAGTGATAGCTTTTACTTTTAAGCTAATAAAAGGCCTTTTAGTATAATTGTTCAAACGTCCCCCTTCAGGTCTTTTTGCTGTGAAATCTTTACTGATTTGTAAATGTAAAAATAACTTTTATATTGTTAGTAATATTTCAAGATGAACACTTAGTGGACTGAAGCAACTTGGGTTTACTTGATTATCCATACATAATTTTATAGTAAAAATGTGAGTATCAAATATGATCCATCAAGCTTTTTAAGGAAGCTTTATTTGTTCATCTCTCAATCGTCATTATATTGCATTGCATTATATGTTTTAAACCTACAGAGCTTTGATCATAAAACTAAGCATTTAAATATCACCTTAATAAGACATATTATTGGAGATATAGAGTGACGACTGATATTTATATGCATCTTATACTCTTATAAGTAGTCTGTTATACTGTTATAAAAATCTCACTGATTTACATTACAAGCTATCAGTATTTAAGTATTTCATCTTAATTTCGTCCATATAAATATCAGCATCTACACCAAATTGCATATTTTTGCTCAGTTTGGGCCTCTGAATAAAATTGAGCAGGGCTCCAGACAAAAAAAAATCAATTATGGGGAAAACGTGGCGCCAAATTATAATTTTAAATGCCACAAAAGAATAAACGCGTGTAATTATATGGGCGGTGTTTTATTAAAATTTTAGCTCCTTCCATTCTTTCTCATGAAGACGATAGTTTAAGTAAAAATTTAAGGATTATGTGATATAGTGCATATATTTAGCCAAATGCCCTTTCTATATTTATTTTTCTAGCTGGCTAACGAGTTTATTAGCTTTGAATGCCTTTTCTGAGGTAAATTTGACGTTACGTGACATGATTGTTCTTAAGCTGTTTTATACAAGCTCTTTCCAAGGTCGAAATGCTGAATAAGCGATCTGTCCGTGTCAGACCACATTAAAGCGTGCCAAAAAGTTTAAAGTTTGTTAATTGTTTACTAAAATTAACAAACAAATTAAAAGTGACATATTAAAGTTAAGTGGAAATCTTACTGCGATTATGGAGGGCTGCGCTACAAATAACTTGAAGTACAGGCAGTAACAGAAAACAGCAAAGATTAAAATATATTGAAAATAAGAATCCATATCAGTATCATTTAAAAAGGAGAACTGGTACCGATTAGTTCGCGTCCCCACAGCTGACATGTTTATCTGTTGTGTGCATGAAATAGACACTTACCTTCCTGCACTTTTACAATACTTGGATGTTCATTCATTGACACGCCTCCGTCGTTTTCTATCTCTCTCATGCTGGTACAGCCGTCAGCGTTGTTGCCTGATAGAGACGAGGGCTTTGAAAAGCCTGATATTTTCCATTTTGACATCCATTTCTGCCGTGAATTTTGGCGCTCAGACTCAGTGAGGTTTTTTTCCACTGTAACTTTGCTACGCGTCGTCTCAGGTAAAAAGGCACACAATTTTTAATCATAACATGTAAATTTATATGATCTCAGCAAAAATATCACTTGCAAATTAATATTTTTGGTCTGTTCTGGACCGTTTTAGTCGCAGTCTGGAGCCCTGTTAACAGGGTTAAAAGCTGTTAAATTCAGTGCAGTGCAGCATCTTGAGGCACATTTTAAACTATTTTTAACTGGACATGCAACATTTGCACTGTGAGGTGCTAAAAACCAGAGAGACGTCCTGAAAAAGCCAAAAGATGTCTGTTTGATTCATGTCTGCATAGACCAACAATTAAAAAAACGCACAGATGGATCTTGCTCCGTCCTCCCAAAACCCCTGAGTACTCGCTTTATTTATCTGTCATGTACTTGAGTAGTCAAAATGACAAAACTGCACATCCCTTATAAACACAGGTCCCGTTGGTGGCATTAAGCACGTTTCAGGACTCTCTCCTCCTGGTTTTTGTACTCCGGTGGGACTTGTAAACTTTACACAGGCCGTTATGTTCTCTCTGATGATGCTGTAAAGTTTACGCATCAGATGGTGCCGCTGGCAGCTGCTTGTACAGTTTGAACCTCTCAGAGTCTTTCTGTTTTTTTGATATGCTTCAACAGGAGAGAGCCTTGGGCTTTGTTCTGAGCTATAAGACAACACCAGAGGAGAAATCAAGGGAAACAGAGAGAGAGACTGTGTGTACGCTTTGAGAAAATCTCATGTGTCTGAGTTGTTAACCTCTAGACCCCTCATTACTGCATTTCCCACAATCCTTTGGCTTTCACTCCTGCCAGTGAGAGTGTTTGCGGTGTTTCACCTTGAGTAATGTAATACCTGGAGAAAGCAATCCGTTAGCAATCCCGTACAGCTCATGCTGTCAGCTTTGCTCACAGGCTTTCAGTTCCGGATGTTCAGCTATTAAGGCATTATCACACTGTAAAACTGATTTGTAATTTTAATGGTAAAAAACTGTAAAAATGCTATGTAAAAATATTATTTTAGTGTCATGATACTGTTATAGTTAAAAAAAAAAACGTTTAATTTTTTTTTTTTTTTTGTATTTTCTGTTTTCATTTTAAAGTTTTCATTTTTTAGAGTTTTACTAAAATTGTTGTTTTTGACATTTTTAGTAGTTATTATTATTTTTTTTTAAATATATTCATTTTTATTTCAGATTTAGTTTTAGTTATTTTAGTACATCAAATTAAACTACATAAAAATGAGATGTTGCTTTGGGAACAAGCTGAAATAAAATGTTTTTTATTTTATTTCAGTTCATTTTAAGTATCGAAAATATGTTTTTTTATGATTTCATTTTACTATTTGCGGTGAGTTCACTTACTATATATGGTGAAAACTGGGACAAAAAAACTGTTAAATGTACAGTTCTTGAAAGTTAAAAATAGCAAATTATGTTATTTATGTATTATAAAATTGAGTAATTTGGTGTATTGACATTATTTCATTCATTTTTTTTTTTACTGTAAATTTAAGTTCAATCTGTAAAATTTAAATTGTTGCTTCTGTATTTTTTATGTTGAAATTCTGACAACCACAGCTGCCTGTTTTAGCATATATTTCACTGATTTATTTTTACAATGAGGTGCTAACCAGCCAATCCTCTACCCCTTTGGGATGGAGAACTGAGATGAAACAATGAGAAAAGAAAGGAAAAAGCAGAGCACATGAGCGGAGCTGGACTGATGGGTTGTGATGTTTGTGATAGATTAGCATATCAAACACAGTCAAGTGTGACTCTGAGTTTGACAGTATTTAGATGGATTTTCAAAGAATTAATAGAGTTAGTTAAACCACGAGCAATTAACATTCAAATGACCAAAACAGTGTTGTTACAGAGAAATTAAGAATTAATCGAATTGCAAAATTGCCTCTTCAAATCGATGCAGATGGTTTGAATGCAAATGCATGTCGTTTTAATTTCTTTACTTGTGTTTTTTTCCCCTCTTCTTCATTCTGTTTGTGCTCACTCTCCAGAATTGAAATGAAAGTGTGAACAAGTGCTTTAGTGTAATTAGGGCAGGATTTGAGAGATTTTCTCAAATGAACGATGTTGGGTTTGGTTTAAAGAGGTGAATGCTGTCTGAATGAAGGACAGGTTTAAATTTTTATAACGAAATCATTTGGTAACCACGCTCAGATCCATCAAAATAACATGTTGATGTATGTTAATGCTCTCATAAACCATTGATAACATTAAACACCAAAGTATTCGTTTGTATGGTAAAGTGTAAAACTAATGTCATGTTAATGTTGTGAAATCAAACAATCTACTTCTGACTAGTGATTGCAAGTAGAAAATAATAGTTCAGTACTATGACGTAAACTAAAGGCTATTGGCTAAAGAGCTAAACTAGTCCATAACCCATCTTACCTTTGTTTGAACAGAAAATGCATCAATATGTATAAGAAAACTAAGCTTATCAAGCCATTTTAAGTATGTTACATTATTTGCTATTAAACAAATTAATCTCTTTCATTATAAATACAGTAAAGGCAAGACATTACAGGCAAAACCAATTTTGAAATTGGACAATTTTGCTTCCATAACATGTCTTCTTTCAGGCTGTTTTATACAATATTTTATTCCTAAAAACATTTTTTTTCTGTCTGTTGAGAGTATTTTCTGATTTATGGAGTGATAAAAAAAAGAAATCCAAAATCCCTTCTGTAAAATATTCTCTAATATGTCAACAAAATGAAATAAGAATTCTGAACCTGGCTTTATTCAATGTTCAGATTTCTGATCTGGAAATGTATGCAAATCAGTGCATATTTAAATAGACAATTCCTCATTTGCATATGTAAACAACATTTTCAGACTCGTAATACAAAACAATTGTCTGAATGTACTGTGAATAATAAACTGGGGAAAGTACTGTGATATTATTAAGTTAATATCTGTACCCTATTCACCTATAGTGCCTTGCCTTAAATCTATGAATTGCATGAATTCAGTTTTCTGTGAACCTAAACGCAGGGTTTGTAGTGTTTTGTGCATCAAAAGTAAATAACTGTACGTGTGATAGAAATACAGATAAACACATGCACACGCAGAGAAACTCAATAGTGTTGTTGTTATGCGTGTTTGTCCAGGTGTTTGCCATTGTAAGCACCTCCTCCATGTTTAAGATCTTAATAATGATTTATTGTGTTTATTCCAAACATTTTATCAGCCACTGGTACAAAAGCTGTTTGGTGAAAGACCTCAGAGCTGAAGTATTTATTAATAATGATCATATCTTTATCTGTAAGATGTGTGTGTGTGTGTGTGTGTGTGTGTCTCGCTGTTATTGTTTTCTTCCTCTGCACGCGGTGGCTGTAATGCCTTCAGAATTACACGTCTTCTCTCATAATATCCTGTATCGCTTCACACATGAAGTAACCCACAGGGTGTGTGTTTTAGTGTGGACGAATGTTTGTGTTTGTGTGTGTTGTTGTCCCAGCAGGATCCAGCATTAAAATCTCAGTAAATTTGTGATGTTTCATTAGCTTGAATTAATCAAGCTATCATTGATTGAGTTAAAAACCAGCTGATGAATTATGCGTGTGTGTTCATTTCATGCTTCATATGTTGGTGTATTTATCATGGTTTACAATATTTTATATGTATTGTAATACACATTTCAGCAATATCACACTCACGTTTATGCTGTTGTGTTGAATGTCGTCACATCTGTGATTCTGTTGTAATCATGATACCAACAGCACGATTGTGGTTATTATATTGCTTTGAAGCAACAATTAAAAAAAAAAAAAAACAAGACGTTAATATTGAGTATCTTGCATTTGGTTCTTGATAATTTGGTCATTGGTAACCTGATCATCTTTTTTTTCTCTCTCTCTCTTTGTGCTGTCTTGTTAAGGAGGTTGAGGTAAGTTGAACAGTTTAGCATTTTTGTAAGATTTCTCATTTAGTAACATGCACAGTCCTCTCTTTTTCTTCTTCTTCTTCTCTCTCTCTCTCTCTCTCTCTCTCTCTCTCTCTCTCTCTCTCTCTCTCTCTCTCTCTCTCTCTCTATATATATATATATATACAGTGGGGAGAACAAGTATTTGATACACTGCCGATTTTGCAGGTTTGCCCACTTACAAAGCATGTAGAAGTCTGTAATTTTTATCATAGGTACTCTTCAACTGTGAGAGACGGAATCTAAAACAAAAATCCAGAAAATCACATTGTATGATTTTTAAGTAATTAATTTGCATTTTATTGCATGACATAAGTATTTGATACATCAGAAAAGCAGAACTTAATATTTGGTACAGAAACCTTTGTTTGCAATTACAGAGATCATACGTTTCCTGTAGTTCTTGACCAGGTTTGCACACACTGCAGCCGGGATTTTGGCCTACTCCTCCATACAGACCTTCTCCAGATCCTTCAGGTTTCGGGGCTGTCGCTGGGTAATACAGACTTTCAGCTCCCTCCAAAGATTTTCTATTGGGTTCAGGTCTGGAGACTGGGTAGGCCACTCCAGGACCTTGAGATGCTTCTTACGGAGCCACTCCTTAATTGCCCTGGCTGTGTGTTTCGGGTCGTTGTCATGCTGTAAGACCCAGCCACGACCCATCTTCAATGCTCTTACTGAGGGAAGGAGGTTGTTGGCCAAGATCTCGCGATACATGGCCCCATCCATCCTCCCCTCAATACGGTGCAGTCGTCCTGTCCCCTTTGCAGAAAAGCATCCCCAAAGAATGATGTTTCCACCACCATGCTTCACGGTTGGGATGGTGTTCATGGGGTTGTACTCATCCTTCTTCTTCCTCCAAACACGGTGAGTGGAGTTTAGACCAAAAAGCTCTATTTTTGTCTCTTCAGACCACATGACCTTCTCCCATTCCTCCTCTGGATCATCCAGATGGTCATTGGCAAACTTCAGACGGGCCTGGACATGCGCTGGCTTGAGCAGGGGGACCTTGCGTGTGCTGCAGGATTTTAATCCATGACGGCGTAGTGTGTTACTCATGGTTTTCTTTGAGACTGTGGTCCCAGCTCTCTTCAGGTCATTGACCAGGTCCTGCCGTGTAGTTCTGGGCTGATCACTCACCTTCCTCATGATCATTGATGCCCCATGAGGTGAGATCTTGCATGGTGCCCCAGACCGAGGGAGATTGACCGTCATCTTGAACTTCTTCCATTTTCTAATAATTGCGCCAACAGTTGTTGGCTTCTCACCAAGCTGCTTGCCTATTGTCCTGTAGCCCATCCCAGCTTTGTGCAGGTCTACAGTTTTATCGCTGATGTGCTTACACAGCTCTCTGGTCTTGGCCATTGTGGAGAGGTTGGAGTCTGTTTGATTGAGTGTGTGGACAGGTGTCTTTTATACAGGTAACGAGTTCAAAGAGGTGCAGTTAATACAGGTAATGAGTGGAGAACAGGAGGGCTTCTTAAAGAAAAACTAACAGGTCTGTGAGAGCCGGAATTCTTACTGGTTGGTAGGTGATCAAATACTTATGTCATGCAATAAAATGCAAATGAATTATTTAAAAATCATACAATGTGATTTTCTGGATTTTTGTTTTAGATTCCGTCTCTCACAGTTGAAGTGTGCCTATGATAAAAATTACAGACCTTTACATGCTTTGTAAATAGGAAAACCTGCAAAATCGACAGTGTATCAAATACTTGTTCTCCCCACTGTATATATATATATATATATATATATATATATATGTATATGTGTGTGTGTGTGCGTGTGTGTGTAAACCCAAACTTTTAAATGGTACTGTGTATATACACTGATCAGGCATAACATTATGACAGGTGAAGTGAATAACACTGATTATCTCTTCATCACGGCACCTGTTAGTGGGTGGGATATATTAGGCAGCAAGTGAACATTTTGCCCTCAAAGTTGATGTGTTAGAAGCAGGAAAAATGGGCAAGCGTAAGGATTTGAGTGAGTTTGACAAGGGCCAAATTGTGATGGCTAGACGACTGGGTCAGAGCATCTCCAAAACTGCAGCTCTTGTGGGGTGTTCCCGGTCTGCAGTGGTCAGGATCTATCAAAAGTGGTCCAAAGAAGGAACAGTGGTGAACCGGCGACAGGGTCATGGGCGGCCAAGGCTCATTGATGCACGTGGGGAGTGAAGGCTGGCCCGTGTGGTCTGATCAAACAAACGAGCTACTGTAACTCAAAATGCTCAAAAAAGTTAATGCTGGTTTTGATAGAAAGGTGTCAGAATACACAGTCACAGTGCATCACAGTTTGTTGTGTAAGGGGCTGCATAGCCGCAGACCAGTCAGGGTGCCCATGCTAACCCCTGTCCACCTCTGAAAGCACCAACAGTGGGCACGTGAGCATCAGAACTGGACCACGGAGCAGTGGAAGAAGGTGGCCTGGTCTGATGAATCATGTTTTCTTTTACATCACGTGGATGGCTGAGTGCGTGTGCGAGTAAGACGATGCTACAGGGAGACAGGAAGGACAGCTGATCGTCCTTGCAGTGGCAAACCACGTGTAACCATGTGTCCCCCCAGACGTGTTCGAGAACTCTCACACACTTGCTCGCACATGCATGCAGCCTTGCACGCACACGCATGCAGCCTCACACACACACACGCATGCAGCCTCGCACGCTCGCCCACACACATGCAGCCTCACACACACACACACGCATGCAGCCTCACACACACACACGCATGCAGCCTCGCACACTCGCACACACACATGAAGCCTCGCACACACACACTCGCACGCACATGTATGCAGCCTCGCAAACACACACTCGCACGCACACGCATGCAGCCTTGCACACACACTCGCATACACACACATGCAGCCGTGCACACACACACTCGCACGCACACGCATGCAGCCTCGCACACACACACTCACACACACGCATGCAGCCTTGCACAAACACGCACACATGCAGCCTGGCACACACACACTCGCATGCACATGCATGCAGCCTGGCACACACACACATTCGCACACACACGCATGCAGCCTCGCACACACATACTCGCACGCACACACTCGCACGCACACACATGCAGTCGTGCACACACACTCGCACGCACACGCATGCAGCCTCGCACACACACACACACTCACACACACATGCATGCAGCCTTGCACAAACACGCACACATGCAGCCTGGCACACACACACTCGCATGCACACTCATGCAGCCTGGCACACACACACATTCGCACACACACGCATGCAGCCTCGCACACACATACTCGCACGTATGCAGCCTCGCACACACGCACACACGCACGCACATGCAGCCTCGCAGACACACACACACACATATTCGCACGCACACGCTCACACACTGTAAATGTGCATTTTTTATTACTCGCTTTTGTTTCGCCTCCCTCCGCCATTTTACGCTAGCACGAGAAGCGCATATGTGACGAATGATGTCAGAGAAACGTCAGTAGACTATAATTGATTATGGTCTATCACTGCATCGATGCAGAATTGTCCACGTCCACATCACGATGCATTGATGCAGCTATTAATTTCAATACCCCTATTAAAAAGGTGTTATTTATGTGCTGAACAGTGTGACGTCATATTGTGACCGTTGCAGTGTGCGTAGAAAGAATTCATCCGCTCTACTCCTGAGCGTAAGTCCACCTTCAGTATTGTGTAAGTTAGGTAGGTTTTTTGTGTTCATTTTTATTTCATGTTGCTGTGCAGGCTCTTTTATTGTGTAGTACAGATTAAACAGCCCAGTAGCCTTTTATTTAAAGGCTGAATTTATGTTCCGTAGACCGGTCCATTGCATTGCGATTGCAAGCAGTATTCAAATGTGGTGAACAAAAAAACACAGCACCCCCAACCTAAAACATCTTTCCGCGCCCCTTAAGAGTGGAGTAACATCTCACAGCAAGAGCTGGCAAATCTACGCTGTAGTACTTAAAGCAGCTGGTGGACACACCACATACTGACTGCTACTTTTCTTATTGACCCCCGCTCTGTTTAGGGTCTCATTATTCCTTTTCTGTTTGTCAGATGTCTGTGAAATTTGTTCAGTTTATGTCTCATTTGTTGAATCTTTTTATGTTCATAAAAATATTTACACGTTAAGAAATTTGCTGAAAAAAAAGCTAATTTCTCTCTCTTTAAATGCTAATTAAGACTATTATCTGCTCGGTGGCTGTGAGGAAATCCTGCATTCAAAGCATGTGATGTGTGTGTTTGTGTCATTGGGATTTTATCTGTCAGCTTTACTGTGTTCGTCTGCTCTGTCCTGCTGATGTCCCCACTCGACATGACACAGACACACATACATACACATACACATACACACTCACACACAATTGTCTCTGAGTGTATGGCTGACCTGTCATGCCCACGGGTTCTAAACTGTCACCACAGAATAACATCAGAGTGAGAGTGAAAGGACGAGTGAGCAAA
The DNA here is from genome assembly GCA_039654105.1 of Coreius guichenoti. NCBI lineage: Eukaryota > Metazoa > Chordata > Actinopteri > Cypriniformes > Gobionidae > Coreius > Coreius guichenoti. The sequence continues at coordinate 34,007,990 of CM077173.1, forward strand.
CAGGAAGTGAAAGGAAAGCAGAGGAACAAACACACAGCCAGAGTCAGTTAGTCTCCCGTGAACTGTGAGACAGTTTCTGACTTTCTCAAACACACTCCAGCCGCGCTGTCTATCTGCGGGGCAAACATGAGACGGATAATCTGACAGCAGATAGCCACCAGCCTGCCCGCAACACTCATTTACCTAAACCACAGAGAGACAGACAGTGAGATGAAATGAATTTGTGGACTGAATTCCTGTCTGTGATAGTTATTTAAGCTGCAGGTGGTGTTGTGATGTACGTGTGTTTGATAAACGTTCTCTAGCTCATCTATGCACCATAATTAAAAATATATGAATCCCAGAGAACAAAATATCAAAGCAAGTGTCTGTATGTGCAGGATCTTTTCTCTTCACAAATGTTCTCTTTTCTTCATGTTTGAAGAGTCAGCAAGTGCATACTTATCCGTTTTTGTACTTATACACATACTTATCCGTTCCAAATACCCGGATAATGCACTTAAAGTGCCCATATTATGCTTTTTTGTGCTGTTTGTGAATGTAAAAGGTCTGCACAGTTTCAAAGATCAAAGTGCACAACAAATAAAGTTATTGTCTCCTAAAAGAGCGAATCGATACTAGGGCTGCATGATATAGCGTTTTAGCATCGATATCGCGATGTGCGCATCCACAATAGTCACATCGCAGGATGTGCGATGTCAAGTATAGGGATCGTAGTTGATCCGTGATTTGTACGGGCCAGCTGCTTCCCGGTTCAGAACGTATGCGATTCCTGGATTAATTGCAAAGTTTAACCATCATAGAGTGAAAGTTTATCTTTTGTCAGGCATCAAGCGCAAGAGGATTGTAACTCGCGTGCTGTTTTCTGTGCGCACTCACAGAGCCACACAGACCAGGGTTGCCAGGTTTTCACAACAAAACCCGCCCAGTTGCTACTCAAAACTAGCCCAAAACAAGCCCAATCGCATTTCGGGGGGGCCCCCGTTCCGGGGGGTAAAATCTGTGTCTCCCCTGCTAAAATTCGCATTCCCGGGGCTAAATATGACATTATTGGGGTTGCTTTTAGTGTTAGTGCTCGGCTGACGTATGCACTGTTATTAATACAGTTAATGGTACAGTTCTCACATGTGCACCTCAATGAATTAGAAATATGCACATGGGTTTGTTGATGGACATACACTTGTTAATGCTAGTAGAGGCATCTCATAATGTACAACAAATAACTGAGTAAAAACTTACCGCTTAAGTCGTCTTTGTGATAGAGGTTCGGGTTGAATAACTAGTCTTTTATGGAGCCGGATCAGCCTCAAAAATAATACATTTACAAAACAAAATTCATAAATGCACAGCACAATTCACATTTATGCTTTTACTTGTGCATTTATAAATTTTGTTTTGAATTTACGAATCAGATTTTGGAAATGTGAATTGTGCTGTGCATTTATGAATTTTGTTTTGTAAATGTGTTATTTTTTAGGCTGATCCGGCTCCATAGTCCTTCCAATGTTTCATCCAGTAGCGAACGGTAACTCTTGAACCTTGGCCCTCTCACTCCCTTCCCTTCTTGGGAAAAAAGTAAACTCAGCCTAAAAGCACCCAAATTAAGCAAAAATTTTTTAAATGCAAATCACCATTACAAATAATTACATTATCACACAATCAGTGTGTGCATTTCAGTGGAATATGGTGTCAACTGGCCACAAAACCAACAAAATTTAATGTAAGCTGACGCATCATGACAGCGCTCAGACCAAAGCACATAAGCGACAGACACTTCTGCATCATAGACAGTGAACAGCGATCGTGGCATGTTGGAATCCATCACTACAAACAAGCAATGTTGATAATAAATCATATCATTAGACTGGCACAGCAGCCGATTAAATGTCTGTAACAGACCGTATTAAACTTATGATTTGCGTGGTCGCTAAGTTAGTAAATTTACAGACTGACCAGTAATTCTGCAAAATAACTGTTTTCTCAAATAAAGCTTAACATGTATAAAACAGTGGCAGTGGTGGACAGAATAACAGAATGTCACAACAGACTGGGCAATCTGACCAATCAGAGCAAAGCAGGCTCAAGGAAAGGAGGGGTTTAGAGAGACCGAATTGAGAAATGAGGTGATGTTTTTTTACCTTTGATGCATGTAAACCTGTTGTAGGAGACCTCCAAAACTAAATTAGGAACCTTTAAAATAGCATAATAGGGGCACTTTAACCGAAAAAACAAAGTGTGGAATGTTGGACACTTCATGCACTCAACTGTCGCAGGTTTAATTATGTAGCGGAGGGGGATAGGCTATCAGACTCCAATGTTAAATGACAAAATAACCTTATAAACTTTATACACTGCATGGTACATAAGAACATAGTGTATAAGTGCATAGTGTGTCATTTGGGACGCAACTAGTGTCTTTGAATCAGCTGGTGTTTTGGTGATTATTTTAGTGAATGTATGAACACACATTTGGCACATATGCATAAAAAAGAGCACTAAAATATAAATTTTGTTCAGATATTTGCTGATAAACATTAAATTTACACACTTTTATCAATGGGTGTGTTTGTGCAGAACATTCTGATCTATTAACACTTGAGTTTTTGTTTTTCTTTCTTAGCTTTAATTTAGTGATTTTAAATTGTTCGACTGCTTTACAACTATGGACAAACAAGCTATACGTTTATATTGTAGTATAAAACTTTTTTAGCACACTGTAATACAAAAAACAAAATAAATATTTTCTAGGTATCTAGAAAAGGTATAGAAAAACTCTTCTTCAACACTATTTCTATTAGTTTAGGATTTCAAACCCAACAATCTTCTTTTTGTCAAAAGTTTTGATTGCAAAGTTTGTTTGTGCAATTTAATTTACAATAAATGACACCAGCTTTGATATTTTGACATTTTTTAATGCAATGACATTCCAGCATCAAGTGTTCAAATACTTTTTAGGTCTGTATATTCAGACATTATCATGTGTTTGAAGGACACTGAATATTGAAGTAGCTGAAACAGTATCGTGGTCAGAATATAAATGACAGTACAGCATGAATTGCATTCGTGTTTTGATTTACTCAGCACACTCAAATCTACTTCAGATGTAATGCTTATATTAAAAGGCATGTTTTTCTAATTTTAAAAATAATGGGAAAACAAAGCTGGGTGGGATTTTCTCTGCGTAAACCGTTAGCATGTATAATTTTTAAGTTTTGTGGCTATACTTTTTAAAAGGTCTGTAATTTAACATGTATTCCTGCTAGGGGTGTGCGATTTTGACAAAAAAAAATCTCAATATTTTCTTGGATTTGTCAATAACGATGGTTATATTTTGCTGAGTGTGTTTTTGTGCTGGTACCTTGACTTGTTAAGGCCTGACGTCGACAAGCTTTTCATATTCTTCATATTTTGTGTTTAGTTCCCAGCAGTGACAGAAATGAATTTTTTCATTAAAGGGTGATATTTGCCACCTGTCACACGCTGGCTCGACTTGATAATCCACAACTATGAGGCTTGATGCAGACGAACAATGAAATAACATATAATAAACACTATTAACCAAACGGAGATTCACATCAGCATGAAACATTAACACAAAACAAGACAACAGATGTACTCTCAACAGCTAGAGAATAACCATAATGCACTTTGAGAGTTGCGCCGTCTGACCAGAAGATGCCGCCCGCAGCTGAATCATCCATCCATTCATTTTCCAAACCGCTGTTCCAATGTGGCTACAGCGTAATATCACACAGATATTAATTCCTTTTTAATTGTTTATTAAATTGTTTAATTAAGGTTTATACATAGTTTCCATGACAAAGTTCAAGATAAATCTTTTCATTACTACTGGAGTTTCAAATGATTATTAAACAGCACAAACTACACAAAAGCGGCAGCCTTTCTGCGGCACTCAGTGTCCGTATTCACTCACTCGTTTTCATTCACCCCCTCAAGTGAACTATATTAGTGGAGTAATGTAGGGAATAATGAGGGTATAGGGGACGATTTCGAACACAGCCCATGTCATTGATTAGTTTAAACATGCTGACTCATTCAGAAACTAAGCACACCTGTGTGTTGCTCGGAGACACACAACAGTTCTGTTGAGGCTTTGTTTGAAATGACTTTCATTGCCAAAATAGAGCAAAAATAGACAATGCTGTGTCTAAAATGTAACTCACAATTAGAGCTGCACGATTAAACCGCAAATTTTAAAATAAAATTTGGCAAAGGCTGCGATTGTTTTATGTGCAGCTCTGTGATCAGCAATAAATGCTGCTCCATCTGAAAGCCAGAGGGCGCTCTCGCGCAGAAACTTCAAATATGCCCCGCAGAAGTACGATAAACAGGAAATCCCTATGGGCATCATACTATCACTGTAGCTGAATAAACAGAAGATTGAAACGCTTTGATTGATTAAACATGACTAATGAACACACGACTGCGACAGTATATGGTTTATCATAATAATAAAGTATATTTAGACTTCAGTGCTAATCGACATAGCCTTTATCACTGTATAGAATACTGTGAAATAATATGTTGTGTGCCTTAATCTGTGTAAGAAGCCACATCACCTTACAGAAGGATGCACAGCTGTCGTTATGAAGTGAGTTTGAAGTAAAAACATGTTATTAAATGTTGTCTTTTGTTGGACAAGAGGTTTATAAATGCTTCTCATGTTTGGAAAGATGTTTGACGCGTGTTGCTTTTTCAAATGCCCGTTATAAGCGACTCAAACTCGCAGTGCTTTCAGATGGAGCAGCATTTACTACTGATCATAAAGCCGTGCTTCACTGACAAGTTGCGCAGAAAAAATAATCATATTCGCACTAAGCCAAATCGGTTTAAGCACGCGATTAATTGCGATTAATCGTGCAGCCCTACTCACAATATTAACTTCTTGTTTGTTGAACTGTTGTATAAAATCGATATCACATTGTGCTGATATTCAGGAAACAGCACGGTTAAAATTAAATAAACAGTTTGACAGTTTAAGGAAACAGTTAATTCCTTAACTATATCAAATAAAACTCATACAGGGGCATATTTGTTTGGTTTTGTTTGTTTTTGCAAAGTAAGTGACACTTGATCCATGTGTTAAAACAAGTTTCGATATTATCGTAGACGATACACATTGCACACCCCTAATTCCTGGCAATGTCTTACATTGTAAGTTAATCAACATGAACGCATTTTTGTTCATTTTTACAAACAGTTTTGATCTTAACTTGTATTGAACCTGAAGCATTCATTCAAAACAAACTTGTAAAGGTCATAATTTCCACCGAGAGAAGTTTTGCTGCTGTGTGGATGAAGGTTACTACACCGATATTTCATTGTGTGAGTTTGCAAGTTAGAGAAGGTCTGCTAACTTCTGCTTCATCACACAGATTTGCAGAGGGCAAAACTCTGAGGGTAAAATGAGTTCCACTTTTCCCACAATTCCCCTTTGATTTGGAGCTATGAGCCCACAGACACATTTGGCCTAGTTTTGCTGAGACCACCGTAAACTTTGAGCAAAATTATAGTCTCGCTTTAGCTCACGGCCTGAGAGCTGTAGCTTATAATGTTTACACCGGAATGATAAATGTCTTCAGAAGCTCACTGTACCAACAGATGTAACTTATTCTCGCGTAAGTTGTTGTTTTTAATTACATTTTTAATTATAATTAACCACATATTTTACACTAAAACATTGAACGACTCTAAGCTAAAGAGTCCCTAATGAGAGTTTGATGTCAAATATTTGTTTATCTGGCCTGTAGCAGCTCCACTTTGGGACAGGACTGAGTTAGAAATTGGATTTGAAAAAACCCTTAAAATGCAGCAGCCGTCGCTAATGTTGTGTGAGATTCGCCTGAAGTCTGTCGGAGAGATGAAAATCAGGCTCTTGCACTCACTGAAATTTTTTTTACCTTCCATTAAACAGACAAAGTGATGGGTCCTGTGATTTATTTTACTTTATTTTTTTATTTGATTAACTTTATATTGTGACCTTTATTTTAATCATTTTCATGCATGTACTTTTGTACATGTGTGGAATCAATACAATTTTGTTTGACTTTATGAAATGATGTTTGCTGATGTATGGCTTAGATGTGTCATATTCCCAAAGATTAAAGAGAAGACGAGCAGAAAAATGCTTCAAGTCACCCTTATTTCTATAGCGCTTTATACAATACAGATTGTTTCAAGGCAGCTTTACAGGAAAATAACGAGTTCAATTCTGCTCTAAAGCAGCTGTCATTGTTCAACTGAGGTCAGATGGGTGTTCATTCAGTTCAGTTTAATAATTGTGCAAAGATCGTCAAATATGAAATGAGTTCAATTCAGCTACAAAGCAGCTCTGGAGAAAACAGGGATGTCATCATCCAGCTCGGTTCAGTTTTCATCCAAAAGTATCAGTGCAGTCAAGTCAATAATATTGCTGAATAGTAAGGCCCAATCCCAATTCTATTTTATACCCCTATGCCTATGCCTCTATCCCTTGAAACAGAGTGGCAAGGTGTAAATATTCCCCTAAGAAATGGGACACCACTAATACACCATTACACGTCATCATACTCTGTTTCTTTTATTATTGTCCTGTAACATTTAACCAGTATGAACAGCAATGAAGTGCACGCATCTAACATAAATCAGGCGCGAGCACGTTTAACAGATTACTCACTCCCAACGTTGTTTCGCGCTGTATTTGAACTTAAGAAAACGGCACTCATTTTCAGTTCGAAAATGTATGAGCCTTCGAGTTTCCTACGACGATACAGAATGATACCGAACATACAAGACTGGTGGAGCATCTTTTTTTTCATCGGGCCAAACTGTTCTCTTTGTTTATTAACTGTTCCATTCCATGCCGATCCGAGCCGGCTGGTATGGATATAGTTTTGTTTTCTACTGTGGTGCTGTGATAACGGAGCTCTTTGCAATGTAATACAAACAAGTCAGTTGTTGACTTGGTAACACAAGAGTTTACAGACTCGTGATGTAAATAGCAACTGCGTTATGAAGGATGATCAGATATTTATTTTAACTGTATGTTCACATAACTCAAATAGCGCATTTAGCAAGCTACTGAGAAACGGGCATCCAGGAACACACAAGTGATCAATCCCGAGTGGCAACATCACTACATGCATTCTAGCAGCATGGTAGTCGGTGTATGCAGGGAAATTCCTCATACCCCTTTGTTTGAAGTGTGGTCCCGAAAAATCTTAATTTGAAGGGCTTATCTGGCCCTTCCCCTTACCCCTACCACTCTAGCCAAAAGAGAATCGAGACACCCCTACCCCTTCACGTGAACACGCAAAACGAAGGGGTAGGGGAAAGGGAAGGGGTAAGCGGTAGAAATGGGATTGGGCCTAAGTGTCCCCAATTAAGCAAGCCAGAGGTGACAGTGGCAAGGAACCCAAACTCCATCAGGTGACAGAATAGAGGAAAAAAAACCTTGGGAAAAAAATGCTTAGTTTGACTGCATTATCCGCATAGGAATACCAATGCAGCACCTTAATGTATAAAGAGTCTGGGCGAGTACAACATGCTCGAGATACAGATAAATGCATTTAGTTTAGCGTTTTTTATCTTAGTAATTCCACTGTTTAGTGGTTGTTTGAAAGCAACATTGCAGACACCAAAATAATCAAATAGATCTGGGTGAACATTTAAATTACATCTGTGCTTCCCAGCTCCTGAAAAGCACCAGCCAGCACTTACTTGCGGTTCAGAGCCAAAAAATACCATGAGAAGAGACCTGTGAGAGCAGGAGAATCAAACTTGGGTTTGCCCCAAGCAATTGAACTGAAGGCCTATTTACTAGCTTTTCATTGAAAACATGTTTCTGTACACTTATCTGAGTTTCAGACCAGATATGTTTTTATATGTCGTCATCTTTCTCTTATTTCACACTGTCCTTTAAATCATAAAGCTATATTATTCTTTCTGAAGTTCATGAAGATTGACTTTTGTCTGTCTGATGATTTTAAGTGCATGTCATTGTGTGTTTCTGTAGGACGATTACTTCAGAACCTGGAACCCCAGCAAAGCACAAGACCAAGGTAAGAACATTCAGCAGAAACGTGTTTGTGTTTCTCCTTCATAACTATTTTCTCTGTTGCTTTTATCCATTTATACACCTGACCCTGTAGTCTCACCTCTATCCCTCTCTCCTAACTCTCCTTTCTTCTTTTTTTCTTTTCTTTTTTTTTACCTGCTATATCTCTACACCCAGATTAATCATAAAAAAAAACCTCCAGTCCAGTGCTGGAATCTCCATTTCACTGTATCGATCCTCAGCTCTTCTCCAGACATTAATCAATACAGAGAGCCAGAAACATACACACATAGCTAAATTAAGACATATCATAGACTTATTTTTTATATAAAGCTAATTATAATTAGACCTAAATCCTAAAAGAAAACTTGTTGCATTTTTTAATTATAAAAAGTATATTATTTATTTCATTTTTAGTCTTTGCAATTGAGGGCGTCCAGCAAGAAGGTTTTATCAGATTTATCTCATTTCTGGAGGCTGGAGACAAATTTGCGCTCAAATTATAACAAAGTAAAAGCACGCACACATACAGCAATGATGCAAATCCAACACATTTGTTTAGAAACATTTTCCTGAATCATCAGAGAAATCAAAGAGCTCAAATGAGCAAAAAATAGTCATTTTACTGGTCAGTTTCTGAATATATTGAGAACTGCTGGTGCACTGTCATAAAGGAAACATTTTTTGTGCATGTAGTGATAATTAACAATCTCAACGTCATTGTTTTCACCTCATATTCTGTCAAGCCTCAGCAGGTGCAATCATGAGTTTGAATGATGCAGAACACAGTAGCTCCAACCACGATATGCAGATACATTTTTAGTTTGTTCACTTAGTATATTTGGTACAACAAGGTATATAACAGGATATCTGCATGTTTTAAGTAATGAAATTTAAAACATTATTAGACTTTTTAATGCATGTTTAAAAAGTGTTTGGCCTTTGAGAAATTTTGAGAAGTGAATTTAAAACATTTTGAAACTAGTAAAGGGTTTTTGGATTCCCTTATTCAAGGTAAACGCAGAATCAGCGTGACGTCTTTAGGATTCACAGATGAACATCTGTAGAGCGGCGTTTCCTGAGACTGTGCTGGTGCTGCTGTCACTGGCACATACAATGTTCATGCTCTGCAGGAAATCATTTATCTGATTAATCACATATTTACTGTACAGTACTAATATCATTTAAACAGTCTCGATACAGCAACAATGCTGCCACTTCAGCTCCAGTCTCTTCTATCATTCAAGAGGTTGGGGTTGGTAAGATTTTTTAATGTTTTTGAAAGAGGCCTCTGCTGCTCATCAAGGCTGCATTTATTTGATCAAAAATACAGTAAAAACATTAATGTTGTGAAATATATTTTCTTTGAATATATTTTAAAATGTGTTTTATTCCTGTGATCAAAGCTGAATTTTTAATTTTCAGCATCATTACTCCAGTCTTCAGTGTCACATGATCCTTCAGAAATCATTCTGATTTGCATTTCTGATTATTATCAATGTTGAAAACAGTTGGGCTGTTTAGAACTGCATTAATTTGAAGAAATGTTTTGCGACATTATGGGCCCTATCATACACCCGCCACAATGTGACGCCAGGCGCGACGCAAGTGTTTTTTGCTAGTTTCAGCCCGACGCATTTTCACGTCCAGCGCCACGTTGTTTAAATAGCAAATGCACTCGCGCCCATCTGTTCGCCCATGGGCGTGCTGGTCTGAAAACCAGGTGTGTTCAGGCGCATTTTTGGAGCGTTGCTATTTTGAGTAAAATTAAAACGACTGCGCCATTGACCAACAAAAACCTGGTCTAAAGTCAATAGAGCAGTATTTTTTGTGTTATTTAAACGGCGCGTTAGTAATATGCACCTATAGGCGGGTGCACAACGCGCATACACTCTGCTTATTACACACACAGGGATGCGCAGCAGCACACAAACATTTTTAAATGTTAAAAATAAAAGGATTCCTCTCTGGAGAAGCGTTCAGTCTTTCCACTCGCAAATTCCACCATGTAAATAGCGAATCCGCCATGGTGCAAGCACAACCGGCTTTTAAAGGGAATGGGAAATGAGACTCTGATTGGTTTATTGCACGTTACACCCAAAACACACCCATGACTCATTAAGAGACTAGGTACAACCCTTTTGGATCATGCACCTGTCGTTAAACTAGCAAAAGTAGATTTGCACATGCCCTAAGTGCACCTGCGTCATGCACTTCAGACCATGCGCTCAGATCGTTAAAATAGGGCCTTATAAATGCCTTTACTGTCACTATTGATCAATTTAATGCATCCTTGCTGAATATATATTTGTTGCGTCAGAATCATCCCTGTAACATCCCTGTAAGTGGCCTGATATAGTCAAATATTCCAGTGTACGATATTTCAGCATTTTCGGAATGCCACATTTCCGGTGAAAATATGTGTTCAAAACTAATTGTCCAGTACAGTGTAGTAAATTTTTTGGGTATTTCACGCATGTAGATGATTTGCATATGCCAAGGTCATGGGTTTGGCACATACTGATTAAAATGTAAACCTTTGCTCTGCAAGTTGCTTTGAATAAAAACATCTGCCAAATGAATAAATGTAAATGTATATTAAAAAAAAAGAGACATTAGTTTGAAGAAAAAAAATCCCAGAAGGACCTCTTGGTGTGAAGAAATCCTTCATGGATTCAGATGCTTGTGCTAAAACCGCAATACAGGTTCACTTTCTTAAACAGGGTGTTTGATATTAATTTAGCATCCACTCTGCAGAGCACTCCTGTTAACGATTATGACGAACCGCCACGAATGACCAATCAAGATCTATTGTTTTTACAGAAACACCAATAGAGACCAACAGACAGATGCATGCATGACCACACCATATGGAGAGTGAGAGAATAAGTGTGTGTGTGTGTGTGTGTGTGCGTTTACCATCTGCACAAGTTTTATCATCTGTGAATGACTCCTTCAAGAACTGCTACAAACCATCATTTCTGTAACTAATCCTGCACCTCTTACAAGCAATCCTCTTCTGAGCCCCTCACCTCACTAATCTCGGTAAATAGCTCCGCTCCAAAACCTAGTGAGCTGTCTCGTTGTCTCCTGACTATATAAGTTACCTTCTCACCCCCCCTAATAAATGACTGACAGCCACATGTGCAGTGAGACGTACCGCACGTAGGACCATGAAAGGGAAAAATCACAAAGCGGCAATAGAAATTCAGCTAAAAGAGCTGATTGCATTTTTGACAGTCACTGTCTCTTTTTGTACTCCGAAATGAGCTGGACTAGCCTGAAAAATGCAGGTTTTATTGTGTGTTGAGCTAAAGAAACAGTTTTAAGATACCATGGTTCTCTAAAAAGAAATTCAGGGGACCCATTACCAAAACTTTAATAATAAGATGCAAGTTAAAAAAATCTAATTTATTGATTTAATTAAACATTGCGAACATTATTTTGATGATTTCTGCTGTCAGTGTTGATCATTACATCAATTTAATATTGTGTGTAATTTAAAAAATCAGTTGTAATTCCCAGCATGCTTTGCACAGGACTGGATCACGAGGGTAAATGCTGAAGTTAAGTGTTATTTTATGTGTTTAGTGAAGGGAAAGACCTGCTCCTGTTTAATGCTGACATTTAAAAGAGTTTTTGTTATGTTGAAGTTTTTGTGGTTACCATTTGCTTGTGGTTAGGATGCGTGTGGCTACATGAAGATATACACCACATTGACTCTATGATTACTGATATCTTACTTGTTCATTAAATTCACAAGCTAAAAGTCACATTTAGCATGTGCTAAGCTAGCTGTTGATTTTAACTGAAATAGATTATATTAATTCGTTCCAGGGCCACAACTCAATTCGTTGGCACAACGTAATTTTTTGAGTAGTCAACCCTCTACGCACACCTTGGCAACATAATCGCCATTGGCTAGTAAATTTTTAGTTTACTCGCCAGACTATTTATTTATATTAGTGCTGTCAAATCAATTAATCGTGATTAACTGCATCCAAAATAAAAGTTTGTGTTTACATAATATATGTGTGTGTACTGTGTATAATTATACACACACATGCATGTATATATTTAAGAAATATTTTTTATATTTATATATAAAATATTTATATTTATATATAATATAAATTATATAAATATATATACAGTATATACATGCAAATATTTCTTAAATATATACATGTATGTGTGTGTATTCAAATATACATAATAATTATACACAGTACACACACATATTATGTAAACAAACTTTTATATGTCGCGATTAATTGTTTGACAGCATATATATACACACACATGTATGAATGCATATTTGATATTTTAATTGAATTTAGGACTGGTGGTGGTGCTTAAGATATTGTTGGTCATTCAGTGTTTCTGTAAAAAATTATAATAGTAATAGATAATAGTAATTATTAATAAGATAATACTACTACTACTAATTCTATTACTAATAACAATATACAATGCACGCAGGATTGATGAGCTGCTGGGTTCATGAATATTAATCACGTTGTCAGCGTTCGCTCAAAGTGATTTTCTGAAATCAAAACAGGGACGGTAATAGATGAGCACCAGCCAATGAGATTGCCGTTTGCACATTAGTCCCGCCCACTACCGGAAAAACCGCATGTCTTCTGCTTGTTCTTAAAAGCTGAATAATTCCAAATGAACTCCTTTGTTTTGACAGGAAAATACAACAAAGAATATTGTTTACATGTAGCGCGCCGATTCTGCGTTGTATTTAAGACTCTTTCTCTTTGCGTGTGTGTGTGTGTGTGTGTGTGTGTGAGAAACACAGCGCTCTCAGCAAAGCGATGGCGAGTTGTGCGCCTTCACACTGGAGTTTATGGTACGTCAGATACAGGTACGCTGCGCATCCGTTGAGCTGAACTGAAATAGACTGATCGCTTGACGGAGAGCGAAACTCTGTTGTGTCTCTGAGTGTTCAGCGAGTGAAAATATATCTATGCTAAACTTATTCTTAGCCTCTAACACACACGCTGGCGAGTAAAACCTAAGCATTTATTAGCCAATGGCTAATGATAGATATTATTTAGACGTCCAGAGTGAAGATTTACTTGCATATGCGAGTGATTTACTCGCATTGTAGAGGGTTGGTAGTCAACTTAGAAATTTGTGTTTATGCTATAACTTATTAAGTTCTTCTAACTCAGTGTAGTTTGTTGGTTGAATATCATTAGAAGTGGTCATAACTCAAAAAGATTGATGAAAACTGTTGCATTATTTTTTGTTGAGCCAAATTTTTCAGATATTATCAGTGTGTGTGGTCAGATATTATTGGTGGTTTGTTATATGTTATTTGAAATGTAATTTTGACAAAGGGTTTTTAGAGATTTTGTTCTTCTCTTTCATGCCATTACTTCCAAATGAGTTTGAAGTTAATATGTTGCATACACAGTGTAAAAAATCCACAACACATACAAATACTGGGTGAAATAGTCAGTTTTTTAATAAAATTAAGGCAAGACACTACAGGTAAACAGGTTAAAAGTTTTAATTAATATATATCACCTTACTTTGATTAATCACAGAACATTCAGGTAATTGTTTTGAATTACAAGTTTTGTGAAATGCTATGTTTAAATATGCAAATTAGGAATTATTTAATAAAATTTGCATACATTTCCAGAACAGAAATATGAACATTGGATAAAGGCGGTTTGTTTTAGTTTGTTGACATAATGGAACCATATTAGGTTTTTACAGAAGGGATTTTGGATTTCTCTTTTTATCACTCCATAAATCAGAAAAACCTGTCCAGACATGTTTATATATATTTTTTTCATGTTTATATATACACCAATCAGGCATAACATTATGACAGGTGAAGTGAATAACACTGATTATCTCTTCATCACGGCACCTGTTAGTGGGTGGGATATATTAGGCAGCAAGTGAACATTTTGTCCTCAAAGTTGATGTGTTAGAAGCATGAAAAATGGGCAAGTGTAAGGATTTGAGCGAGTCTGGCAAGGGCCAAATTGTGATGGCTAGACAACTGGGTCAGAGCATCTCCAAAACTGCAGCTCTTGTGGGGTGTTCCCGGTCTACAGTAGTCAGTATCTATCAAAAGTGGTCCAAAGAAGGAACAGTGGTGAAGGGTCATGGGCGGCCAAGGCTCATTGATGCACGTGGGGAGCGAAGGATGGCTCGTGTGGTCCGATCAAACAGACGAGCTACTGTAGCTCAAATTGCTCAAGAAGTTAATGCTGGTTCTGAGAGAAAGGTGTCAGAATACACAGTCACAGTGCATCGCAGTTTGTTACGTATGGGGCTGCATAACCGCAGACCAGTCAGGGTGCCCATGCTGACCCCTGTCAACCTCCAAAAGCGCCAACAGTGGGCACGTGAGCGTCAAAACTGGACCACGGAGCAATGGAAGAAGGTGGCCTGGTCTGATAAATCACGTTTTCTTTTACATCACGTGGATGGCCGGGTGCGTGTGCGTCACTTACCTGGGGAACACATGGCACCAGGATGCACTATGGCAGGGGTAGGGAATCCTGGAGAGCCACTGCCCTGCAGAGTTTAGATCCAACCCTAACACACCAAACACACCTAAACAAGCTAATCAAGGTCTTCAGGATTACTAAAGTTACAGACAGGTGAGTGTTTTTTTCAGGGTTGGAGCTAAACTCTGCAGGGCAGTGGCTCTTCAGGATCAACGTTCCCTACCCCTGCACTATGGAAGAAGGCAAGCCGGCGGAGGCAGTGTGATGCTTTGGGCAATGTTCTGCTGGGAAACCTTGGGTCCTGCCATCCATGTGGATGTTACTTTGACACGTACCACCTATCTAAGCATTTTTGCAGACCCTGTACACCCTTTCATGGAAACGGTATTCCCTGGTAGCTGTGGCCTCTTTTAGCAGGATAATGCGCACACATAGATAAAGTGTAATAAAATAAACGCTTAATTGTGTATTTTGAATGTTTTCATTCCACTAGTCTGAAAGAAGACACTTTATGGTGGCAAAATAGCCAAAATCTCACAATTGACCAAATGCAAGAAAAACAAATATATAGTTTGCCTATATAGTTTCTTGCCTTAAACTTTCAATAGTTTTCAGTATTGAACGAAATTGCCATGCATTATGGCATTGCCTGCAAAAGATGCATGGCATACTGAAAGCTGGGAAAAATAAGCTACCCTTTAAAACTTCCTGTTGTCATCTTCATGTTGGACCTAAAACGCTGCCTATGTAGACAGATCACTAGGTTTTGGAACACAGCTGAATTGTGGATAATGGCTGATTATTTTACAGCCACCAGTACCCGTCCCAAACTTAAGAATGGTGTTGTTTTCACATTGATCTCCTAAATCACAGTTTATCGATTCGCTTCTCCTGAATTTTCATTAGACAAGAGAGACAAGCAATTTAGAGCTCCATCTCTCTCTCTCTTCCTTTGCACTTCTTATAAACACCAGTTATGCAAACACGCACGCACGGCGACACACACAACGTTAAACTCTCTCTGACCGTCTTAGCAGTGTGTGGCTGAGCCTGACTAATTTAATTAGCCTCAGTCTATAATTATTCACTTTGAAGAGAAATGAGGGTTATGATCTTGTCCATTACAGACATGACAAGAGATATAAGGAGCTCAGAGAATAATGTGTGTTTCTGTGCGTGCATGTGTGTGTGCAACATTGTCTTTGCTGTAATCTGTTATTGTGGCACTGCATGCGCTCTCAGTGAATTTAATTGCGTGTGCAGGCCTCATTACAGCCTCGTTATGGGGAAATTCTCTCTGAATGCTTCATTTGCATTTGTATGGTTTTGGTGTTGAGTCAGCGTTTCAGCGCCAAACTGCAGTGGCAGCAAACATGGTTGCACAGGGACGGCAACACAACAATCTGCCCTTTAAACTGCCTGCAATTTATGCACAGGGACAATACGGCTTTATCTGGAGCTGGAGACTGGATCCATTTAACTGGCAAAAAAACACTCTCCGGTAGGTTTAAAGAGATGGAAAAAAGAAAAGAAAGAGAGGAAGAGGAAATATATTTCTGGCCAACTCAAATATGAAACAGCCACTGAAAGATGTGGATAGAATATTTGATAAACACTAACAGAGTTTTGAATGCAATAAGAGTGTGTGTATGGATGATTTTAGCACATACGTTCTGATCTTCAAGCCTGAAAATAGTCGTGATTGTCCACATGAAGACTGGTTTAGGGATGCATAAAACAATACATTTATATAAAATTCAAAATTAGACAAAATTCATTTACATTGTGTTTTTAACTTTCTTTTATTTTTACTTTATTTTTATTGATGATTTTTCAAGAAAAATGTCATACAGCATTAGGGAAAACAGAATAGAACATTCTGTTTTGGGGCAAGTATATATTCACATATACAGTACAGTCATTGATTGTTTACATACCAGCATAATTGTGGTGTGGATAATTGTTTACTTTTAATTTTTGGGGGTAATGAAAAAAAACGCACTTGATTTCCCCCTGCAAACTCTTTCCATCTCTGTGTAATTGTATGTTGTGTCTTGCAAGCAAAATACCCTTCTTCATTTGGCATTTCTTCCCCGAATTCACTTTCCCATTTCTGCTTAATATAGCTAAATGTGTTTTTTCTATTATTCTCCATCATTGCCAGATAGAGAGAAGATATTATTCTGGGATTATTCTTATAATATATAAGACTCCTATATCTTTGTATAGGAGTCAATTATCAACTCTACCAGTGTATTCAGCTCCGTACTACCCATTTTTTAAACTCCCTTTCAAAATAGTCCTGTAACCTAAAGTTCATTTAAGGCCTATATGCCTATTCCACGCTCAAGCGCACACATAAAGCGTGCCGCAAAGCACTGGCAAAAGTAATGATTATGAATGTGTCATAAAAAATAGCAAGAAGACATTTTAATTATTTATTAATAAACTAGTGTTTTCTATGTCAGTGTCGGCTGCAAAGATGAAGTTGATGATGCTGACTCGTCATCTCTGCAGTAGTGAACAGTAGTAGAAATGCACCTTTCATTTGTTTTCAAATGCATTTCAAGCTTTTTGTATATATATATATTCTCATGTCTGTGAGGCAAGTAGCCTATATGCTGAGTTTCGGTTCATTTATGTGACAGAGACGGCAGAAAGCGCATCCTGTTTGTTTTCTTTATTTTACAAAAGCACAACGTTTTGTTGTTATTGTGAGTGTACACAAAAAAAGTAGACCCTTTAAAGTTTGGAATGATGTATTACTCTTATGACCAAAAATGACAAAGTATTTTAAGTTGAAAAAATGCAAGTGATCGCGCCGGCGCCTCCATGTCGTGCAGTAAAGCACGCTAAACTTAAGCTTTCTTTCACGCTCTGCACAAACACTTGGATATGCACCAAATAATAGCACATATTTATCTAGGTTAATGTTAGAGCGAGCAGCCTTGTAAAGTTGCTACTTACATGTTTCAAATGATAAGCCATATTTGAGGTCGATGGATGATTGGTGAATGTTTGGATTTCCTGCCCGACACTGTAATTACCACAAGGACCCACAGTTAAACGATCTGTCCCTTGCGGACTGCGTGACTTCGCTACTTCCTGTGGAGGTTTTTTTTGCGACTAACCGACTAATAAAATCTTGGTCGACTAAGCCTCTTTTAGTCGACTAAAGGTGAGCATACACTGTGCGATTTCTGTGCGATTTCAGCAAGGTTACCTACTCACACTGTACGAGTAGATCGCATACGATGTAAAGCCAAAGCTCAGGATTTATGTGCTCACACTGTGCGGTCAATCGTCGAGCGCAACTTGACTCACAACATATGCGTGATAAACCCCCATGCCAGGTTGATATGGTGTATAAAGAGATAGCCATATGGTCAAACGCATCAGCTATCGATATCAAGAGGATTTATCATTTCCAATTTATGTATTAAATTATTATTATTATTATTATTATTATTATTATTATTATTATTATTATTAGGGTAGGCCTACTTTTATTATTACATTGATTTTACATTTCATTTGGCCCCCTCAACAATTTCATAACGCATACATAACCGACACGCTGCATAATAAAAGATTAGATAGATTAGCTTACTCCTCATTAAAATTAAATTATTTAAAAACATTTAGGCCAATTATACAATGAATTATAGGCCTATAATTAAAATGATTAACAATCATAATATGTCAAAACACTGCAATAATCAGTCATCAATCAAAAGAGCAGCTTTATTTCAAAAACAACTTGTTTAACACGAAATGGACCTACTTCTCTTCTCATTTTTTTCACTAGGCTATATGGGCCACAAGAGAAATATTAAGAAAATAAATTAAAAAAGTTATAGGCTACGTTTTCAGCATATGTTGAAGTAGATTTATCCCTCGTTGTCTCTGTGAGAATATGCGTCATATTTTACTTTCACTTTCTGTAGTGAATAATTGACTGGGTTTGAGACTTCACCGACATAACTCTCGCGCACATTGCGTTTGGACATTTAAGTTTACACATTGCGTGATATCCACTGACTCGCCTTCATGATTTAAAACGAAAAAAACATTTTTCGTTTTACATTTTTCTTTATCACCAACTGTGAAATGATGGTCAATGGTTCACATTTCCCGTGATAATAAAATTAAGTAAATATGAAATAATAGTAAATAAAAGTAAATAAATAGTAAATAAAGTGTGAAAGTGAAACAAGTAAATCAATGATCAAGTAGCTAAATGAATAAAAGATGCAGTGGATAGGCTACGGTGGTTTGGAAGACTTGGGTTATCCATTTTACAACACGAGGAGGCATACGTGTTGTTTGATAGCTGCCTACAAAACTTAAAGATCTCCCTCTTTTCGTTTTCTTTCTTGCTGCATTAAAGATGAAATGGTTCAACTTCTGCTTTCGCGCAGGCGTAGTGAGGGGAAAATAGGGCAATCAGTTCGTAGCTCTGCTTCAGCTGTGCGATACCCTCACGAGGGGCGACCAGAATTTCTGACATGCCAGAAATTCATCCGACCATCCGATTGCCGATCGGGAGAGGTTTATCGCCTCTCGTTTCCCCCTGTACACTGCACGAACACCTAACGACAAAAAAGACCCAAAAAAGAGTCGCACGAGTCAGAATTCAGCTCGAAATCGGACGAAAATCGCAGTGTATGCCCAGCTTAACGTTTAGTAACGTGAACTACAGACCAACTCTTGAGATGTAAAGGGGTTTAGCTTGCTTTAAAGCTTATTTTGAGCATTCACATACAGTATAAGCCAAACACTTTAACGCCTGAAATGAAGCCAAGTGTGAAAACAGCATAAAGTGCACAAATCAGGAGAAAGAGAGAGAAAATAGGTAACGGGCCAGAAGAAATATGACATTATGATTTTATTATGCCATTAAAAATGTATTTGAGATGTTTATTTCTTCATTATAAGCAGATAGTTTGAGACAGAGAGATGAGACGGCAGAAGCGTCAGCCAGCAGTGATCCACTTCTCTCATCATTAGCACTATGCCGTCTGGTCTGGTACAGGCCGTGTCTTGGCCTAGATTCACTATGCAGAGAAAATCCCATGTGGGACTGTCACACAAGCACAAAGACGTTATCTACATAAGACATGGCAGGAAAAAAAATGAACTGCAGCAAAGCTATAGTAAGGTTCATTGCGTTTGCCACAAGTCTCAATGTAAATGAAAGTCACTGATACAGTTTGAAGTTCTCTCATGTGACAATTCAACACAGGAATACTGTATTCTCTCTATCAAAGTGATTCATCTCAGTCAGCATTCAGATCTGACCCTGTCCGAGGACTTCTCTTATCAAAGCAAAGGCTTTAAACTGCTGTAGTGTGTGCAGAGTCCAGCGGAAAAAGCATTTTTATGGTCTGTTTATGGTCAGTATATTTTCTCAATGCACAGAAAGTTAAGTTTCAAACTGACTGTGCATCAAAGAGAGAGAAAAAGATCAGATTGGTCATTGGGTCTTTAACCTCTTGACCAGTCAGCTGGCACTAATTAGCCCTGCTGCATTCCCCCCCTCTCACTTTCTTGATTTCTTCGTTATGGTAAATAGAAAGTAATTGGCCAAACGTGTGCTTCGGGTTTGTTGCTGGCTGATGATCTATAATGAAGAAATTCTAATTGGCCTTTCTCTCAATCTCACCGTCCCGATTGGTCTCCGAGGGCCAATCATTGATTCTGATGCTCGACACATTGGCATGTGGTGTTGAAAGCAGAAATGTTCTTGAATTAATGGATTTTTTTTTTTTCAACTGTATTCCTCTTGCCGTAATTAATTTGGTAGCGATAATTACCTGCTTTGTGAGATGGTGCTTCTTTTTGAGGTCAGATGGTTTTGAAGGAGAAATTCAGGCTTTTTTTCATTCATAAAAAGAGAAAAACAGGTGCTAGAAGAGTTTGCATTCACATACTGGTTCATACTATGTTCTGGACCTTGCGATTTCTCATTGGAAAGATGTGCCTCTAGCTACATTTTTGCAAAACTCATAAAACATACTAATACATACAAATAACTGCAGTTTCCAGCTGAAATGAACACTAGAGGCAGTAAAACAGCAGCAACTTGTATTCCTTTTCACACAAAATTATACAGGGGCAGATTTGCGCAGTTAAGTGGTGTTATTTGGCACAATGTGAAATAATTTAATTAAAGAAAACAGTGTTAAATAAAGGATTTAATATTTCAATAATAATCACACTAGTTCATCCACTATTCTTCCATCTGTCTTTGCAGTTGCCAAACAAAGTAGTAACTTTGAACGTGGCTCATCCAGTCCGGTCATGGAGCTAGAACCAGTGCTTGAAGTGGGCCGGGACACACCGGCATTTCTATATTTTAATCTGTAGCATACCATCACTTGTACTTGTACCACTCTGAAACATAGAATCAGGCTATTAACTAATTGTATAAAATGCGCGTTCAGAGCTTTTGTAAGCCATACGAACTGAATGGACCAATTATCTGCGCAGCATGCATACAATTTGCATGAGTGGTGCACCATAGGCATGTTAACCTGCGCGCTCCAAAAGTGTGATAAGATTTGTGCAAGCTGTTCCTATCGCATTGCTGATGGTTTTAATTCTATTGAAAATGTAGAAAAACGTTACGGAGAAAGTCAAACATGATCTAAAACAGCCACATAAACTAAAGACTGAAAAGAGGGGAAGACATCATCCTGCACCATCAGAAAGTTTAGAAATTAGTAATTAGAAAGTTTTTTAAAACTCATGACTACCTTTACTATAATTTGTCACATTCTATTGTATTTACTGTGGTAAATTTTGACTAATTTGTTGTGGAATTTATAATAGATAATCTGTTAAGGGAATAAATGTTATTACTAAAGATTTATATTACAACTGTGGCATGTTGTAGCTATTGTTTCTACATGTGTATATGTTGCTATTTTTCATAAAAAAAGGGAAAAAGTTAACATTAGCCTAAGGATGGTAATGAGGGGCAATCAATGGTCCTGCCTGTAATTATATTCTTACAAAAGTTAAACAGTTACAAGAACTATGCTACTTTTTCATAAGGCCAAGTACAAGTTAGAATCAAGAGTTTTAAAGTCTGGACCTTCTTGAATTATTGACTAAACAATTGGTTTTCCCCATGTGTAAGATGTGTTTGGCTAATAATGACAGATATTAGGAAAAACCTGGCTTTCAGATATTCCAAGAGATGATAGGAAATTAACAGTTTTACTTCCCATGGCACTTTGTAAACAAGTGATTGTTACTAGTCATTACATGTGTAGATGATACCACAAAAATAAATAAACAAACAAACAAACAAATAAATAAATCTGACAAGGGAGCATGCCCTGAGACCATATTAAACGATTCACACTTCAACCCCCCGATGTTCAAACCAAAACTACGCCCTTGCAACCGAGGGAGACAACCAACCCCATCCCACCCACACCCATCGTCTGAAGTACCGGCACTTTTTTTCTCCACTTCAAGCACTGGCCAGAACTGGCCTAAAGATAAACATTAATAATACATATACTAAGACAGGTGATGTGTGTCTAGTGAGTGCTAATGTGGCTGTAGTTTTGCTCAGGTCGGACTGCAGATGTTGTTTGGATGGTGAATTTGATAAAAGGTCTGTGGTTTGAATGGATAATTTCAGTGGGTCTCAGCAGCAGTCCTGAATGTCTGCCTTACTTTTTTGTGTGTCTGTCTGAAGATGAGAGCTGCATCCTAACAGGTTTTCATGAAAGCATCCATCATATCCGTTGACGTGACGTTTAGCTTTTGCCTTAGTGATTGCTGTAATGAGGAATTCACATTCAAACACTGTCAACATTAGTTTTGCTATTCCTGTGTTTGCATGACACAAACACTCTAGTGAAAATTTATGAGTTGAACACACACGGACATGGATGTCACCACAAAGTCGTAATAACGAGTGGGAAACTTTTTTTAAGCCCAGTTTCTAAAAACATGTCGGATGGTCTGTATTAATAAAAATGTATGATAAATGCTGATTAACATCATGAAAGTAAAATCTCAAACACACTATAGTGATGAGCGTTTGTTTATCTAGATCATTTTTTATTAGCATAACAATTTTAAAAAGTTTAAAGTAGTTTCATTATATTTACAATGTGGAGTTCTGAAAAAAAAAAAAAATTACTGTTGAATTTCTTTGAATTACAATTCAGTTAATTCTTCCTGTTGGAAAAAGGAGTCTATATGATGTCAAACCCTGATTATATATTTTGAAGTAGTTTGAATTATTATGTTAAATAATGAAATGCAGTTCTGTATATCTCTAACACAGGGGTTTTCAAACTGGGGTCCGGGGACCCCCAGGGGGCCGCAAGAGAGGGACAGGGGGTCCGTGGAAAAATCTAGAAAAAAAAACTGTAAAAAATAAATAAATAATAATAATAATAATTTGATTAAAATTAAATAGTAAAGCAATAAATTAGATCTAAAAAAATGTGATTAAAAAATATTAGTTAGTTATTAATCTATTAAATAAATTAAATTAGATTAAAATAAAATAAAAAATATTAATATAAATAAATAAGCAAGAAATAAATAATACATATAACAATACATTACTACATTGAGGAGAACAAAATATATAATAATGTAACAAGCTAATTTTAGATTTATCATATTATTTTTTTGTGTATAAATTGAGTGTTTATAAAAGACAGATGCCTTATAAATTTTAGAATGGGGTCCCTCACACAGGGATGATCATATTTGGGGGTCCGTGGCATCTAAAAGATTGAAAACCCCTGCTCTAACACACACTTGTGTTGCTGTAAATGTGAAATATTATAGTGAGTTACTTTACTTGACTCTGAATTTAGACTCCTGTGTGTGTGTGTGTGTGTGTGTGTGTGTATCCCGGTGGGGACTTCAACCTAAATGCACAATGACTCTTGTCACCGTGGGGACCTAAATCGAGGTCCCCATGAGGAAACAAGCTTATAAATCATACAGAATGAGTTTTTTTGAAAATGTAAAAATGCAGAAAGAATGTGTGATGGGTAGGTTTAGGGGTAGGGTTAGTGTAAGGGGTGAGAATATACAGTTTGTACAGTATAAAAACATCTATAGAGAGTCCCCACAAAGATAGTAAACCAGACGTGTGTGTGTGTGTGTGTCTGTGTGTGAGCTGGTTGGTCAGTGTGGGGTGGAATTGATTTTCTTGGTTCAGTGTATCAATTTGCAAGAACTTGAAAACAAACAGCGTGCAAAGCAAACACTGAAAACAAACCGCAAAATCAATCAGGACAGCGAATCTGAGAGAGACGGAAAATGAAATGAAGAAGAGTAGAAGTGTGTGTGTCCAATGTGTAGATAAAAGCCGGTTGTTTTAGATTCATTGTCTAACTCGAGGGACCGTGGCGCATCTCTCATACTTGTCCAGAGGAATTTCTCAGATGTTACTCTTTCATACACTATATATCCAAAAGTACTGGGACACCCCTCCAAATCATTGAATTCAGGTGTTCCAATCACTTCCATGGCCACAGGTGTATAAAATCAAGCACCTAGGCATGCAGACTCCTTCTACAAACATCTGTGAAAGAATGGGTCGCTCTCAGGAGCTCAGTGAATTCAAGCGTGGTGTCGTGATAGGTTGCCACCTGTGCAATAAGTCCATTCCTGAAATTTTCTCACTACTAAATACTCCACAGTCATTTGTTAGTGGTATTATAACAAAGTGGAAGCAATTGGGAACAGCAGCAACTCAGCCACGAAGTGATAGGCCACGTAAAATCACAGAGTGGGGTCAGCGCATGCTGAGGTGCACAGTGCGCAGAAGTCACCAACTTTCTGCAGAGTCAATAGCTACAGAATTGCTACAACTGTTCCAAAACAAATGGCTGCAATCGTCCAAAACAAACTATTAGCAAGTAACCATGAAAACTCATAATTCATAATTCACAATTATCAACATCAAATTCATAATTAGTTTTACTGAACTGAAAAAGGCTATCAAAGAGGAGTTGATTCCCTTAGAATTGATTCCAACACTTGCTAATAGGGAACGTTCTCAGAATGTTGGCAAATGTTCTGGCAAGGTTCTCACAAAGTTATGAACAAACATTCTTCCAGTTACAGTAATGGAATGTTCGTTATGAGTTATCTGGTCTTTATATAAAAATGAACATTTTTGTTCATGGAATGTTTTTTTCTGAATAGTTTTAGTTGGATGTCTAATTTTTTTTAAATGTTACTACTTGTTTCAGAATGTTAAGAGAACATTCAAAAGTAACATTCCAATAATGTTTACAAAATGATAAAATGGAACTTTCCCTTGCTTTCGCATACCCCCCCAAAAAACAAAACATTTTGAACATTTAATAACTTGACGGGAAAGTTAGATAACCGTTCTTCCCAACACCTCATAAATTTTTTTTTTTCTTTTTTTATTGATTCCCAGCCCTACAGATCATCTGATGAAAAATGTTTGAGTTCATATTGAAATCTCAGAAATTACAGACTTTGGTTATTAAATTGAAATGAAGTTTGAGATGCTGAGATCTGTTCTGAACATCTGTAAGAGACACGTGATATTATTGAGGTCTGGAGAAACGGAGGAGACGTGGAAATCTTTCTGTTTAACATTGCCACTCTCTTGTAGAGACGATTGAGATTTTAAAGAGATCTCATTTGGGGTTTATCTTTCCTCAGGGCATACACGAACAGTTTTCTAATTTTTAGCTGTCTCACTGTTAAAAAGACACACACACAAAGACACACACACTCCCTCAGGGGAAGATCAGAGAGCAAACATGCAGGAAATTGGTTTGAGGTTTTATTTTGGTGGTGTTTCTGATAGTGGTCAGCTATTTGTTCTCTTTGACCTTCTGTTCACAAAGATGGACAGAATGAATGGAGGGAAAGGATAAAAATGAAAGAAATGTACAAAGGACATTGTTCCCACAATGAATAGAAACACACACACACTGTGGTGTGAATTGATTTGCCGTTTTATTCCCCTGTGAGAGAGAGAGAGAGAGAGAGAGAGAGAGAGACGGAAAGTCAGACAGCCACAAAATCTTTCTGTGTCATAAATAAAAAAGAGATTCAGGCTGAAGTCACTAAGCAGTTGCACCATTTTTGCACTACGTATTTCAAGAATGTGTCTTTTTCACTAACCTCCCACAATCCTGTGCTGGTGTAGTAATGCAGCATGAGTATTTCAATTTAGTTGTTGTCATTCTGTTCAGCACAAACACGCCTCCTGCAAATCATGCTTACTATAAAATGGTTTATTTTATAAAAAGTTTCTGTACATTTTCCATTGACCATGGCATCAGTAGTTCATCAATTGACAGAAAAAAAATATATTCACTATTGGCATTTTAAAGAAAAAAAAAAATTACACTTCATTGTTTGTGAATTGCCCTCCAATTTCCATATATATTAATAATGACACTAATAACTGAGTGTATGTGGATGTGACAGTGATGATTTTTGTTCCTTACAGAAAGCTCACCGAACCCATTGGCAGAAGTGAACCCTAAATCACACTCACAGCCCAAGAGCAGAACCACTGATGGTGAGTGAATCCATCCATCCATCCATCCATCCATCCATCCAATAATAAACCACATTTTATAATACTGTGAGCCAGAGTCACTAGAAGAGCCCAAACATGATATCTGTGACCTTTGACCCCTTTTGACCCAAGTCTCTCTCTTGAGTTTCACACAGCTGCATAATTCTGGTTCCTCTCCTGGTTGCCACAGCAACAGTGAGTCTGACATTAATTGGGCCACTGTGCTGGAGAGGTGAGGGAGGTGAACTTTAACCCCTGGGGGTCAGACGCCACAGTCCCACCTGAAGTGGCTTTGCATTGCTGTGATTAGACACTTGACCCGCATTCCTCTGAGAGAGAATAAGTGGGATCTGAATAAAAACAAGCCCGTCCGAGTCGTCTGACCCCCTCATGTCCGGAGGGCAACCGTAGCGCCTGACAGCCTGTGCGTGTCATGCAGCGTTTGAGCCACAATGGGTGAATCTGCAGCGAGGAGCTGGAGTGGCCTCTGGCGCTGCGCTGCGACTTCATCTAATTAAGCCATGGGGAGGCAAACGGCTGGAGTCGGTGAGCGAACGGACCTTGAGTTTTCTGCCCATCCTGATGCCTATAACAAGCATCTTATTAATTTCAGATGAAGCTCTTAAAGAGTGCGTGTGTGTGTGTGCCTGAATGAACGATGGCTTCTTAACCCTGTAAAGCCTGACATATGAAATAATAGTCAGACAAATGCATATAAATATCAGTTGTTGCTCTATATCTTCCAATAATATTTTCCAATAATCATAGTAATATGATATTTAAAAGCTTAATTGTGGAGGGCAAAACTTATAATGCAATGCAATGATGACTGAGCAAATAAACGTTTCTCAAAAGCCTGAGGGATCATATTTGATAGTCACATTTTAGCATGATTTTTCTAAAAAAATTATGTATGGACAATCAAGTAAACCTTCAGTTCAGTAAGTGTTCGTCTTGAAATATTACTAACAATATAAAAAATATTCTTACGTTTACTTTATAAAAAACAGTAAAGATTTCACAGCAAAAAGACACGTGAACCACAAGCTGAAGTTTATACAATTATACCAAAAGGCATTTTACCTGCTAAAAAAAGTTTTGATCAAGTTGATCATTTAGATTATCAGTTTATCAATATAATGCAGTATGCTTTATAGGAATAAAATCAACTTGACTTGCATCCTATAGTGAAATCTAAAATGTTGGACAGCGGTTGATTTTCTCTACTTATTGACAGATGGTTTGAGAGGTCACCTGAGAAAAGAAAGTCGTTATTAGTTTAAAGAAATATCACAAAGACAAACATTCATTTTTTTCCTTTGGAATAATGTGCAATCGTTCGCAATAAGTTCAGGATCATATATATCGGGGAAGGAAATGGGTCGATTTTGATTTCACGTCGACTTTAACAGTCAAGACTCGCTCTGCTAGTTCACGTATGCACAAATTCTCTCTCAACGACAGTTTTCACACTTTGATTGTTTTGATTGTTTGGTCCAAACCAGAGTTCGATTCCACTTCTGTCATCAAGCGTCCGCTGTAGCTAAGACTCCTATTTAGAAGATGCCAATATTAGAGTACTGTTCACTTCACTTTTTATGTTTTTGTCAGATTTTTACCACCAAAAACAAACACACTCAACTGGCAAAAGCAGTGGTTCTCAACCGGGGTGCCTCAGTGATCCTCCAGGGGGGCCGCAAGATAACTTAAAATAAATTCATTTTCAATTAATAAATTCATGAATTTTATTATTAATACGTTAAATTAAAATAATTAAAATAATTAGCACCACCTCTCTCGTACGTATTCTGTGATAGTTTCGGAGCAGCCCAATCCATTTCTCATCGCGCTGTATGAAATACAGACTGAACGGCGGCTCAAAACACCCAACCGATTCATAAACACAGGATACGCAAACTACATCTCTCAGTTGGATAAAGAAAACCAGTGTTGCTAATAAAGTTTTGATGTATTCGCACATTAGGCACGCGCAAGTCCGTTATTATTGATACACAATAATAACGTGTTGATTACACAACCCGTGTATGTGCGCTCTAGGCTCACTGATCACTATAACATCATATTTCTGCATGAACACAGTTCAATATATTCACGTAGTTGACAAAATGAATGTACTGTGAGTGTTTTATAACGAATGCTCGCCGAAGAAGTGGCCCCATCCATCCTCCCCTTAATACAGTGCAGTCGTCCTGTCCCCTTTGCAGAAAAGCATCCCCAAAGAATGATGTTTCCACCTCCATGCTTCACGGTTGGGATGGTGTTCTTGGGGTTGTACTCATCCTTCTTCTTCCTCCAAACACGGCGAATGGAGTTTAGACTAAAAAGCTCTATTTTTGTCTCATCAGACTACATGACCTTCTCCCATTCCTGCTCTGGATCATCCAGATGGTCATTGGAAAACTTCAGACGGGCCTGGCCATGTGCTGGCTTGAGCAGGGGGACCTTGCATGCGCTGTAGGATTTTAATCCATGATGGCGTAGTGTGTTACTAATGGTTTTCTTTGAGACTGTGGTCCCAGCTCTCTTCAGGTCATTGACCAGGTTCTGCCGTGTAGTTCTGGGCTGATCCCTCACCTTCCTCATGATCATTGATGCCCCACGAGGTGAGATCTTGCATGGTGCCCCAGACCGAGGGAGATTGACCGTCATCTTGAACTTCTTCCATTTTCTAATAATTGCGCCAACAGTTGTTGCCTTCTCACCAAGCTGCTTGCCTATTGTCCTGTAGCCCATCCCAGCCTTGTGCAGGTCTACAATTTTATTCCTGATGTCCTTACACAGCTCTCTGGTCTTGGCCATTGTGGAGAGGTTGGAGTCTGTTTGATTGAGTGTGTGGACAGGTGTCTTTTATACAGGTAACGAGTTCAAACAGGTGCAGTTAATACAGGTAATGAGTGGAGAACAGGAGGGCTTCTTAAAGAAAAACTAACAGGTCTGTGAGAGCCGGAATTCTTACTGGTTGGTAGGTGATCAAATACTTATGTCATGCAATAAAATGCAAATTAATTATTTAAAAATCATACAATGTGATTTTCTGTATTTTTGTTTTAGATTCCGTCTCTCACAGTTGAAGTGTACCTATGATAAAAATTACAGACCTCTACATGCTTTGTAAGTAGGAAAACCTGCAAAATCGGCAGTGTAGCAAATACTTGTTCTCCCCACTGTATTAATAATATAATTCTGAATGGATCCATATAGTAGCATGCAGTCCTTTGGCATATCCCGTGGTCTTGCTTGGTATGGCAGGTTGACTTGTGCTTATTTAAGTTACTGTATAAGTTACTGTATGTTTGCGAAAAAGAACACTGAAGGTTTAAATCTATCTTGAATTTATTTTGTTTAAAAAAGTTGAAAAGTAATAACACTAGAATACAAATGATTTTGTGAATAAAAAAGGTTGTGGGGGCTTGTAGTATTGATTCGGAGAGGAGTGGGTAATAAAGGTGGAGAACCACTGGGCAAGAGAAATCAATGAGAAATGCATTCTTTCATAGACAAATTGCACGTCACAATTTCACACCATATCAAGTCACAATTATTTCTATAGTGCATTATACAGTACAGACTGTTTCAAAGCAGCTTTACAGTAATAAATAACAGGAGAATAACAGAATCAATGTTGCAAACTTCATCAAATATGAGACAAATTCAAATTCTGCTGTAAAGTAGCTCTAAAAAGACAATAGTGTCCTTATGCAGCTCAAGTCAGTTCAATGCTGATTCAGTTCAGTTCAATAACTGTCATTGTTGCAAAATTCTTCAATTATGAAACAAATTCGATTCAGCTATAAAGAAGTGTCGTTATTCATCTCAATTCAGTTCAAGTTTTGTACTCATCCGATAGTGTCAGTGTAATCAAATCAAATCAGATATTACTGAAACCAAACCAAATGGACTCAGGTCTAGTGTGAAGGGGCTGACCTGAGGAAGAGGGAGCTCGGTGAATGAGTGTTTGTTTTTAGAGCAGAAATTAGATAAATTGTAATGCCACAGGCCAACACAGTTTCATCTGCGCTCCTCTGCAAATGAACAGCACCAGCTGAGCCAACATGAGCGCCTGGGCTGTGTTTCCAACATTTTAGGAAGCACTTCGTCATGTCTGAGCCAAAATGGCCGTCGGGCGGCGGTGAAAGCCAGCTGGGATGTACAGCCGCGATTGGGCCAATATGGCTGCAGGACAGGTATCAAAGTCTTCGGGGACAGACGGTGCATTTTCAGCCAGGATGGCTTGCGGCTGCAGATATGTCCTTTGTCAATGAAATGCTGGAAAGGAAACTGGGCTGTGGACTCGCCTCCGTCACCGCCCCAATTAGAGCTGACGTGCCGAGAGGAGAGAACAACGGATGAAAGAGACGAGTGTTTTTACCGCAGTAATTCCCACCGCAATTCATCACAAAGACAAGATCCCCTTTCCTCCTCTTGTGAAGAACGAGAGAGTGAAAACAGACGCTCTGAGCAGAGCTGCAGTGGCCCTAATATGTTGTTTTTGCTGAGACTGTCGCTGTGTGAAACTGCCCTCTGACAGCCGAGAGACTCGCCCTCACAGCCACAACAACAAAAGAGCAGTAATGACATGTCAAACAAAACCAAACAACTTCCATTTATTCGCCACATAAAGCAACAATGTTAAATAATTGGTTACTTTTTTTATTAGGAGTAACATTAATGTAACATGCTACTTGAAATAATGTAAAATTCCCCCAAAACACTGGAAACACTTGGGTGAATGTCCAACCACACAATTAATATTAATCAAAATCTCGTAATTAATATTCATGAGTCAAGCCAATTTTGTTATTTATTGTTACGTTTCACACCGAAAACTTGAGCTTCGCGTCAGCGTAACTACACGTCACTACACCGCGAGTGTATTCACACTGGAAGCGTTTGTACAGCGTCACAGCAGCTACATATCCAGAGCTACATATAAGTGAGCATTTCTTTGCAAATACAAATATATTTGTTTTTAGAAATTGGTCATTTATAATTGTTAACATGGGGAGGTGTGCAACATTCGCATGTAAATGGTAAACAACAATCACAACCAAGAAAATAGCTCCGATCATGTCGTTTCAGTCATACTTCGATAACTGCGGATAAAAAAACAAAACGCACACTTTAATTTGGCTAGTGCTAGAACCTAAAGTACCTGTCTGTGTAAGCCTATTACATAATAAACTAAAACAAAGTTTATATATCATATTTTCTGGCTGTTTACTTAAGTTTTTTATAACGCACCATACTTTCACCCAAACTGAATAATTAAAAACAAGTTTAAATGGGTAAATCTTCTATAAATATTTTTGATTCTTCATTTTCTTTTCTGACATACTCCAGTTCTTGTTAAAACACACTATACATGTTTATTGAGTGTGAGCAGCGCAGCAAAAATAGACTCAGTGCCGAAACCATTGCTTCACTGCTATTCACGCTGATCAGTGTTTATATGTGAATAAAAGCCTAAATTCAATCTGTTCATCATATAAAGCAATCGAGTCTCTTCAGAAAATGTGGACTAAACCGCTCAATTCATATGGATTAGTTTTACGATCTCTTTATGAACTTTTTGAAGCATCAAAGTGGTAGTTGCGTAGCTGTCAATGGAGGGATAGAAATCTCTCAGATTTCATTAAAAATATCTTCGTTTGTGTTCCGAAGATGAACGAAAGTCTTATGGGTTTGGACCGACATGAGGGTGAGTAAATGATGACAGAATTTTCATTTTTGGGTGAACTATCCCTTTTATGCTGTTGTGGATTTGGGACTATTATCATTTGTGGAGCAAAAATACACAAAGCAACTGGCAAGATTGCGTCTAAAATATAGGTAATTAATTTTTATCGAACTGTTCAGCAATATCACTCACAATCGTGCTGTCGATCTGAATGTCATCAAGGCTGTCTGATACTGTATGTGCTCTCAAATAAATGTCTCTCTCTTGTTTTCTTGTTTGTAGTTAAAATTACCAGCCTGTTGTGTTTGTGTTTCTCTTTGTGGGGGGGCGAGAGATGACGGGAGTGTGACAGGGCAGATAATCAGGAATAGCTAATCCACATCTCTTGGGCAGTTGAGGGCGTTCAGGATTCTTCTGTGGTGTTTAGAGCACTGTCAGCAACACACACACACACACACACACACACACACACACACACACACACACACACACACACACACACACACACACACACACACAGAGAGTCCTCCACTAACCTCTCCTCTCTGCCTCTTTTCTCCTCTGTATCGCTCTCATATTATCCAGTTTCTAAACACCCTCCTTTCGCTATGCTTCGTACACACGGGTACATGCGGAGTGCACTACTACAGTACGTGCTACTGACTGTTTTGTTTTATTATTTAAATTCTATGCCGTTTTTGCCCTTTTCTTTGTATTCCACAGTGCTGCTATTTGTCTTTTTTTCTGTGAGCATGCTCTAGAAGGATGTTGGTTGTGCACATGCCTCGGGTCTTTTGCAGCGTCATTTTTAGAACGCCGTTAAAACAAGTTAAACTTTTAGAAAATGCACCTCGTTTTTACACTGCCCTGCGTCTCATGTTTCAAGTGCAAAAAAAAACCAAACATTTAAATCGCATAAATTAAATGGATTAATGTATTAGAACAGTGATACAACTTCGTACACACCTAATTGATGAGACATAGGCTAGTATATACACCAACAAGCAGATGAGCCCAGAATATGAATGCAACGCACAAAGTTCCCATTGGGGAAACCCATAATGAATTCAACTTTACATGTTGTGATCATACTCTGGGCTCATCCACTTGTCTGTAGTATGCATCATGGGACATGTTAAATGTGCCAATTTAATAAACATGCATTATTTACGTTGTATATGAATCATGTTTCCAGTTGAGGATGTCTCCAATTGAGAACCCAACACAATACCAAAGTATGTCCATAACATGGTGCATACAAATTGTTTAGGTCTCTGCATTTCATGGTAATATTAATACATTGCATAATATCAAAGACTTTATATATAGGAAGACGGTGCACTCCGATTACTTATGAATGGGAGAAAGTCCCAACGCCCAATATGGCGGAATAAGTCCCGCCTTCTCAATGAAAGAGCCAGTCGTTGATTAGTAAAGTCATCGCATCACTGCAGCTGCCTAGAAGCTCCAGTTGCTATAGAAACAGGCAGTGTTCTGAGACACGCGTTTAGGATTGCGCATGTGCATTAGCTTTCTCCAGGCTGAAAAATGCTATTTTTTTGTCACGATTCGAGTGCTTAGAAACAAAATTTATATGACAGTTGTTGTCAGATTTCATCGGTGATTTCAAACATGAAATTTAATCGTAAGGTTGGCGAACAGTTTTGGAGAATTTGATGTTTCCCTATTCAAAGAGATAGGAGCTGCACTTGCCTGCCCGAGAGGCGTTTCAAAGATGGCCACCGAGTGAAAGGACTTGTCTTAAAGGGACTTTGATAATATTACCATAAACTGGCCTGACAAAATGCAAATGAATGAATATCACACAAAGCATAGCAAAACTGGCAATTTACTAAATACATAAACAGCAGTAGTGAGATTTACCAGCCAAACACTGGGACAAATATTGTATTAGGCTGCTGAATATGAGAAATAATCATCCAGTTGACTGCATAAACATATAAATGGGATTCAGTGCAATTAACAGCAGAGCCTATAATTCACAGCACAAAACACATAAACCATGATTATCCTCATTGTGAACCTGTTTTAATGTCGACTCAGTCACATTTTCTTTTTGTTGTAATTTTGTTGATGGTTTTTGAGGATGAGGGCATCACAACCTGTTCATGTTGACATCTGTCTGATTTGACAGATGAATATTTTTCACTGAGCTTTCCACAGTGCATTCTGTTATTTTATACTGTGGACACATGAAGAGTCTTTATATCATTCTCATCATTCTCTCACCTCTATGAGCTCATGTCAGGTGTAAATGTGTTCCTGTCTCTTTAAGACTGCGGGAGCAGCTCAAATTCACTGGCAGCTTGTTTCAGTGCCACATCTGAGCATTAATTAATCAAACGTCTGCCTACGATTTTAATCTTTTAGTCTTTTTCTCACCATTAAATGTGACCCTTGGGGAGTGTAGGGTGTCAGACGTGTGACCTGTGACCCATCTAATTGAGCGTTTCTTTCATCATTGGGCGGAAGAACATTTTAATTAAGTGTTACATTATTTCCATTGGTCTTTTATTTCTTTTTTTTGTGTGTGTGTGTGTGTGTGTGTGTTTAGCTGTCTGTTTGAATGTGATCGGATGTTTCCAGTATTATTCTGATCAATCACTATGGTAACCCATTTCCCGCTCACTCACGCATTGCTGTATGAAGTGGCGTCTGTAGCAGAACTCACAGCAAGGGTTTACTAAAGGCGAGCTTGATTTCCTCCTCAAACATCAGGTTTCTTTTCTCTGTTTTTTTTTAGCTGGATTACAGAGTTTTTGACCTTGAGAAAAACTGAGCGAAGATGATAAAGACGTTTAGCTCCAAATGCGTGTGTGAGAAAGAGGAACAAACTCACACAGACTTTCAATAAAGCAAGAGACTGTGTGAGACTGTGATCAAGGGCTGTTTTTTTAGGGTAAAATCACTTTTATGCACCAGGGTTATCGTTAACTAAACATAAAGGTTATAGTTAAAGGTAGGGTAGGCAATTTTCGGAGCGGCTAGCAATAGTGAGCTAGCTTTGAAAGCATAAGATCCCACCCTCCCTTCAGAGCATCTCCAAAGCCACGCCTTTTTCAAAACACATGAACGCGTACAGTAGGGAGCAAAAAGTGTCACAAGAGACGGCTATAAACTACCTCATGTCTCAAAGCACATAACATTACAATAATATTGAACATAAACAACTTAAAGGGCACTGACCTGTACCACCTGACTGCTGCAGATTCATTTCTGCATTGATAGTGTTGCCATTGAAATGCATAAAATCGAGTCACAAACCACACCGAGTATAACGTTACAAATTACAGTAGTTATGGTGTGAACGCTGCATAAGCTTGTTGTTTTGGTTGAGGTGGAATTGTAAAAGCTGTTTCGTTTGCGATGCTCGGTGACTGACGTCTGTCTAACTCTGCATAGCATGAAACACACTGATGACGTGTGATGTCTGTGTGAGCAGGTGCGTGGAGGTATGAAAATACATATGATGTCAGGCAGGTAGGACATCATATCATTGCATTTGGAACTCCGCCTTCCACAGATGATATATATACATATAAATACATTTAGACCACTTAACTTAATGATTGCTATCAGGATGTGAGGACGTATCCTAACCAGCGTAACAAAAAAATTTTCTGGAACAAATTGCCTACCCTGCCTTTAACTAAAATTAAAAACATAAAAAAAACTTAAAAACTTTTTTACTTCAGCTAGTTACCAAAGCAACATTTCTCATTTTCATGTAGTAATGTACTAAAATAACTAAAACTGAAATAAAAATGAATAAAAAATATACAAATTTAAATATTTAAATTTTAATAAAAGAAATCAACTAATAAAAATGACAAAAAACACCCAACAAAATTACTAAAACTTTAAAATTAAAATTAATTAAATATATATTTAAAAATCTACAATAGTATCTCAATTATATTAAAATAACATTAGTACGCACAACCTTCAGTGGCTTATCGTTTTTGTTGATAAACATCACCAATTGAATTTATTAAAGGGGTCATGAATTGAGAAATCAACTTTTCCTTGAGCTTTTGAAATATAAAAGGTCATCATAATATAAGAATATCCTGTAAGTTTCGGAGCTGAAAACTTCCTCGTTAGTCAAAGAAAAGCTTATAATTGCAGCTGGCTCATCAAACGAGGGATCTGCAAATTTGCCTCCCTGTGACATCAGAGAGCAGCGAAACGCCGCCTCAACAGAAGAAGACCAACGCCTAATTCTGTAGCCCCGCCCACCTATTCACGCATGACATGTAATAGGTAAATATCATAGACCTACGTGGCACTAAACCTGATCGAGCTACCAAGCAATAAACATGCCGTTGAAGATTACAAAATATTGTGCAGTGCCTGGTTGTGGAAGAACACAGTCGCTGCATAAGCTTCCTTCTGTTCCAATATTAGGAATGCGTGGTTGAACTTTATTTTTAATGAAATTCCAGTTCACGTGGGTAAGACATTGCACATTTGTTTGCTTCATTTCACCGCGGATTCTTTTGTAAACAAGAGACTGGATTTGCAGACAGAATGAGATTAAAAAACGATGCTGTGCCTTCTCTATTGGATCCAACAGGAATGATGCAACACACTTATGTGAGTAAAAATCTTTTTTTATATGTGATAGTATTGCATTGTTACAGATTGTTTGATATCTACTGATTATGTGTACATGTCTAACTAAACATAACTTACCACGCTATCACAGGCTGGAGTATCCTTTGTATTTGAGGTGTTGTTGGTTCATTGTCCTGCGATTCAAATCATTCCGGTTGCCGTTTTTCCACATTGGAAGTTTTCAAAACAATTCCCCACGTGTACTGACGGAGAGTCGAAACTCATTATAATAATGACCTCAGACAACAGTATAAAAAAATTAAAAAAGCCAGTTCATGACCCCTTTAAAAACATTAAAAATAATCAGAATATACTCAGATTTCAAATATGCCTCATCCAAGTTTCAAAAATATATTTAAACTTTAATTACAGTAACTCAACCTCTTGGCCTTTATCTTTAGTCTGTTTTGCTTTGTGTACTTTTATGTGCATGCGTTTCACAGTTTCGCTCTCTTTGAAGCTCTTTCCTTGGGCCATTTCAAATCTCGCCTGCTTCTCCAAACATTATTTTAAAGCAGAAGAAACTCTTTACTAGAGCAAACCCTTTAAATACTTCTATTCTGAAGCCGGCCAATAATCATAGTGCAGCTCATGAATATTCAGTAGTGTTGGGAGACGGCACACTCCCAAGGGGCACCGGAGCGAGAGGCGCACACGTTCCACCCATCGCTCGTGTCCTGAAGGCTTTTTCAGTTAACGCTGAGCGTGTTGGTTAAAATCCCATCCCACCGAACCCCTCTGCCGCCTGAACTTCCCCAGCGTTTATCAATTTAATACTTTAATTAAACGTAGAATTATACATATGTTTCTTGCACAAGGTTTCCACAGCTGTTAGTGCTGAACGTTTTCTTCTGGGCTTTTCTCACTATAGAGCGATGTATAAACAGACTCTTGTTGTCTCACTGTAAGACCCGTGTGAATTAAAGAGCTGTAGGTGTGTTCTTACCTGTTTAACATGCATTAGTTTTGCTCTGCAGGTGAACTGCAGCTTTATACTTTTACATGAATTAAAGCGTCACATTCAAGCTAATTATTTCCACAGAGAGAGGTTTATGCTTGTTAAAGAAGTACTGTGTTACTTTGAGGACCGAATTGTCTTGAGAAGTGTGCTAAATTTGGGGGCATCCTCAAACGTATGAATGATTCATAAAGTGGATCATTTTTGTTTTTAAGTTTTCGTTTAGGGTTTGAGCAGTTAGTCAGTAGTTATTATATTTGGGTTTTACATAAAAACAATAGAAGTCTATGATATGTCCTCATTTAATTTCTGTGTAAATGCATATATATGTGTGTGCGTGTGTGTGTAGACAGCTCCTGCTGCGCTTTGATAGATGATTCTTCCTACATATAACCTCATTACACACAAACACACCCTGAACTTCTCTCTCTCTCTCTCCCTCTCTCTCTCTCTCTCTCTCTCTCTCTCTCTCTCTCTCTCTCTCTCTCTTTTCTCTTCATATCATCCAGTCATAACTCACTATGCTTTATAATCTGCACATTTAGCTCAGCTGACTGTGGTGATTCTCCCTTTTTTTCTCTTGCCTCGACTTTTGTCTTCTGAATCTGTTCTTGAAGAGCATTGTGTGTGATTAGGTTGTAGTGAACACACACACACACACACACACACACAGTGAGACACGTCTGTCATCTCCATATGGACACGTCTGACCTCAGCGTCACACATGGCTGACTGCAGTATGACCCTTTACTGAAGGAGACGCTTCTGCTCAACTCTTGACTGTTCAGCTTGTGTTGGGTGATGTGGGAGGGGCTTGCGGTTTTGAGGGAGTGGCCTGAGGTTGGAGGGAGTGGCTTAAGATCATTTGACAGACAGACGTGTATAGAAAGGCTGTGAGAGCAGTGATATTTGAAGTGTGTGCAGAGATTTTAGACAATTTTCTTTGGATTTTAGTGTGCAGGGTGAGTTTAGGCATGCCAATCTTTTACACATTTTTATTTGTTTCTGTGTTATTTATTTTTAATTATATTTTATTTTTATGCTGTACTATATTATATTTTAATATTTTGAATGAGCTTTTTTATATTTTCAGGTTTACTTTTAGAGTTCTAGTGTATTTTCAGATTTAATTTCCAAGTTTCACACTTGGTTCGATTGCCTGGTCCGAACTCGAGTTCGATTTCTCCCAACTACCCCTACCACGCTTGTCAGAAAAGTGAGTGAGAACACACAAACACACAGTTTTATTGAATCATACGTACATCATCAATAGTTCCGCGATGTAGTACAATTGTGTTCATATCAGCAGCGGACCATACCGGAGTTCACATGAACCGGATCCCAGCTTAAATCTTTTTATGTGGACTTGGGTACGGTTCACGGGTGTGCACTCGAGTTCGGAAAACAGCATTCACATCATCCAAACAAATCAAACTCTGACGTCAGTTGTACCCGTGTGCACACTAAAAGTGCTAGTGTGAAAGCACCCTAAAATTCATCAGAGTTGTACCTGCTTGAACTGACGAATTGGGACTCATCAACTTTCAAATGAGGTCTTAAAATGACTGATATCTATTTCTGAAGCCAGTAACACACACACACACACACACTCTTGAATATTTGGTTTACGGGGACTGTTCCTTGGCGTAATTTTTATACTCTACAAACCGTATATTCTGTCTCCCTACACTAACCCTACCCCTAAACCTACCCATCACTAGGGTTGGGTATTTGAATTTTAACGATTCCGGTTCCGATTCCGATTCTGCTTATTGATTCCGATTATTATCGATTCCTAATTTCAATTCCAATAAGGTAAAAAACCTAGATATCATTCACATTTGTTCTTATTGCAAAATATTTCATTGTAGCTGAATAGCATGAACAAAAATCAACAGGCTAAAGAGCACTTGCATAAGGAACTTTTGCCTATGGTTTAAATATACCATAGCAAAAACAACTACTAATATAAGTTTCAAGCATTATTAAAGACAAGTAAACACTCAGTAATTAAAAAAGAACAAATAAACAATTAGCAATTGCACAATTAAATACAAAGATATGATTGAAATAAACATTTTCAGGTATTCAGGTACAGAAACTGTAATCAAATGTAAAATAACACTGCACTTTATTAATAAAATATAGGTTATACAGTGAATTTTCTCCTGTCTTTTGTTTGATTAACGTTGTCATAGAGATGGCATCAGGAAAATTTGCCGTCACTTTAAGAGCTGCACGGATTCAACTCTTTTCAACTGTCTTAAGAAAATAACCGACTGTGTTTACTAGAATATTTTGACATATTTTTGTGTTTATTTGTCCGTTCGTGTGCTGTGCAAAAAGACGAGGAAGAGAACTCAGTTCATTATCGCCAAGACATGCACTATTCACTATGAGAAGCCATTCTGTGCGCACGTGTGTGTGTGTGTGTGTGTGTGTATGTGTCTGCAGCACAGAAAACAGCGAGCGAGCGAGTCTTCTTTGCGCTCGAATGGTTTAAAATCACATTAAAATCCCCTTTTCTGTGTGCACGTTTGTGATGTGTGCAAAGCACAGAAAACAGCACGTGAGTCTTTTGAGCTTGAATGGTTTAAAATCACATTAAAATGCGCACACAGGAACTGATAAGTATAATCGAAATGCGTGTTTCTTGTCGAATCACCGGTTCTGGGGAAATTTGGAACCGGTTCTAAAATGGGACTGGTTCTCGATACACATCCCTACCCATCACACAAAACTTTTGGCATTGTTTGAATTTGTTTGAAAAAAAAAACAAAAAAACAGTTTAGTATGTGTTTTAAGCCATTTGGTTTACAAGGACACAGGAAGTGTCCTCATAAACCATGTTTATGTTGTAATACCCATGTCATTATACACGTGTCCTCATAAACCACATATACCTGTACACATACACACACATACTCATAACAGTGTTTTGGTTGCTGTTGAGATTGTGTTGTGTAATTCAGTGTCTCTAGATGCGTTTTGCTCCAGTCGGGTCGTACATTATTAACACTCAGTGTTTGAGTTGACCTCACATTGTGAACTTTAGCAATGTGTTTATTCCCTCGTAACAGAAGCCCAAACTAATTACACATTGCATATACACATGCACATGCTTATATCTTCAAACTCTCCTCATGTATTCACCATCATTGTTGATTTTTTTCTTTAGAAATACACACACTGATGAATCAATCACAATAAGGCCAGTAATCAATTAAGAAAGTATATAGAGTTAATTTTGATTTCATGCTGACGGAAATCATTGCGCTCTCTCTCCCTAGTGTGCCTTTGAATGAGTTGATTGACACTTGATGCCAAAGTGTGCAGATGGCACAGATGGCATTTGGTAGGCAGGTGCCCTAATGTAGAGGACACTGACGGGACGTGTGTGTTTTAGGCTCTGTCAAGGTTAGATATTTACATTCTCTCTATGGAAACAGGATCACAGCATGTTAATTAAGCAGATTGTGTGTGTGTGTGTGTTTTTTTTCTATCCCGGTGGGGACTTCAACCTGAATGCACACTGACTCATGGGGACTCGTGTCACTGTGGGGATTTAAATTGAGATCCCCATGAGGAAACAAGCTTATAAATCATACAGAATGAGTTTTTTTGAAAATGTAAAAATGCAGAAAGTTCTGTGTGATGGGTAGGTTTAGGGGTAGGGTTAGTGTAAGGGGATAGAGTATACAGTTTGTACAGTATAAAAACCATTATGTCTATGGTGAGTCCCCACAAAGATAGTAAACCAGACGTTTGTGTGTGTGTTTGTGTGTGTTTGTGTGTGTGTGTGTGCAGAAAACAAAGGTCTCATTCATCTAATTGTTTTTAGTTTATCTGGTGACATTTAGAATTCGTATGCGAGCTGATTGGCTATTAGGCAGCACAGACTCGTCCTGATTGGATAATCACAGGTATGAATGCTGCATCCAGATCATCTAATTTAGACTCATTCAACCTTTAGCGCTAATTGCAGTATTTAAAATAGAGGCAGAAAGAAGAAGCATTCATTTTGCGATGACTCCGCTGATGTGATTATCGAAGTGAGATTTATCATTCAGACTGTTGCAAAGAGGACCAGGGTTATTATATTTAACTAAAACTATAACCCATTAAAAAAAAATATATATATATATATATATAATTTTTTTTTTCTTGAAATAAAAATAAAATTATAAACAAACCTTAAACTCGTTTTATTTCAGTTAGTTGCCAACATTTCTCATTTTTATGTAGTTTCATTTAGAACTACTACTAAAATAACTAAAACGAAATATAATAAAAGCCATATGAAAATGACAAAAACACAACAAAATTACTCAAATGAACCAAAATAAAATGAAAAAATAAAAATAAAAACTAATTCAAAATATTATTAAACACTATTATATATCTCAATTATACTAAAGTAACACTGAAGATGACACACAGGTTAATAAGATAGTGTACTAGCATACTACTTTTACTTTTTCTGCAAAGTTTAGAATGTATATTGTTCACAGTATGCAAATTTTCCATCAGTTAGAGGCACATGTTGCTTTTGAGCCAATCAACTGAGCCGTAAATCCCATGTGACTAATGACTCTGGAGCCAGAGAAAAATTATGATCAATGAATTGGATGTGGCATACTATTCTTACTATTTCTGCCATAAAAAGATAATAAGATAATGCATAAGTAGTAAGAGTCATAGTATTCCATTCCAAATTCAGTTTATTTCCAAGATGATGCAACATGCAATCTGACTGAAACATTAATTGTGGAAAAATGCCTAATATTTGTAGGCAGTATGCAGTGTAAGTAGGCACCATTTGCAGTAAGATAGTATTTAATTCTGAACAAAGCCCTTGTATTGTACAGTTATTGATCGACGTAGCAGATGAGACGCCCACATTCACAGGGATCCGTGGCACACGAAGGGTTAAAGGTCGGTTTGTGAGGTGTATGAAAGCGTTTGAGGTCACATCTGAATAGATGAGGTCTACTGTTGCTGTGATACTGAGGTTCAAAGGTCAAACTTGATAGAGAGCAAATGCAACTGCAGTTTACACAGAGAGAATCAATGCAGGCTGAGATTAGATGACTTTAAACGCCTGCATTCGGGTTAAAGCAATAGTTCAGCCAAACAGGAAAATCTGTCAGCGTTTTTCCACCATGTATGAGTTTGTTTCTTGCCTGGAACAGAAAAGGAAGGTCTATATGATCACACTGTTTTTACTCGTGCAATGTTAGTAGATTGTCAAAAATCCATCATGATTGTTTCTTTGGAGAAATGTAGGAAATAACTATAATGTTAAAGTATAGTAGGAAGATACTACAGAAAAAATACTTACAGTTTAGAGTGTGTAAGCACACACACCCAGGCAGCTGTAAGACGATATATATGAAGCCAGTGTTGCACTTTTATAGGATTAATTTACTGGCTATCAAATCATGGCTGTTTATGAGCATATTTCTCTTTCTCTCTCTTTTAATTCAGCCCATAAAAATGATAAAACTCATGGCCCTGAGGGGCGGCGGGTTTCCATAGCGATGTCACGAGAGACATATGATGGAGGAGGAATCACCCGTCGAATAAACCAACGCGGACGGGTTTTATTTTTCAGCGAAATGAATTCTTCATCACTCTCTCAGTCCTGTAATAAAGCATACCAGACGGAGATGAATGTGGACAGTCGGTCGTAGACAAGAAAAGAGGAAGGAAATTGCCTGCTATTAGTGCTATTTCTAAATATGCAGTACTTTGCACAGAATGCTAATTCTATGTATGCATGAAATACTGTGAAATACCTACTATTGATTGCATTTGACAAAATGTGCAGTATGCAACATGGTGCACATCGTGTTGAGAAACTTTATCCCACAATGGAACATCAAGTCCAGTCCCCTTTATACAATACAGAATGTTTCATAGCAGCTTCACAGTAATAAACAGGATAATAACAGAATCAGTTCAATAACTGTGTAAAGTTCATCCATTTTGGTCAAGTCGAGCAATAAAATATTAATAATACCAATCACAAATTTGTAAATACACTGTATTGCCACAAGTTTTGGGACGCCTGCCTTTACATGCACATGAACTTTAATGACATCCCATTCTTAATCCGTAGGGTTTAATATGGAGTTGTCCCACCCTTTGCAGCTATACAGCTTCAACTCTTCTGGGAAGGCTTTCCACAAGGTTTAGGAGTGTGTTTATGGGAATTTTTGACCATTCTTCTAGAAGCGCACTGATGTTGGACAAGAAGGCTTGGCTCACAGTCTCCACTCTAATTCATCCCAAAGGTGCTGACCTCAACCTCATCGGGTTGAGGTCAGGACTCTGTGCAGGCCAGTCAAGTTCCTCCACACCAAACTCGCTCATCCATGTCTTTATGGACCTTGCTTTGTGCACTGGTGCGCAGTCATGCTGGAACAGGAAGGGGCCATCCCCAAACCCACAAAGTTGGGAGCATGAAATTGTCCAAAATGTCTTGGTATGCTGAAGCATTAAGAGTTCCTTTCACTGGAACTAAGGGGACAAGCCCAACCCCTGAAAAACAACCCCACACCATAATCCCCCCTCCACCAAACTTTACACTTGGCACAATACAGTCAGGCAAGTACCATTCTCCTGGCAACCGCCAAACCCAGACTCGTCCATCGGATTGCCAGACAAAGAAGTGTGATTCATCATTCAAGAGAACATGTCTCCACTGCTCTATAGTCCAGTGGCGGCGTGCTTTACACCACTGCATCCAACG
Organism: Coreius guichenoti; assembly: GCA_039654105.1. Classification (NCBI taxonomy): domain Eukaryota; kingdom Metazoa; phylum Chordata; class Actinopteri; order Cypriniformes; family Gobionidae; genus Coreius; species Coreius guichenoti. Next base: position 34,052,136 of record CM077173.1, read on the forward strand.
CTTTGCATTGCACTTGGTGATTTAAGGCTTGGATGCAGCTGCTCGGCCATGGAAACCCATTCCATGAAGCTCTCTACGCACTGTTCTTGAGCTAATCTGAAGGCCACACGAAGTTTGGAGGTCTGTAGCTATTGACTCTGCAGAAAGTTGGCGACTTCTACACACTGTGCGCCTCAGCATGCGCTGACCCCGCTCTGTGATTTTACGTGGCCTAACACTTCGTGGCTGAGTTGCTGTTATTCCCAATTGCTTCCACTTTGTTTTAATACCACTAACAGTTGATTGTGGAATATTTAGTAGTGAGGAAATTTCATGAATAGACTTATTGCACAGGTGGCAACCTATCACGGTACCACTCTTGAATTCACTGAGCTCCTGAGAGTGACCCATTCTTTCACAGATGTTTGTAGAAGCAGTCTGCATGCCTAGGTGCTTGATTTTATACACCTGTGGCCATGGAAGTGATTGGAACACCTGAATTCAATGATTTGGAGGGGTGTCCCAGTACTTTTGGCAATATAGTGTATGTCGTACTTCACTCGCTTGATGTGTATACCAAAATTTAGACTATTTTTAGACAAATTTTGGATTAAAAATGTAGAATAATGGTGGGTTTGAAATACAAAATTATTTGAGGATGATTAGCTGCCACCTACTGAATAAAACATGCAGCGTATGAACTGCTATTTGAAACGGATATCATTATTGCAATGCATAGTTGCACATGCTATGTTTAATAAACAGTGCTCAGTATACAGTATATATATGCAGTATTTCATTTCAAACATGGCCGAAGTGTGTACATCGTGTGCTGTTTGTTGATTAGAATTGACTGCTTGGTTAAACAGGAGCTGAATTTGTTCATTCAGGCCTGGAATTGAAAAGTGTGAAGAGGTAAATATCCCCCATCCTCCCTCTCTCTCGCTCTCATCTCACATTTATCAATCGGATCTATCACACTTTCTTATTTTCATTCCCTCTTCGACACACACGTTCGTATCCTGCAGTGAGGGTGTTTGGAGTTCGTCTCTGAATATGAATGGTTTTCCGTTGTAATATAAAAACGACTGAACAAAATGAAAGAATACAGTGTAGACTAGTAACAAGAGAAATGCATCAGTATGCTGTACGTGTGTACCTGTACATTTACTCACCTTATATGTCCGCTCACCTCACTAGATCAATGCTCTTTTTTATGCTGTTTTGTATCATTTATTCTGTTTACATGCAATGCTCTTCAAATGCTAAACGCAGTAACTACAGCAAAACTGACTTCAGAGATTTCTGACCACATTTTGAGTGATTTGATAGCAGTTTTCATACTGTGTTTTCTCTGAACCTGAATATAACTGGGTCAGGCACATCTGTCACAGGTCAGATCACACTGTGAGATGCCAGAACCTGTGCAAAATTCCCTTTATAAAACCCAGTCAGCGGAAGATTGTGCGTACATGCATCTCCACCCCGTCTCCTCCCCAAAATAACCATATATGGAGCTTACAACGCCTAGTTTTACTATGCATAAAGTCATCTGCATATCATTTCCATATTAATAGTTCCATCCACGTGATGCCATGTTTAACGATACAAGACATTAAGAAAGTATGAATATAAATGCCATTTGTGCCGTCACATTACATTGCTAAAATCATTCACTATCCTTGTCTTGATTTAGAATAAATAAATCAAAATCGTATAAAATACTGTTCAGAGAAAGTTATCTTATTCCCACTGGCCAAATAGTATCCTTCGGTGTCTGTCATTAAACTGTCTATGTTGCTAAGCCATCTGCTTAAGTGTGCATCACTAATCATTATTCTATATATATATAAAATCATTCGGTATACTTCATTACTCACTCCAGTAAAGCCGTCAGCCGACTTTTTTCGGTGTGTTCAGCACCGTTTGTTCTATTCGGATGCCGTCAGGTTTTTTTTTGGTTGATTCAACATGTAGAATCGCCGTTGGTGAGAGAGAGAACTCTGATTGGCTGTTCAGCTTAGCGAATGAGTCAGTACACGAGAATAAGAGCAAAAGTGATCAAAGCGAGCAAGTAAGTCAAAACTGAACAGACAGAAGGCTGTTATAATTTTACGTCATCTTACCTGAGCAACACTGTGCAAATATTTTCATAATTACAAGAGCGGAGTGGAATAAAGAACGTGATCAGCGTGACTGATATTTGAAACGGTAAGCAAGTGCTGCTTTGTTTATGGTTTGTAGCTATATCTGCAGTCTTAGTTTCGCTTTCCCTTTTTGAATGACGAATATATCTGCTTAAATAGACAGTCATCTCATTTACATGCAGGCGCAAAACGTGCATGCTAGTTGACAGTCGCCTGTAGTCCTTTTGGCGTGTTCAGGTTCTGTTTTTTTCCCCGACGCAGGCGACGTGAGGCGACAACACAGTCGGCTTTCATCAGCATTAGTTCTTTGGCGTCGGTTTGGTGTGTCCCTACCTTAAAAGAGTGTGTACGCACGGCCTAGAGTGTCTGTATGGTGCGCACATATTTATGCTAAGTTTTTTTTTATAAATCCCAATATGTGCGAGGAAAATTGCGTACACACATTTCGATGCCTTTTTTGTGCGTACACAACGTTTATACATCAGGCCCCAGGAACCATACATAAAACACAGACAGAGGAATCGTGACAATATGAAATTATATTTAATTGTAGAAAATTATATCGTTTTATTCAATTTTATAATTTTTTATGAATTATGCACTGCCCTACCAAAAAAAATTCGCTGTTTGGATTTAAATAGGCAAATGCTTAAGAGTCTGTGATTGGATAATTATTGCAGTGATTATTATGTTTCTAGCATGTTATATGTTTGGCAACAGTTCTTCTAACCCTAATTGATGGAGTGTGTAGCTTTCCATTTCATAAACAACTATGTAGGAAGACACATCATGGCCATATTCTAGGATGACAATGTCAAGATTCATCAGGCTCAAACTGTGAATTGGGAGGGAGCATGAATAATCATTATCACACATCACACACTCTTACATGATCTTGACCAAAAATTGATGCACCTCTTGATGAAAATAAATGTTGTGATGTTATTTCCATTAAGAGGTGCATCAATTTGAGATCAAGATCTTGTATTGACTATGCAAGAGTCCAGCACTCTGTAAAGTCTCCTGCAGCACATCCCAAAGACTTTCAATGAATTTTGACACACCGATCAGGCATAACATTATGACTAATATTGTGTTGGTCCCCCTTTTACTGCCAAAACAGCCCTGAGCCATCGAGGCATGGACTCCACTAGACCCCTGAAGGTGTGCTGTGGTATCTGGCACCAAGATGTTAGCAGCAGATCCTTTAAGTCCTGTAAGTTGCGAGGTGAGGCCTCCATGGATCGGACTTGTTTGTTCAGCATATCCCACAGATGCTCGATTGGATTGAGATCTGGGGAATTTGGAGGCCAAGTCAACACTTCAAACTTGTTGTTGTGCTCCTTCAACCATTCCTGAACCATTTTTGCTTTGTGGCAGGGCGCATATCCTGCTGAAAGAGGCCACAGCCACCAGAGAATACCATTTCCATGAAAGGGTGTTCATGGTCTGCAACAATGCTTAGGTAGGTGGTACGTGTCAAAGTAACATCCACATGGATGGCAGGACCCAAGGTTTCCCAGCAGAACATTGCCCAAAGCATCACACTGCCTCCACCGGCTTGCCTTCTTCCCATAGTGCATCCTGGTGCCATGTGTTCCCCGGGTAAGCTACGCACACGCACCCGGCCATCCACGTGATGTAAAAGAAAACGTGATTCATCAGACCAGGCCACCTTCTTCCATTGCTCCGTGGTCCAGTTCTGATGATCACGTGCCCACTGTTTGGGCACCCTGATTGGTCTATGGCTATGCAGCCCCATACGCAACAAACTGAGATGCACTGTGTATTCTGACACCTTTCTATCAGAACCAGCATTAACTTCTTCATCAATTTGAGCTCCAGTAGCTCGTCTGTTTGATCGGACCACATGGGCCAGCCTTCACTCCCCATGTGCATCAATGAGCCCTGTCGCCGGTTCACCACTGTTCCTTCCTTGGACCACTTTTGATAGATACTGACCACTGCAGACCGGGAACATCCCACAAGAGCTGCAGTTTTGGAGATGCTCTGACCCAGTCGTCTAGCCATCACAATATGGCCCTTGTCAAACTTGCTCAAATCCTTACGCTTGCCCATTTTTCCTGCTTCTAACACATCAACTTTGAGGACAAAATGTTCACTTGCTGCCAAATACAGTGTGCAGTGTGTAAATAAAAAAAACCCTCAAATGTATTGCATTACAGTAATCATGTCCAAAAAATATAAATGGTCCCTTCGATTTCTTTATGCATATATATTTTGTTATTTCTTTTATTTTGAACAAGGTCTAATGCGACCAGGAGAGGTTTCTGTGAGATTCACCTCATTAAACCTCCTGCTAACTGCACACGCACACGCTCGGTTATGCAAAAACTAGAACACAAAAGCAAAATGTCCTTCAGACAGAATTCCATCACTGTATGCTTAGACATCATGCAGTCTCTCTGTGTGTGTGTGTGTGTCTGCTGCTAAAGCGTGTCCTCACTTCCCCTCCGACACGCTCCCAGCACCTCATCTCTTGTTTCCTTCCATCTCTCTCGCCCTCACCGGCTGAATCCCATATGCAGAAAAATATCAAATCATTCCATCCGTCACTGGGTTGAGAGAGGCCTGAACTCCATCAATAGCTGCGTTTCCATTACCCTTCAAATTGCGCAAATTGAAATTGTGAATTGAAAATACACCCAATGGAAACACGTCAATTTCGCAAAAACTCCCATATACTGCAAAAAAGTTTTTACGTGTGCATGAGGTGGCAATTCGAAAAAGGAATATTTCGCAAAACTGCAGTGGAAACAGTTTATTCGCATTTACAGGTCACCTGGCGTATGTAAATGTCGATCATTCTTTAAAGGTGACGTGGGATGTTTGGACAGAAGACGAGACAGTTCTTTAGTTCTTTATTAAACTCATAAAAGAATTTCGGGAATACTGGATTGTAAACAACAAAGAAATGCCACAATTTATTAAGACCTTGAAGCAGATACAGTGGGGAGAACAAGTATTTGATACACTGCCGATTTTGCAGGTTTGCCCACTTACAAAGCATGTAGAAGTCTGTAATTTGTATCATAGGTACTCTTCAACTGTGAGAGACGGAATCTAAAACAAAAATCCAGAAAATCACATTGTATGATTTTTAAGTAATTAATTTGCATTTTATTGCATGACATAAGTATTTGATACATCAGAAAAGCAGAACTTAATATTTGGTACAGAAACCTTTGTTTGCAATTACAGAGATCATACGTTTCCTGTAGTTCTTGACCAGGTTTGCACACACTGCAGCAGGGATTTTGGCCCACTCCTCCATACAGACCTTCTCCAGATCCTTCAGGTTTCGGGGCTTTCGCTGGGCAATACGGACTTTCAGCTCCCTCCAAAGATTTTCTATTGGGTTCAGGTCTGGAGACTGGCTAGTCCACTCCAGGACCTTGAGATGCTTCTTACGGAGCCACTCCTTAGTTGCCCTGGCTGTGTGTTTGGGGTCGTTGTCATGCTGGAAGTCCCAGCCACTGCTTATCTTCAATGCTCTTACTGAGGGAAGGAGGTTGTTGGCCAAGATCTCGCGATACATGGCCCCATCCATCCTCCCCTCAATACGGTGCAGTCATCCTGTTCCCTTTGCAGAAAAGCATCCCCAAAGAATGATGTTTCCACCTCCATGCTTCACGGTTGGGATGGTGTTCTTGGGGTTGTACTCATCCTTCTTCTTCCTCCAAACACGGTGAGTGGAGTTTAGACCAAAAAGCTCTATTTTTGTCTCATCAGACCACATGACCTTCTCCCATTCCTCCTCTGGATCATCCAGATGGTCACTGGCAAACTTCAGACGGGCCTGGACATGCGCTGGCTTGAGCAGGGGGACCTTGCATGCGCTGCAGGATTTTAATCCATGACGGCGTAGTGTGTTACTAATGGTTTTCTTTGAGACTGTGGTCCCAGCTCTCTTCAGGTCATTGACCAGGTCCTGCCGTGTAGTTCTGGGCTGATCCCTTACCTTCCTCATGATCATTGATGCCCCACGAGGTGAGATCTTGCATGGTGCCCCAGACCGAGGGAGATTGACCGTCCTCTTGAACTTCTTCCATTTTCTAATAAACAGTTGTTGCCTTCTCACCAAGCTGCTTGCCTATTGTCCTGTAGCCCATCCCAGCCTTGTGCAGGTCTACAATTTTATCCCTGATGTCCTTACACAGCTCTCTGGTCTTGGCCATTGTGGAGAGGTTAGAGTCTTTTTGATTGAGTGTGTGGACAGGTGTCTTTTATACAGGTAACGATTTCAAACAGGTGCAGTTAATACAGGTAATGAGTGGAGAACAGGAGGGCTTCTTAAAGAAAAACTAACAGGTCTGTGAGAGCCAGAATTCTTACTGGTTGGTAGGTGATCAAATACTTATGTCATGCAATAAAATGAAAATTAATTACTTAAAAATCATACAATGTGATTTTCTGGATTTTTGTTTTAGATTCCGTCTCTCACAGTTGAAGTGTACCTATGATAAAAATTACAAACCTCTACATGCTTTGTAAGTAGGAAAACCTGCAAAATCGGCAGTGTATCAAATACTTGTTCTCCCCACTGTATGAGGGAGAAACACCCAGAAACACCTCATACATGACGCTCCCAAGTATAAGGGGCTTTCCTTGCCATTAATGCTTGGATAACACGCCTACGTCTCCTTCGATTAGTGGCTGCGATATACTTAAACCTACTAACATCCATTGCCATGATTTTTGGAATGACTTCAGAAAAAATTAGGTTTAGTCGCATAACATCGGTTAATGGAAACGCCGTCATTTCGCAATAGTTTTTATCGACATTTGGAAAATATACACAAACACACACACACTCCCCCACTAAACACTGAGAGAGGAAGACAGAGAGGAAGATGGACTAAAGAAAAGTAGGTATTACAGATCAAACAGAAGTGTGTAAGAATTAAGCGTGTGTATTTGTAGAGCAGCAGAATGTCTGGATTGTTCTTTTCCATGCAGAGAAAGTGACTCCGAAAAGCACCATGAAAGTAGTTTATATGACTTTACTGTGTGCACATTATTCAAGTATTCTGGAGTCATGATGCTTTCTGTGAGGAACAGACTGAACTTTAAATCATTAATCAATGTAAATCTTTCCCTCATTTGCAGCTCTCACATCTCATTTGCATATTCAAATATGGCATCGGAACAAGGTTGGACGTAATTGATGTCAAACATTGTTGGTTCTAACAGGCCTTTTGACTTGACTCCCATTTTCAGTAAATAATATGTTAAATATTGGTCTGTTACTCACACAAAACTATCATATGACTTCAGAAGACTAGGAATAAAGAGCATGGGTCATATGGATGGATGTTATGATGCTTTTATGTTTTTTTTTTTTTTTTGACTGCAGCCCCTGGTCACTGTCTGCTTTCATTGTACTACTGTATCATTTTGTTTTATCATTGTATCATTGTGTTGTTGTATTATTTTTTTTTTTAATTGTATCGTTTCATTGTGACCGTGTTTCATTATATTGTTGCTTTTGTTATTAGCTGTTTCCATGGACACCTTTTGTTTCAATGAAATCATTCTGATTGATGAATCTGAACATAGTGTTTACATGAATGTTAAATAAATGTATCTGGTTGATGTGCATGTTTATATGTCACAAGCTTCAAATTGGAACTGATCTTTTGACATGCGCAAACTGCACAAATACTGTATACAGATTTTCCTGCTGTTTGCACATACTAACCATTGCTTCTTTTCTTTAGTTAAAAAAAAAGTAATATTTATCTATTTTGGGTCCTAATTAGGAGACGATGAGCACACAAAGCTCTGTGCCGTGCAGATTTGGTCAGCTCATTCGTGGTTACATCATGTGACTTTTTTACTCTGACTGTGCTACTAGTCTGGTTACAGATGGATAATTAGGGTCCATGTAAACGCAGCTAGAGTTTTGTTGTTTAATCGTAGCATTTTGGTTGTTTCATTGTATTGTTTTCGTTGTATCACTGTTCTGTTGTTTCATTGTATTGTTTTATTGTATCATTGTTTCATTGTAGCACTTTGTTGCATCAGTGTTCTGTTGCTTCATTATTTCATTGTATCATTACATTGATTCATTGTATTGTTTTGTTATTTCGGTGTTCTTTTGTATCAATAGCCGCTTTCACACAGCAATACTGGTACATTACCGTAAAATTACCAGAATTACTTTACTTGTAAATACAAAAATATGCTGTTCACACAAACAACAGCGTTCTGGCTTTTTACCGGGACCGTTCACACATCAGCAGCAAAATACCGGTAAATTATGTGATGTCAGTCATCGGCAATTATCTTTAAACACTGCGCCGTGGTCTTCATATGCCCGCATGAGGAGAAGTGCTTTAGTTTCACTGTATGTTCAATTAGACAACATATTTTTGACATCTGAGTGACAGGCATAAAGGATGATCAAACAGAATGTGTGTTTGCTCTTAAAAACAAGACACTCGCGTAATAGTATCCAACTGCAGAGCCGCAGCGCTGATGAATGGAAAAGAAGGCTGGGTCTCGAGCACGACACGTTAAAAAAGCTGCAAGACGTGGCGCAGCAGTCAAAGATGATAATTTAGCGCATATTTAAATAGAAAACGATTAAAAAGCTTTCTGTAAACAGCGTGGAGTAATCACGCCATCTCCATAAGAACTTATGATTAACCCAAAGCAGACTTCTTACGTCAGTGTGTTCTGATTCCATACGTGAATATACCGGTAATCTTCATTCCGTGTTCACACATAGCACATTACCGGTAATTTACTGGTAATGTTATAACTTCTTTTACTGGTAAATTGCCGGAACCAATTTACCAGTATTTTTGAAAAGGTCCTTTTCACACATGATCTGTTACCGGTAATTTACCAGTAAAGACTGTATGTGTGAAAGGGGCTATTAATGTTTCATTATAGCACTTTTTTGCATCAGTGTTCTGTTGTTTTGTATTTCATTGCATCATTGTGTGATCATATTATGGTTTTGTCATTTCGATACATCATTTTTTTTGTTATATCATTGTTTCATTGTCTTGTTTCGCTGTATCATTGTAACATCTTTTGTGAAGAAAGACAGTCACACAGGTTTAACACAACATGAGGGAGAGGAAACTTTGAGTAAACTATCCTTTTAAATGTGAGGTATTTATTCCGTTAGCAGGAGTGATAAGAGCTGTAAATCGACTGTGTGTGTGAGTGTGCTGTATTGAAGGCCAGTTGGCATGGCTGCGCTCCAGATGAACAGCAGGTTGGCATCAAACTTCCCCGATGAACACGCACACAGACATGTGAAGGTCAGAGGGAGTGATGGAGTGTTTGACCTCCGTTAAACCCACCTGTGTGATTCAGTCTCACACACACACACACACAAGCAGCAGCTGCGCTATATGTTGATGTTACTTCTGTATGTCTGATAGTTACAATTGAATTTGCACTGTAATAGATGGCTGAGGAAATGTGTGTATTTAATGTTTCCTGACAGAGATGAATGTCTCATGAGTTCTCGTAATGATCTCCGCACACGCACTATTTCTCCTCATCCTCCTACTTCCTGCTGGAAGGACTACTTTACCTGTGCGAAAGAGGAAAAGATGGCAGAGCGCAAGACACTGTTTCTCCTCTTCCTCCATTTGTCAAGAAGTGTTTACACTGAGCTATTGCTCAAAGTCAGCGCAGTCTGTGTGTGTGTGTGAGATGATAAAACATTTGCCAGAAGGCTGCTGCATTGTTTCTCCTGTGTGTTTGCCAGAGTAAAGCTCTCCTCTCCTCCATCAGATTCTCTCGCTTCCTTTCATGCCATCTGAATGAATCTCCTCTGTTTTTCTTTTCTAGAGAGGAAAACCCGAAACAAAAGAACATGAATATAAAAGATGAGAGTGTTTGTGTGTGTGTCTGTGTGTGTGTGTGTCTGTGTGTGTGTGTGTGTGTTTGTGTGTGTGTTTGTTTGTTTGTTTGTGTGTGTGTGTGTGTGTGTGTGTGTGTGTGTGTGTGTGTGTGTGTGTGTGTGTGTGTGTGTGTGTGTGTGTGTGTGTGTGTGTGTGTTTGAGAGAGACGTAAACACAGATCAGAGATCAGAGATCAGATGAGCTGAAGGCTGGTTTTTAACCCAGAAAGACTGAGTTTATCATATTAAATGAAGTCTTTCTCTGTCTTTCAGGGCTGGACAGCACTAAAGACCCCTGTCTGAAGGTTCACTGCCCTTCTCACAAAGTGTGTGTGAGCCACGACTTCCAGACGGCCATCTGCACCAATCACAAGCCAGCACAGCACAGGTAAGACACGCAGTCAAGTGTGGGTGCTGAGATGAAGAAAGGTAGAATGGTACATATGGTTTAATCAACTAGAAAGTAAACATTTGTCAAGACAAATTTTGATTAGTTTGAAGGTTATTTAGACTGTGTAGTTTGGCAACAGTTATGAGGTGTTTTGGGTGGTTGCTGGAGCAAGGGTTTTAAATCTTTTAGATGCTACGGACCCCCAAATATGATCATCCTTATGTGCGGGACCTCATCTTAAAATGTATAAGGCCACATTTTTTCACGTATAAAGACCTCATTTATACAGTGAAAAACTAAAATTATACAAAAAAAATGTGAAAAATATTATTTGGAAAATATATATATATATATTTTATATGTTTTGTTTTCCTACTCACTATAGTACTGTACTTTAGATGCACAATTGTTTATTAATTAATTAATTAATTAATTAATTTATTTATTTTAATTATTTTTTGCTAACACTTTACAATAAGATCCTATTAGTTAACATTAGTTAATGCACTGACTAACATTAACTAACAATGAGCGATACATTTGTTACAATATTTATTAATCTACAAGATACAAGATACAACTTTTGATTTTAATAATGTATTAGTAAATGTTGAAATTAACATTAACTAAGATTAATAAATGCTTTAGAATTGTTAGTTCATGGTAACGAATGTTTTTAATGTTAACAAATGGAACCTTATTGTAAAGTGTTACCATTTTTTAAATTTTTTTATTTATTTAGTTAAATCTTATTTTTTTTATTTTATTTTTTTTAGACTGTTTTTCTCAAAAAATGTTCCCTGGACCCTAGTTTGAAAACCCCTGTGCAATGGCACTGCTGGACAGTTTTTTGGTGTAGTTGATGCATCTTTTACCAGCACAAACTAACTAGTCAAACCATGAACCCCTGGAAGCTCAAAGTGTTTCTGATTGGCTAGTTTTCTGGGCCTCTAGCAGCCTAATTCTTGACCAATTATTCCATAACCATGATTACAAATAATTTCCAAGCACTAGATAAATGAGCATGTGTCCTTGTGTTTAATCGGCCTCTGAGGTATTTACACTCGGGAAGCTGCTCCGCTTCTCCAGGGTCACATTAACATTCCATTGGTGTCTGTCGTCATAGTGACAGCGAAACGTTGATGGAATGTCATTCCGGGCTTTTGACTCCACCCTCTTTATGTTTGGTCAAACAAATACTAATTGTGTAATGGCCATTAGAGCAGGTCCAAGAGTTTACGAAGCTAAATTACTAACACCCTCTTACATATGCAAACACAAAGCGCATGCTGGCACAGCAAATATCACATCTCCCAGAAAAATAATGCTGATCCGATTAGAAAGCCAAGCACACTGCTAGCGTGTGATAATGCTTTCCTTAGGAATTATCGCTGCATTGGTCAATCTATCATTAATGACCAGCACATGAGGTGTAGCTGGCGCTTCCGATCATTAATTTACACCTTAAAACACTGCAGTACATAATGCATGAAGAGCGCTGATAGATTATGTACAACAAAATAACACGTTAATAAATCATAAGTAGACCCACATGGAATCTGCACACTTTTTTCACAGTTTTACTAATTGTTGGGGAAAGTCAAATGGATCTACATATGGTGCAGTGTTAAAAGGAGCTGATATTGGTAGTGTTAAAGCATTATCAAATTAACTGAAAAATAATAAAACACTGCAGTTTCCATACAGGCCTCGGGTCTAAAATCTAGTGTGCTCCCTTGCTGTCTACTGTCTATAGACAGCATCCTAAGTTATTAACTAAAGCTAAAACCATTAAAAACTAATGCTAACAAATGAGACCTTATTGTAAAGTGTTACAAAAAACTTAAACTTGTTTTATTTCAGCTAGTTGCTAAGGCAACATTTCTTGTTTTCATAACTGGATATACTAAAACTGAAATAAAATGAAAAACTATATAGGCATATTTAAAAAAGAATAATAAAAAAAAAGACAAAAAACATGCAACAAAATTACTAAAATTGAAGGGGAAAAAATGAAATGTAAAATATACAAATAAAAACCAATTCAAAATATTAGTACAAACTATAATAGCCTCTCAATAATAATAACATATGTACCTGTAGCATTATGCATAACATGAGTTTGAACCATTACTGATAATATTTCAATCTTTTAATTGAAGTGTAATTATGAAGAAGAGACTCATGCTGGATGTATGAATATACTGTATTTCTGCAGTAAGACTGATTTGAGAACAGATCCAACACAGCAGTATAATTTCCACTTGCAAATATACTTCAATATAATGCAATGAAATATAAATTACAGAGTCATAATGTAATACACAATAATGTGCTGTCATATCCATTCATATGCTGTCATATATTCATTATACTGTATCTAGCTGATTTATCCAGCAGATCAGCACGTAGACTTTAAAAGCACTGGCTCAAGACCAGCACTTCATAATGACCAGAGACAGATTCTCCTCATGCTCAGTCAATAATGTTGGTGAATTTAGCAGACGGGTTCAGAAGGACTGGGAGCGAGTTCATCTTATTACACGGCTCTCTGGAGTACACAACTGTGATTGGTCACCCGCAGCATTCGGTTGGCCAATATTTTTGTATAATGATGCTAAACTGTAGCCGCTAAATTGACCATTGTCCCCTTTATATGATTTCCTAAATAGCTGTGCTAGTTTTAAATCTCCTCATGTAATAAAATCACTTAAACTCAAATCAATATTTAATGTCTGCTTATTTGGTTGGTAAGCAGTCGTGTAATAAGTGAGGAAATGTACAGTCAGCTGGTCATTAGCAGAATATAAACCCCTTCAAGGTGATATGAGACAACTCTGCTTATCCTTTATATATAATGAATAAATAGAAAAATACAAAAGAAAGACTTTTAAATAAATTAATACTTTTATTCAGCAAGGATCAAAAGTGGCAGTAAAGACATGTTACAAAGATTTCTATTTCAAATAAATGCTGTTCTTTCTATTCATCAAAGAATTCCATTCTTAATCCGTAGGGTTTAATGTGGAGTTGGCCCACCCTTTGCAGTTATAACAGCTTCAACTCTTCTGGGAAGGCTTTCCACAAGGTTTAGGAGTGTGTTTATGGGAATTTTTGACCATTCTTCTAGAAGTGCATTTGAGAGGTCAGGCACTGATGTTGAAGGCCTGGCTCGCAGTCTCCACTCTAATTCATCCCAAAGGTGTTCTATCGAGTTGAGGTCAGGACTCTGTGCAGGCCAGTCAAGTTCCTCCACACCAAACTCGCTCATCCATGTCTTTATGGACCTTGCTTTGTGCACTGGTGCGCAGTCATGCTGGAACAGGAAGGGGTCATCGCCAAACCCACAAAGTTGGGAGCATGAAATTGTCCAAAATGTCTTGGTATGCTGAAGCATTAAGAGTTCCTTTCACTGGAACTAAGGGGCCAAGCCCAACCCCTGAAAAACAACCCCACACCATAATCCCCCCTCCTCCAAACTTTACACTTGGCACAATGCAGTCAGGCAAGTACCGTTCTCCTGGCAACCGCCAAACCCAGACTCGTCCATCGGATTGCCAGACAGAGAAGCGTGATTCGTCATTTAAGAGAACATGTCTCCACTGCTCTATAGTCCAGTGGCGGCGTGCTTTACACCACTGCATCCGACGCTTTGTATTGCACTTGGTGATGTAAGGCTTGGATGAGAACTTCTTGTGACCACCATCACAAGAAGTTCTCCTGCAGCTGATCCTGCAGAGGTCTCTATAGCAGATGTAACCCGATCCATCCAACAGGTGAATATCCACAAAGCCGCAGGTCCAGACGGCATTCTGAGTCGCATACTCAAAGCATGCACACACCAGTCAGCGGATGTTTTTCTCTCCCTCTCCCTATCTGTGGTGCCCACATGCTTCAAAACGTCCTTCATTGTGCCTGTACCCAAGCAAACTAAAATCACTTGCATAAATGACTGGCACCCTGTTGCTCTAACTCCCATTATTAGTAAATGATCAGAAACTACATCTGTTCTGTGCTGCCTGCCACATTGGACACACTGCAGTTTGCATACCGTGGCAACCGCTCTACTGATGACGCCGTAGCCTTTACATTACACACACGCTCTCATATCTGGAAAAAAGGAACACATACAGTATATGAGAATGCTTTTTGTGGACTACAGTTCAGCATTCAACACCATAGTGCCCTCCAAGCTTAACAGCAAACTCCGGGCTCTGGGCCTGAACAGCTCTCTTTGCAGCTGGATCCTGGATTTCCTGTCAGGCAGACCCCAAGTAGTCAGAATGGGTAACAAGACCTCCTCCCCACTGACCCGCAACACTGGAGCTCTGCAGGGACTGCATGGCCACACACAGCTCTAATGCCATTGTCAAATTCGCTGATGATGCGACTGTAGTAGGATTGATCACTGGCGACGATGGAGGAGGAGGTGAACTCCCCGACTCATTGGTGCCAGGAGAACAACCTCTCCCTCAATGTCAAAAAGACCAAAGAGCTAGTGGTGGACTTCAGGAGACAGGACTGAGTGCACACCCCCAACACCATCAACGGCACAACAGTGAAGAGGGTCAGCCACCTCAGATTCCTTGGTGTCCACAACACCAAGGACCTCACATTGTCGGTGCACACAGAGGCAGTAGTGAAGAAGGCACAGCAACGCCTCCTCTTCCTGAGATGGCTGAGGCAGCCTGGTCTCATTGTTAATACGTAGGTATTAATACGTAACTTTTAAAGACACAAAACATACTTTTCATACGTTTGGATAGATACTAAAACGTACAATGTGGACGTATCGGCAACATTTAAACATGGCATTATTACACAGCTACAAAACGTTAAATATTTACAAATCTTTTATATCATAAAGATGTTGGTATAATTTCCCTTTTACCATTTTATAGATAAATGTAAGATCCCTTAACCCTACTCCCAAACCTAAACATACCCATTTTATACAGAATATAAAAATATAAAACGTAATTGTCAGATGTGTAGGAAAATTACCATTTTAGTAACAATATAGCATTAAAAAGATGATTTGAGCCGCTAATCCTACTCCTACCTCTAAACCTACCCATAATCATTTCTTAAAACTATGTACAGTTATGAAGAAAAACATAACAGACAGACAAGTGTAATCACAATAATTTATTTATTGCAAAAATGTCAAACGCGGTACCAAAATGACGATGTGCTCCAGTCACAGTCCTCTCTGGCGGTATATAATAGTATGAATAAAATGAGGTACAGAGCAGAATTTAAGTTATTAATCCATGAAAATGTTCACTCCGTGAAGGCACGCATTTCACATTTTTAAATGTACATCGACTGAAATGCATGTCGCAATCTGTGACGAAGCATTGATATCACTGCCGTAAAACATGTCGTAACGCTTCTTGGGGGCGCGATTTTTGAATTTGAGTTCATCATAACGAGCGCGGGATTTAAGAATGGAGATGAAGATCCTGGATAAAGGGCTGAATTTGGATCTGTTCCTCGCAAACGTATGGATTTGTGAATTTATGTTGTGTTTTGGTGTATTTTGTGGTTCTATTGGCAGTCACTGTATAGGAGAAAACGCCTTTTGTCTCATGGCAAACAAACTAAATATTACAAAATGGTTAAATGATTAAAGAAATGTTATTCATTTTAAGGTTTTAAAGTGTAGTCTTGTTTAACATTATGTAAAGAGTTTGCAGCAGAAGTCACGAACAGAGCGAAATGTTATTATTTCTCATTAAGTAGATGAGTAAACTGTGTTAAATAAATGCGACTGAAAACATGTCATTGATATGACAATTAAATACAATAAAGTCAAAACATTAATGCCATGATTTTAATATTCATAAATAGGAATGCGTACAAATTTGTACATCGGTAAAGTTGTTCATGCACAGAGAAAATAGGTGTCAAAATTGTACCTTTAGGGGTACAACAGCTTGCCACTGGGGCAGTACCCTTAAAAGGACATCTTTGTACCTCCTAAAAGGTGCAAATTACCTTAGAGTACAAATACGTACCTTAAGGTACTACTATGAACCTTTTTGTGGTAAAAAAGGTACAAATATGTCCTTTTAATGGTACTGCCCCAGTGGCAAGCTGTTGTACCCCTAAAGGTACAATTTTGACACCTATTTTCTCTGTATGTACGTAAATAATTTATGTTTTAGTGCTGTCAGTACATCAATATTATATGTTTCATTGTGTATGAAAACTTAAATGTACTTGTGGTAGAACTACACTTTAGGTAAAAATACACATGTATTCTCATGAGATCACGTTGGCTGAGGAAGTTTGGAATGAGCCCCCACATCCTCAGCTCATTCTACACCTGCACCGTGGAGAGCGTCCTGACTGGCTGCAGCACTGCCTGGTTTAGGAACAGCACCACCCTCAACCGCAATGCTCTGCAGAGGGTGGTCCGGACAGCCTGTCACATTGTTGGAGGAGAGCTTCCCTCCCTCCAGAACATCTACACCAGGTGGTGTATGAAGAAAGCCTAGAGGATCATCATTGACTCCAGCCGGCTAAGAGACAGTTTCTTCCCAACGGCCATTGGACTATGTGTGTACTCTACTTCGTACTGTATTGTGTATATTTGTATAATGTGTGTATATACTGTGTGTATACTGTATTGTACAAATCCTGTATTACATGTATATTTATTGTGTTTTGTATATTTTATTTGTAAAGTGCACTGTCTGGAGTATGTACCAGAGACTTTCTCCCACCACTACACTTCTGTTTTGGTGGTGTGACAATAAAAGGTGATTTGATTGGATTTGATTTGATTTTAAATGTTTCTTGAGCAGCAAATCATCATATTAGTATGATTTCTGAAGGATCATGTGAAACTGAAGACTGGAGTAATGATGCTGAAAATTCAGCTTTGATCACAGGAATAAATTACATTTTAAAATATATTATAACAGAAAACAGTTATTTTAGATTGTAATGCTGTTCCACAATATTAATATTTTTATTGTATTTTTTGATCAAATAAATGCAGCTTTGGTGAGCAGAAGAGACTTCTTTTAAAATCAAAATGGTAGTGTAAAAGCGAACCACAAACAAACATACCTGCTTATCAAATCTCTGATATTGTCACTCATCTGTTAAAGTGCTTCTGTCACCTGTGAGATACAGACAGTGATCATGTTTGTTTATCTCCTTCAGATGATCAGACTTCACGCTTTCTATGAGATATTGACATTTTGACTATGAACAGGAGTGACATTATAGATGTCTTTTGTCATGTTGTGATATTGTGATAAGTGTGTGATATCTGATCAGCCAGTGCTGTGTAAGATTTGATCTCCTCATAAAATCCTATTCCTCTCGGATTCGACCCCTAGCTTTTTGTAATGTCTGTCAAATCTGGTTTGGGCTGTTGGATTGCAGGTAATCAGAGCTAACTTAGCACGCTAATCAGGGTTTGACGCTTACTTTTTTCCCAAGGTGCACATGTGCATCTAATTTGAAATATTTAGTAGCACAATACAAAATCTTTATAAATCTAAAGGGATACAAGGACACATTTAATAGAGGGATACAATGAGACATTTAGGTCATTATTTATAGGCCTACTTTAAACTGTATGAACTGTGTATGTATGTATATGTGTGTGTGTGTGTGTGTGTGTGTGTGTGTATG
Organism: Coreius guichenoti; assembly: GCA_039654105.1. Lineage (NCBI taxonomy): Eukaryota > Metazoa > Chordata > Actinopteri > Cypriniformes > Gobionidae > Coreius > Coreius guichenoti. The sequence continues at coordinate 34,070,194 of CM077173.1, forward strand.
TGTATAATCAAATTAATTAGATTGTGTAAACATAATCGGTTTATTACAGTTAACTGTAGATAAATGTTTAATTTGACCATGTATTAAATCACAAAATGTGTTATTCTGTATATAATTAAAAAAAAAAAAAAAACATTTAATTAATGGATTTCCATGGCATACATTGCATAAATTATATAGTCATACTGTAGGAATCCAAATCAGGTACTAAAGAGCTAATTTTTTTCTACTGGTAACTCTCCTGTGGATTGAATCTGTGTTCTGATATCAAAACAAACAAATATATCCCTTTATTTGTGACACTTCCCACTCATTCTCTCTCTTCCTTTCTAAAGCGTCAAACCCAGGAAAGGAAATCTTCCCCATAAGCGTTGGATGGGAGTTATGAATCATGGGAAATGTAGGCCGTGTCCTGTAGTCCACTCCAACTCAGTGTGCGGCTCGGATGGACACACATACTCCTCAAAGGTGAGATATTCATCATGTGAATGGTGGTTAAATGAGGTTAATTGAGCTGAACGAAAAAAGACTCGCCAATAAGAATAACTTGTGCAGTGTTAATTGTGACTCATTTCCATGTTTGATGAAATGTAAAGTGTGTGTTGAGGTTCTGGGGCTGGATTCACCAAAATCTTCTTAAGTTCTCAAATATTTTTCTAAGAATATCTTATTTTACTTCTGTTTCATGCTGACTTTAAGAAACATTTTTTGGAATACAAAATATTCTTAAATATATTCTTAAATATATATATATAAGTCGTCATGAAACAGAAGTTGTGATAGTCTTTTCTTCCCAACTGTGACGTGTATTGGAGTGGCTTCTACAAGAAAAAATGTCCATTTTGATTCCACGGTCTCTTTAAGTTAGAAAATAAGAAAATACCTTGTTGAAAAAAACAGCATATGCGGGTTAGGTATGTTTTGAAGCATGACAGCGGGTTTGAGCTGGTTATAAGCTTGTCCTGAGCTTGAGCTACTTTCTTAGGACCAGCTTAGGACCAGCACTTGACCAGCTTAAACCAGCTATCATGCTTCAAAACATACCTAACCAGCATATGCTGTTTTTTTCAACAGGGTAGCAGTTAAGAATAATTTTATTCTTACGAATGTTTTGTGAATCCAGCCCCAGGTGAGGTACGAGTGCAGTCTGACACACAGGAATTTAACCTGAACACTATCAGACGCAGGATCATTGTGTCCCAATGAGGAAAGAGTCACCTTTAAATTCCAATATCAGCACGCAGCTCTCTCTCTCCTGGCGTAAATGATGCAGTGTTTGGTGATGGATGGTTAGGTGGATGAACTGTGTCCGCTGTTGATATTGGATTCTTGAGTCCTGCACAATCTCCCCTCCGGCTCAAGAACAGAGAGAAAAACCTGAACCTCCAGCCCAGCCTGTGCCTCCCATCTGTGACCGCACTGCTTTAACCCCGCCCACTCCATTTCCTTCAGCTAGAATGAAATCAGATGTGAGAGATGGAGTTAGAGAGAGAACAGATAGAGGAGAGGGTTTGGACAGATAGAGAAATGAAAAGCACATGGACATGGCAGATATTTGGATTGCTCTTACTGGGCCGCTTCTGATATTTTCAGCTGTAGAATCAATAACACTATATAGATAAAGATTATCATAAATGAAAACATCCATGGGAAAAAAAAACAGTAATTCTTATGATAAAAAATAAATAAATAAAATGATCTGAAACTAGAAACTAGAAATAAAACCAGCATACGAAATAAAATACCAAAATTAAATATGTATGCACCATTAAAACAAACTGAAACTGAAACCAGCATACAAAATAAATTAAAATTTTCAAGCTATACTGTATACTGTAGACTTGTTTTATACTGTATTTTATGTTTTATACTGTTATTTAACTACATCAAGATGGATGAATGGATAGCTAGATTTAGAATCAGTAACATTATATAGAGAAATAAGATTATAATTAACAAAAACATCCATGGACAGTAATTTTCTGGACAAAACCTGAATTAAAGCTTTATGCACCATTGAAACAAACTGAAACTAGACTAAAATAGAAAACTAGCATATGAAATCAAATAAAATGTAAATAATACATAAGTCATTAAGAGTTTTCCCTGACAGATGTGATTTATTTATTCTCTGAATGCATTTGTGTTCATCTGAAGCACAGAACCGCCTCTTTACTGAACAAAAGACATTTTCAGTGTTAAAAATAAGATACAGGCCTTAAAGGGGTCATGAATTGAGAAATCAAATTTTCCTTGAGCTTTTGACATATAAGAGGTTATTGTACTATAAAAACTCAAATCTTCCTTGTTAGTCTAAAAACAACTTTTATTGAAACCAAGCTCATAAAACATCACGTTTCGGATTGTCACATTATTACATTATAGTGCGGCGAAAGACCGCCTCTACGGAAGAAGATCAGCCACTATTTCTACATCATTGCCTCTTTAGCCCCGCCCACCGATTCGCCATGTCATGTAGTAGTATGGATGAACTTTATTTTTAAAGTTCCAGTCAGATTGCGTCAGTAAGACACTGTTCCTTTGTTCGAAAATATGTTTTGAAAATAAAAATGATGCAGTGACGACTATATTGGATCCAACAGTAATGTCTCAACACACAAGTGTGAGTAACAGTGTTTTTACCATGTGTCACTATTGCTTTGTCTGTTACAGATTGATATGTACTGATTATTTATACTGTAGCGCCGCAGTCAAACTGAATAGCTGTGATGGTTGTGATTTGCTGTTCTTTCCATTGCTTCGGCATTTATGGGGTTAATGCGTTCTATTATGGGATATGGAAGAAAGCATGTAGAGAACGCTGCTTTTGTTATTGTTTTGATCTAAGCCATTTGCTGTAATCCTGAATGAAAGCTTCAGTAAGCGACATCTTCTGCTTGTCAAATGGACAAACTTCTCTACAGAGCGCTAGCTACTCTCTGCTGTCTCAGACGACAACATCTTTGTCCTGTGTCGGCCACCGTAACTTCTCTATGTGCTTCGAAAGGGAGGGGTGAGCGGTTGCAATTCGCAACCTCACCGCTAGATGGCGCTAACATTTACACAGTGCACCTTTAAAACATAACACTGCAAATGACAATGTATATGTTTTTCATTTTATCGAAAAGGATGAACTATGAATAGCTACGACAGTGTGACAAACAATGGTACGTTCATTCATAATTCCATTTACATGAAACACCGAAAGTTATCATTTGTCAATTATAACTGTGGTAACTCCAAGTACTTAAACTTTATTGAAGCATATGTAATACGCATAAATGTTTCACATTGTTGGCAAATGTTTCAGCTATGTAACGAGAAAGAAAGAATTGTTTTCAAAACAATTCCACACGTGTAATGGTGGGGACATTGAAATTATTTTAATATGCAAAACTGTTACCCAATCATAGCGGTGGGCGTTTGCTTCCAAGTCTTGAATGTGGCTCGCCTATATCAAATGGAGTGAATGAAAGAGAGGTTCAAAAACAGGATTGAAAATAGCTTATTACTTCTAAATTAGAACATTATTAAAACAGAGAACATTATAAAATTTAAAAAATGCAGTTCATGACCCTGTTAGTTAGTATTAGTTTCATTTTCATGGACTTTTAGTTTGTTTCTCTTCAGTTTCCTGTTTCCTTTGTTCTAGTTTCCTGTCACTAATCACTTGTCATGGACATTCATTTACCGAGCACACCTGTCTGTATTTACTTCATTATCACTGCGTATTTAAGTTCCTCCTGTTTCAATCTTTGTGTATTGCCTGAGTTTACTTTTCAATTTTAACCTTCTTCATCATTGGACATTACGGACCCATATGCACATTGCACACAAACACACACACAAACAATATTTTGAATGGTGTGTGTTGTTTAGGCAAGTCAGTTTTAAGGGGTCATTGGAAGGTTCAGCACTCACCAGGATGACAAGAGCAAGTAAAGAACACCAAATACACATCACAGATTTATTTAGTTCTCTCTTTATTCTCTGTCATTATTGTATTATGAATATCAGCACAGCAGCAAATGTCCTCAACACACAGATTGAGCTTAAATATGGACACAGATGCTGACATAAGACTTTACAGATAAAAAATAATGACAATAATATTCTATTCTATTCCAAAAGCTTACATTTTCAGCATTTCATAAGAGGTCTCATGTCTCAATATTAGTTAGCAGGACTGTCTGCTATTTGTTTAATTGAGGCTGCTTTGGAAAAATAATTAAGTATTACACTTAATAAACTGTTTTAGTCTTTTAATCTAATCATGACATCATCTTTAATTAAATCCCAAAGAACACCACAGATTTTACACTGCCTCTGTGTGATCAGATCTGATGAACGCAATCACCTCACTTCAAAGGAACTAAAATCATGTCATCATTTCATGAGCGATAAATCTCAACGGTCGGGTTGTGACGGTTAGCCTAAATGTCATAGTGTCTCTAACTGCACCACTCAGAATCCTCTCTGTTCTTCCACAGTGTAAACTTGAATTCCAGGCCTGCAGCTCTAGCAAGAGCATCTCTGTGAAGTGTGATGGTCCGTGTCCCTGCCTGCCAGGACAGGAAGTCATCAAACCACACACAGAGAAGAACGGTGAGTCATTTCCTGTTTGTTAAGATGTTGAAAGGACCCGTGAACTGATTGAACAGAGAGTAAATCTGGAGAAATGAAGACCAGAGCTTGGTACACACTGCACACAGATCCAGTTTGTGTTTTAAATCCAATCACGAGAAATGACCGTCATTTTACAGGTGCTGAAATCTGTTTGTTCTGACTGATTTTTCTGTGTGGAGGCCATTTGAGAACTTGTTCAAGAAACCAGTTTGAAATGATTTGAGCTTTGTGACATGCGCATTTTAGCAAGGTTTGTTGTTCTGGGATGAAGGAGGCGGGAACCAGCAAACATTTAAACCACTTTAATTACAAATAAACGCACACACATAATAAAACATAAACAAAACACAATGTAAAGTCCAGGCCTGGTTTTCTCTCGTCCTTAACTGTCATCGCTCCTCCTTTTATGCTTCTGAAGCTCCTCCATGAGAGATACAAGATGTTGCGCAGGTGACCCTCATTATCAATCACGCCACTGGCCTCGCGCCGTTCTCTCACGGTTCTTGGCCCCGCCCTGCTTGCCACGCACGTTATCCTGCTGGAAGAAGCCATCAGAGGATGGGCGACAGTGTGCTAAAGGGATGGAAATGATCAGCATACAGTTTTAGTGAGCTTGTGTGAATTGTAGCCTCGGTTTCCTGTTCTTAGCTGACAGGAGTGGCACCGGTGTGTCTTCTGCTACTGTAGCCCATGATCTGCTTCAAGGTTGGTTCAGAGATGCTCTTCTGCAGACCCCGGTTGTAACAAGCGCTTATTTGAGTTACTGTTGCCTTTCTATCAGCTGAACCAGTCTGGCCATTCTCCTCTGAACTCTGGCATCAACAAGGCATTTTCACCCACAGAACTGCCACTCACTGGATATTTCCTCTTTTTCAGACCATTCTCTGTAAACCCTAGAGATGGTTGTGTGTGAAAATCCCAGTAGATCAGCAGTTTCTGAAATATTCAGACCAGCCCATCTGGAATAACAACCATGCCACATTCAAAGTCACTTAAATCACCTTTCTTCCCCAATCTGATGCTCAGTTTGTACCTAATAAAGTGGCCAGTGAGTGTGTATATATATAATTAGGGCTGCACGATATTGGAAAAAACTGACTGACATTTGAGATATTTAGTTTTTCTGCAATATATATTGCGCTATGTAAAAATATAGGAAGTTTCTCCAGTTGACTTGAATAGCTCTACTTAGAAATGATTTGGGTGTTCATACTTGGGTTTACTCTTTACAAGAACCAACTCAAGCCATAAAGTTTTAAAATCAGATTTAAAAAATCTTTCTGCTTGAATTTTCATTGGCCACATTCACACTGTTTTTGAATTCAATTCAACATGACTATAAAATATGAATTTATTATGATTTTACTGAAATATATTATAAAATATATTATAATATTGTAGTCATTAATGAGCACTTTTCATGAGGTTACATACTGGCCACGCTCTGAATAATGAAAAAAAAAAAACTGATTTGAAATATGATCAGTCGCTCAAATTGAGACATGTTTCCAAAAATCTAATTGAATTTTAATTGAATTTGAAATGACCTGTGAATGTGGTTTGGATTAGGTTTGTGAAAGTGGCATTTGGTGTGCTTTTGCTGTTTAGACTACAGAAAAATAAACGGATTTGAGCTGGACACACCAAAACATTTTTGCTGCCTGTCTTAACAAACCATAAGAGACACATGAAAAAGCCTCAAGAAAGAAAAACACTCAGATGCAAGAAGTTTTTTATAGTTATAGTGTGTTTGTGTTTGTGTTTGTTTGTTTGTTTGTGTGTGTGTGTGTGTGTTTGTTTGTTTGTGTGTGTGTGTGTGTTTGTTTGTTTGTGTGTGTGTGTGTGTGTGTGTGTGTGTGTGTGTGTGTGTGTGTGTCCTGAGGGGAAAGCGAATAGTGGATTAAGTGTTTTGGGAACAAACCTGGACATCACAGGAACAAGGTTTCTGGAGGAATAGGAACACACAGAGAGAGCGAAGGAGGCATGATGGTGTTTACACAAAGTTAATGTGACGTTCAGATTTACTATTATCCACAGGAAAGAAACATCTCAAATGAGCTATATTAACATCTAACCCTAGTGAAAAATAAATATACTAAAATGTATTTGAAATACATTTATTTTATGCTAAATATATTACAAATACATTTATATTTATGTACTTAATATAAATACCCTGCAATTGTACTTTTAGTGTACTAAATTGGTATACTTAAAGTCTGCTAAAATTGGAACAAGTAATTTTGTATTTAATGCACTTCAGTTATCCATAAATAGTGCTGAGGTCCAACTAAAGATATACTTGAGTATATTTGATTGTGCTAAAGTGGAACTATTGCAAGTATACTTTAGGTGCACTTTAAATATCTTGCATTTATTATACTAATTATACTATCTTTAGTAATAGTGATTTAAAACACATTTTAGGCTTAATATTAAGAAATATGTATTGTGCAATAAAGAAGAACAAATAAAGTTAATTATAATATTTATATCAGTAAGTCTCAAGCGATATGTCAGTAAATATATGAATGGGTTTGTAGTTAGTATGAAATAAATGTAGGCCTATTTTAAATACTTATTGGCATTGTTTTTTTTCACTAGGGCAGACTCTGCATCCATTGCCTCGTGACATGTTTTCTCACTGCCACACAACTCGGAAACTCTTAAGAAAATCGAAAGTTACCAAGGTGCTGATGTTCATGTGCATTTTAACTCATGAATACATTTTTTCTGACTTGACTTGAAAACACTGTAACTGCCGAAGCCCATTGGCCTGCCCCAACGTCCTACCATTGGTTGAACCAGAAGTTGACACGTCAGACCGCTGTGCTTGATCTATGTTTCGAACACGCCATAAAGCCAATGCCCTCACACTCGCTAGAGTGCACACTATTGGGAATGTTGCAGTTTGGCACATTTCTAAGAAGGAAACCTTTAGAGTCGAGAAACTCATTGCAGCTAAACACAAGTCTCACCATGTATTTCAAATCTGAGAATGATGAAATTATTTTTAGATGATGCTATGTTTTTTTTTTTTTTTTTTTTGTGCAAACCAAAGGAAATGTGAGGTATGAACTGAAACATCTAGTTTGTTTCTGCTAACAGGTGCTGTAAGGGCAGAATTTCCACAACTTTGTCCTGTCGTTGATGGAAAAATCTGTTTGCTTATAGAAGCACTTGTAACAGTATAGAAAGAACACAAAGTAACCCCAGTTTAGCGTGATCCATATCTGCGGAGTGGGGTAACTGGTAAAGCGAGTGCACTTATGTGGCAGCGACCCGGGTTCCTGGTTCCTACATTCATTGTACGTATATATCTGTTCCCATTGTCTCACTGATGTTCGCTGGATAAGCAAGTTAATGGTTTACTGGGGGGTCTATAAAATGTCAGCAAAAGGCAAATTCTTAAGCTGTGCTGTTATTTATAAAGATTACTTTATTGTAGCATATTTGAAGCACACTATAATGATGCCATTAGCACACTTCAACACGTGTTTTAAAATACTTTAAATCAGTATAATATTAATGTATGTTCAACACTCTTACAGTGTCATTTAATTGCAATTGTAATGTCACTAAAATACATTTTTAAGTTTATGCTGAGTGAATTCTGCATTTCAAAACCTAAATACAAGAGTATATTTAAATTGTACTTAAGTATACTTGGAATAGTTCCACTTTAGCACAAACAAGTATATTTAATACAACTTTAGTTGAACTTTAGCACTGCTTTTGTATAACTAAAATGCATTCAGTACAAAATTAGTTGTTCCAATTTAACAGACTTTAAGTATACCAATTCATAGTTTGTCACAAATACATTTAGTTATACTAAAGTACATACGAATAAATTGTGCTTAAGTATACTATTTTTTCACTAGGGAAGGTTTTTCACTTGAGATTAAATGGAGACAACATTTGGATTTTTTTTCTTTTCTCTCTAAGATGTTTCTCCTAAAAGAGACCAAATAAGTCACTAGTTGTCAGAAAGCAGAGATCTTAATATGAACTAATTTCTTATCAAATGACCTGAGCTGCTCCTGATTCATTTTATCACTCTACTCTTACTGGATGATGACTCATTTGATTCTCTCTTAAGAGGGGGTAAAAGTGAAGAAAGTAAAAGTGCCGTTTTTGGTCATATTGCGGTGGCCCCGGAACACGATTTCTATTGAGGGCCCCCTCCCCTCCGGAACGCGATTTCTACCGAGGGGGACCCTAAACCCCCCAAGGGAACGTGCCCCTGCCCCCGCGGAGGTCTGTGCACGCCACTGGTTTGTAGCGTGTTTGCCATCCAATAATTTGCAATAAAATGTGTGCTTTGTTACTTTTGATATTAAATAAATCTTTAAATCTTTAGTCTGTTTATTACATTTTATTTACAGAGCGTTACTGATAGACTGGAAAGAGAGGAGCTGCAACAATGTCAAATATGTGAAAAATATTCAAGCGTGAAAACCTATTCTAATAGAGCCCAAATACAAAATCAAGACTTCGAAAAAGAGCATAATAGGTTCCCTTTAATGTATATTTGAATGAATGTGTCATGAAAACACGTTTTATTACAGCCACTGTGTAAATGTAATTATTTTAATAATAAATTGGAGTAGAAATATAATTAAATATAAAAACTTCCTTATGTGCAGTTTAAATGTTAACTATCAGTTTTTGAGTGTTATAGATCAATAAATTAGCAATAAATCAGTTTTATTTGAGAGATAATTTTCCTTATCACCGTGTCTACACCGGATGCGAGCAGTGCAACGTGACAAAATACAATAGAAAGACAATAGAACTCATTATAATCAGTGATGTTGTCTACACTGGATGCGGTGTGACACGACGCGACACATCCCTGACAGTAAACTGATGCCTCGTTCTATTTATGACGCACTGACATGAAGGAGTCAGCTGGGAAAGAGGACCTTTAGCTGTTGAGGCGCGGTGTGATGCGACGCGTCAATGGTCGCTTCCGGTGTAGACATGGTGTAAGAAAAATGTACATACTGTACTGACATACTGATATACTGTATATCCAAATGAATCGGTATCAAATCAAGATCTGAATCAAATTGAATCAATAGTCTGTCAATAGTTGATACTTACATGATATGATGAGTTCACTTATATATCCTGAGCACTGGCTGAGCAACCTCTGAGCAATAAAGATTTGCTTTTGTTGTGTTTTGATGACACATCAGTCAGTTATTTTAAGGGTCGGTTGTTGTGTGTGTGTAATTTAGATTCATGACCTCTAGCCTGTTTGCACATATTTCCCAAAGGCTTGCTTCCCCAACAGAACAGAGTCTCTCTGTCAGTTATGCTGCGAAATCTGAGCAGAGATGAAGGTTCGGTCTGATAGGAACGTTATGATGTCTGTATTTTAATGACTTCAGATCACTGACATGATCTTTAATTGGAAAAGTGCTGCATACATCAGGAAGCAATTACCACACAAAGAGAGAGACTGATAAAAAAAAATGTGTCATTTGAAAGTCCATTTCTTTCATTTCCTCCCGTCTTTATTGTCTCATGGCCTCTTCTCTTTCTCTTTATTTGACATGTTCATCTTGCTTTGTCATTTTATTTCTGACTTTCATCTTGCTCTCTTTTATGTGTCCCTGTTCCGTATTCAGATGTAGCAGTTATTCCTCGGCATCAGGGCTCAGTGTTTGCATTGAGGAAATCTCTTTTTTTCTCAGCGCCTGTCCATTATCTGTGATTCTCGGTGGAGCTACATTGTAGTTTAAAAAGATAGGTGACAGAGGGCAGGACTATGGGCCTATGCGGATGCAGAAAACACAAAATCCAGTTTATAATTAAAGCTGCAAGCAGCGATGAAAGGGCCCTCGCACCCGGGAGCACCGCCACCCGGTGGCCTCAGGAAAACAGCGAATAGTGGGCGACATGCATTTAAGTGGGTAAATATAGGAGAAATATGGCAAAGTCACTTCAATGTGCCACACTTTCTGCTGCCAGCAGGTGGCGCATTGCCTATAACCGAATATTGGCATGTAGGTGTCTGGACTATTGGCTTCAGGCCTGGACTATTATCAAACGTGAAGTATGGGGCAGATCGGACACTGTATGCCTGAGTTACAACAACTTCCTGTTTTGTGGCGTAAATCGCATACATTAGCACTTAGCCAAGTTTTGCTTGATTTAATGTGTTTCTAGCATGTTTAGGACTTGATGGCATATTTAAATGTGTTTCTGGGAGGGAATTACGGTGTAAAGCATGCCATTTCCTGTTGCCACCAGGTGGCGCTATGACTAACTAATATTGGCATGTAGATGTCTTCAGGCCAGGACTCTTATCAAACATGTGAAGTTTGGGGCGCATCGGACATTGTATGCCTGACTTCACAATTTAACATCACCAAGGCCTTAAGATTAGACTGACCAAACATGATGTTGTTCTGGTTAAATCTCAATGAGGATACTCATCACAGTGTAAAACATGGTCTTTCCTGTTGCCCACAGGTGGCGCTATGCCTGTAACTAAATATTGGCATGTAGATGTCTTCAGGCCAGGACTCTAATAAAACATGTGAAGTTTGGGGCAGATCAGACATTGTATGACCGAGTTACAACAACTTCCTGTTTTATGGCGAAACATCGAACTTTGTGAGCCCGCCACGGACACGCCCTTCAGGGAAATCTCAAGATCTTCACAATTTAACGTCGCAAAGGCCTTTAGATTAGACTGTGCAAATATGATGTTGATCTGATTAAATCTCTAGGAGGAGTTCGTTAAAGTACAACGTCTGGAAATTTTGCAAAAACAATTCAAAATATCTCACTTCCTGTTGGTTTTCAGATTTCGTACCAGGAGACTTTTTTGTAGGTATTGGGCTGTTACATGTGTGTACCGAATTTCATACCTGTACGTGAAACTTAGCGGGAGGGGCACTTCGTTGAAATGTTGTAGGTGGCGCTATCGAGCAATTTTGCCACGCCTAATTCTGAAACCCATATCAGACTGAAATTTTCACCACTTTTGACGCGTGTGCAAAGTTTCATGAGTTTTCGAGCATGTTTAGGCCATCAAAAATTCAATTCATTTAGGAGAACAATAATAATAGGCTGAGCAATTCCAATAGGCTCCTCACACCATCGGTGCTCGGGTCCTAATAAATGGAATTTACTGTATAACGCAGAATGTCATGGAATTTGAAAAGTTAAAAAAAATAATTTTCATTTGATTACATTTTACATTTAAAAGATTAAATTGTAAATTCTTTATGCCTTCATATGATTATGACCATTTTTGATAATATATTTGTAAATATATACAATTATAAATCCATAAAAACAACTGAATTTAGGGGGAAAAAACAAAACATTTCACAGGGCACTATTTGTCACAGGTGCATGCAGGCAGGAAGACGAAGACAGGCAGAAACAGTTCCAAATGTAGTTTAATCTCAAATAATCTAAAGACAGGCAATGGCACAACACACTGAAACATAACCGTGACCAGACAAGGAGTGCAGGAGAAGGAACAACTTAAATAGTGAACACAAACGAGGATGATTACTACACACAGCTGACACATATGAACTAATAATGACAGTAACCAAGGAGACAGATGACTGGCGGAAATCTCAACAAAGAAACGTGACAAAATGAAAACAAACTGAAAGTCCATGATAACTAAGACAAACTGAACATAACTGTAACACTATTATTGTACATTTATTAAATTGTTAAAGTTTCATGAATTCAGTTGAACTCATTGTGTAGATGAACATGTATCACGAATCAGTAAAGAGTCCTTTAATAAGCATCAGAACCACAACTACACATCAACATCAACAATAACGGACAAAGAAACTGAAGAAACTAAATGTATATAAAGCAGGGAGATAATGAGTAGAACAGAAACAGGTGTGTGGGAACTAATTAACATCCAGGGAAACTAACCAGAGAACTAACAGTGCGTGCCCACTGTCGCGGAGCATGCAGAGCGAGTGTTTTCAATACATTCCCATGGAAATTGAGCTTCACGTTTGCACGGTACATTGTGGGATTGACAGCAGACCGGAGAAAGCGCTGAGAGCGGCCGATAGCATCAAAAGGTTGGGCAGTTCTCGACTTTATGCAAATATCAAGTGAAAAACGTGGTCGGCAGCCAATCGCTGTGAGGTTCAGGTAGTGACGTCTGTCTTAAGCATTAAAATATGCAGATTGTGCTGGAGTTTACACTGGATTTAGTGCATAAATCATATTGTTTACGCATTGGACGTTTTGCAGTTGTTTTATATATATATATATATATACACTCACCTAAAGGATTATTAGGAACACCTGTTCAATTTCTCATTAATGCAATTATCTAATCAACCAATCACATGGCAGTTGCTTCAATGCATTTAGGGGTGTGGTCCTGGTCAAGACAATCTCCTGAACTCCAAACTGAATGTCAGAATGGGAAAGAAAGGTGATTTAAGCAATTTTGAGCGTGGCATGGTTGTTGGTGCCAGACGGGCCAGTCTGAGTATTTCACAATCTGCTCAGTTACTGGGATTTTCACGCACAACCATTTCTAGAGTTTACAAAAAATGGTGTGAAAAGGGAAAAACATCCAGTATGCGGCAGTCCTGTGGGCGAAAATGCCTTGTTGATGCTAGAGGTCAGAGGAGAATGGGCCGACTGATTCAAGCTGATAGAAGAGCAACTTTGACTGAAATAACCACTCGTTACAACCGAGGTATGCAGCAAAGCATTTGTGAAGCCACAACACGCACAACCTTGAGGCGGATGGGCTACAACAGCAGAAGACCCCACCGGGCACCACTCATCTCCACTACAAATAGGAAAAAGAGGCTACAATTTGCACGAGCTCACCAAAATTGGACAGTTGAAGACTGGAAAAATGTTGCCTGGTCTGATGAGTTTTGATTTCTGTTGAGACATTCAGATGGTAGAGTCAGAATTTGGCGTAAACAGAATGAGAACATGGATCCATCATGCCTTGTTACCACTGTGCAGGCTGGTGGTGGTGGTGTAATGGTGTGGGGGATGTTTTCTTGGCACACTTTAGGCCCCTTAGTGCCAATTGGGCATCGTTTAAATGCCACGGTCTACCTGAGCATTGTTTCTGACCATGTCCATCCCTTTATGACCACCATGTACCCATCCTCTGATGGCTACTTCCAGCAGGATAATGCACCATGTCACAAAGCTCGAATCATTTCAAATTGGTTTCTTGAACATGACAATGAGTTCACTGTACTAAAATGGCCCCCACAGTCACCAGATCTCAACCCAATAGAGCATCTTTGCGATGTGGTGGAACGGGAGCTTCGTGCCCTGGATGTGCATCCCACAAATCTCCATCAACTGCAAGATGCTATCCTATCAATATGGGCCAACATTTCTAAAGAATGCTTTCAGCACCTTGTTGAATCAATGCCACGTAGAATTAAGGCAGTTCTGAAGGCGAAAGGGGGTCAAACACAGTATTAGTATGGTGTTCCTAATAATCCTTTAGGTGAGTGTATATATACAGCTCTGAAAAAAAATGAAGAGACCACTTTACATTGATTTCTCAATGTTAAGTGGTCTCTTAATTTTTTTCCAGAGCTGTATATATCAGTGGCGAGCTGTGACTTTTTTACCCGGGTATGCTAAGTGACGCGTTATGTCAAAAATGCACCTGCACATTGGATGAGTTTATAATAAGTGCATTCACTCTAGACAGAGTGTTAGCTGCTCAGTTGCATACTCTCATGACACACAGCAACACAGCTAAAAGTTTCCTAATATATTTGACCATTTATTGAAAGTAGTCTACATTTACCTGTTGATGCCTTCACAAGCACCCGTAAAAGCTGTTGAGTTGTGTTTGAGTTGAGTCAGGTGCGAGTGCGTCGCGAAAAAGGGCATTTGCAAAATATGCTGTATTTTTGTAATTCCACTAGGTGGCACTAATGTCACTTAAACTAAGTGCTTTACCTTTAAATGGTACAGCGCATCGGCTGAGGACAAATCTAAATCAGAGACGACCAATAAGAAACACCATGGCAGGCGTCAATTTAAATGTATGCCAGAAGTGTTTATTATTGTTATTATTATTATTATTATTATTAAGAATTAAAAATAAGTATAATATAATAAATATTAGCCTATTATAAATAAAATATAAGTAAAATATCAGAATAAATGTAAGTATAATAAAAATGTAATTATTCTTTTAAAAAATAAATTGAAATAATGCAAATTGATGACTTTAACAAACTCATAGACTACGATTAACAGCCTCGGATAGTTACAGGTCTGTGTACAGTAGGTCTGTCTTTAACAGTTAACAGTTTTCGTTAAAAATAAATTTCCCTATGGAGAAAATAAAATACTATGAAAATAGTTTGTTATGATTTTTTCCCCCCACTTGATTCAGTCTATTTAGTTTGTATCAAACACAATGTGATTTTCGGTGATCGAGATCTGGCAGTAACAGCTAATTTTTCCTCCTGGCTTACCCTGCTCGTGAAATCCAGCATATGCCAGCAAACCAATGAGAACGCGGGACAATGATGATGATACATAACAGAGCGTAGGCGCCAAAGCTGCTGTGGATCCGCATACTACAGATTTGAAGAATCTACAGAATCTACAGATTTGAAGAAAATTACCGTAATTTGGCAAATAAATAAATGATAGAATTACATACGTATTACTAGCATTTATTATATCATGTAAGCTTTATGGTACAGTATATGGTAAAGTATAGTATATGTTAAATATTGTAGTTTGGATGCTTTCATTGTGATTATACTGGCTGGGTTTACAAAAGTTTATAAAACTGACAAGATATCTTTAATTGGGGCATTTGGAGAATTTGCCTATTTCTAAATGTAATCGTGTGCATCTCTGATAATTATATTTGTATATATATATATATATATATATATATAATTATATTGCCTGTGTGTTGAAAAAATCCTGGATTAAACACACTCGCTACAGACACACCCCAAAGCAGAGGCATTTTAGTGTTGTCAGTGGCACTGAGCGGAGTTTTGTAAGGAAAATGGGAACAGAGCAAACAGTGAAAACTAAACTAAAACAGGACATAACAGAGCATAACCTTTACATCAATTGATTAGACATGCTTTTCAATCAATAAAATTGAATTAAACAATTAAAATGGAACCCAGAAAACACAATGGATTTCATAGGGCCCTAAATTGTATAAGTTTCATGACTGTAATTAACTAGACATGCTAATGACTAAAATTTAGTTTAACCATTAAAACAGAATCCATAAACATTAAAACTTAAAAAAAAAAAAATTGTAACGAAAAAATGTAATTTAGATTTATTGGGACCCTATACAGGGTATTTACATTTATGCGTTTAGCAGAGGCTTTCATCCGAAGTGACTTACAAGAAACTGAACCCATGATCTCGACCGCCCGAGCCACAGAAATTCCTGGAGATACTGAAAAGGAGAGACAAAGAGGTGGAGATGATTACAGATGGAGCCAGAGGGGGTGGAGATGGGCGATGGGTTTGTTAGGATGAAAGGAGGGATGGAGACGGAGAGAAATGTGATCTGAAGAGGAACACAAGAGATTTTTCACTCACAGCAGGAGAGAAAAGTGAAAAATAGAGGGATCACCTGAGAGAAAAAGAGAGATGTGTGTGTGTGTGTGTGTGTGTGTGTGTGTGCGCGAACAACACTCGCTCATTATGTTTTGAAGAATCGTTTTTCACGCTTTACTCTGCAATTTAATACAACACACACACGCTCATCTTTCTTCATTGGGCCGTAGAGGAAAAACAGCAATATGAGCCTTTCAGTGGAAAATTACATCCACCGAAATCTGTGTGTCAGTGATCCTTGTGATTCTTGTGTTATGCAGAATATCTTCATCTTCCCATCATATGTCTTCATATGTTGGATAAAATAGATGTAAATCACATTTCTTACAGTATTTCCATTCATCATAAAATTACAATTAACTGAACACAAGGTATCATCTCCCGGTGATGCACTTCAGAAATATTATTTATCTAATTGAATTTTTTCCAACAAAATTTCTCTTTTTAGCATATTATTTGAATTGCTAATTAGTTTTCCATAGTCTTGTAAAATCCCTAACCAAAGCCAGTTGCTTAAAGGGGTCCTTGATTATGATTTCACTTTTTTAACTTTAGTTAGTGTGTTATGTTGCTGTTTGAGCATAAACAACATCTGCAAAGTTATGACACTCAAAGGGAGATATTTTCTTTTAAAGAAATCGCTTTTTAAGGACTACAACAAACAGCCGGTAGGGACTACAATGAGCTTATTCATGGGTTAGTGACATCACTAACCCTAAAATTTACATAAACCCTGCCCCCGGGAACACGCAACAAAGGGGGTTGAGGCCATGTTGAGAAGAGGAAGAGTTGTTGTAGTAGAACACATTTGGGAGTCTGCTCAAGCTGTTTTCACATTTATTGCAATACAGTACGTAACAAAAATGCAATAGCATGTCATAAAAGCAAGATGACAACGTAAGTTTTAACCGTAATTAAACTAAACTATACCTGTTCTATCTTCATGCAGCAGCATATATTCTCTGGCTCTGAAGGCATCTTACAACAGTTCCCACACGAGCGATTTTTAGATTATAATGACAGAATATGCTAATCAATGACTTGAAGAGTTAACTCCACATCAGCTACATAAATTCATCAACTAACCATTCAGAAACGTCCTATTGAATTCTACATATTGTCACTTCTTCTTGAGTCTCTCCATCATTGTCCGACTCCGGTTTAAACATAAAAGGCTGAACAGTTTCTGACATTTTCAGTGCGTGTCTGTGTGAGGTAATCAGAGCTGCTAACACGAGCTCTTGAAGCTCCGCCCTCTTCTAGAAAGGGGGCTGGGAGCAGCAGCTCATTTGCATTTAAAGGGACACACAAAAAGGCGCGTTTTTGCTCATCCTCAAAAAGTGACAATTTTAACATGCTATAAAAAAATGACCTGTGGGGTATTTTGAGCTAAAACTTCACATACACACTCTGGGGACATCAGAGACTTATTTTACATCTTGTAAAAAGGGGCATAATAGTACTCCTTTAATGGCATCATCCTAGAGGAAGTGACATATCTTCTTGTGGGAGATCAGGAGCGCAGACTTTAGTTTTCGTACTATTGTTTGAATGTTCAAGTTAATGCAACTGACCAGAGCATATTTCAAAAGGTCTGTTATTTTATACTTTATATACAGTGGGGAGAATAAGTATTTGATACACTGCCGATTTTGCAGGTTTGCCCACTTACAAAGCATGTAGAAGTCTGTAATTTTTATCATAGGTACTCTTCAACTGTGAGAGACGGAATCTAAAACAAAAATCCAGAAAATCACATTGTATGATTTTTAAATAATTTGTTTACATTTTATTGCATGACATACAGTATATATATATATACACTGAACAAAATTATAAACGCAACACTTTTGTTTTTGCCCCCATTTTTCATGAGCTGAACTCAAAGATCTAAGACTTTTTCTATGTACACAAAAGGCCTATTTCTCTCAAGTATTGTTCACAAATCTGTCTAAATCTGTGTTAGTGAGCACTTCTCCTTTGCCGAGATAATCCATCCACCTCACAGGTGTGGCATATCAAGATGCTGATTAGACAGCATGATTATTGCACAGGTGTGCCTTAGGCTGGCCACAGTAAAAGGCCACTCTAAAAGAAGGCTCGCAGTCTCCGCTCTAATTCATCCCAAAGGTGTTCTATCAGGTTGAGGTCAGGACTCTGTGCAGGCCAGTCAAGTTCCTCCACACCAAACTCGCTCATCCATGTCTTTATGGACCTTGCTTTGTGCACTGGTGCGCAGTCATGCTGGAACAGGAAGGGGCCATCCCCAAACCCACAAAGTTGGGAGCATGAAATTGTCCAAAACGTCTTGGTATGCTGAAGCATTAAGAGTTCCTTTCACTGGAACTAAGGGGCCAAGCCCAACCCCTCCAAAAACAAAAGTTTGGAGGTCTGTTGCTATTGACTATTGAAGTTGGTGACTTCTGCGCACTGTGCGCCTCAGTATGCGCTGACCCAGCTCTGTGATTTTACGTGGCCTACCAATTCGTGGCTGAGTTGCTGCTGTTCCCAATTGCTTCCACTTTGTTATAATACCACTAACAGTTGAGCGTGGAATATTTAGTAGTGAGGAAATTTCACGAATGGACTTATTGCACAGATGGCAACCTATCACGGTTCCACGCTTGAATTCACTGAGCTCCTGAGAGTGACCCATTCTTTCACAAATGTTTGTAGAAGCGTCTGCATGCCTAGGTGCTTTATTTTATACACCTGTGGCCATGGAAGTGATTGGAACACCTGAATTCAATAATTTGGAGGGGTGTCCCAATACTTTTGGCAATATATTTCTCCTGTTTTTTGGTGTGGAGATTTCATTTATTCCTTTAATTTGTATTTATAATAAACAACCATTTATGAACTTAAACTTGAAAACAAATGGCTTCAGTAGCTAATCAGTGCATCAAACACAGATGTGATCGGGCTCTTCACAACCCTGCAGAACATTCAGGAAATCCTCTAATTCCTCCTGAATCTCAGATGCACCTGTCGGGCATTAATATGATGGTTTTAATACATCAGAATAAATGTCACTGGAGTGTTTGACTCTCTCATACTCGTAAACACTTCATTTTAAAGGTCAGACATATCAATAGCTCATCCAGGCAGGTTTACGTGATGAAAACATATTTCTTGTCTGTACGGCGCATTAGGAGATGATAAATACATTATTCAGTGCTGTTTGTTGTTTTCGTTAGACTGTGTCTGCGTCCATTTAGTTCTGTCAGCTTGTGTGCTTCTGATGTTTGTCAGGGTTTTTTTTCCACCAAATCGGTTGTAATTTAGGCCATTTTCCATCCTCGATCTGACTATCTAACTATTGTAACTTTAAGACTTTGTTGTGAAATGAGCAACCGTAGTTAATGAGCTCATTATTGTGATGTCATCATGATTTCTGATTTCAGTTGTTCACAATAAGATCTTATTTAGTTAATTCATTAGCAAAAATTATCCAACAATGAGCAATATGTTTTTACAGCATTTGTTAAACTTTGTTAATGTTAATTAATAGAAATACAGTTGTTAGATATTAACAGATACAACATATGATTTAAAAAATGCATTAGTTAATATTGAAATTAAAATTACAATTATCAAATGCTATTTTGTTGATCTTGTTAATGTAGTTCATGTTTACTATAGCATTAAACAAATAAAAAAAAAGAAAAAATGTAATTTTGTTTCAACACTATATATATATATATATATATGTATGTACAGTTGCAAGAAAAAGTATGTTAACTGCTTGCAGAATCTGTGAAAATGTGAATAATTTTAACTAAATAAAATACAAAATACATGTCATTTTTTATTTAGTACTGTCCTGAATAAGATATTTTAAATGTTTACATATAGTGTAAAAAATAGCTGAATTTATAAAAATGACCCCGTTCAAAAGATCTTCAAATTACAAAAGTTTTCACCCCCCTGATGGTTGTTCATGAGTCCCTTGTTTGTCCTGAGCAGTTAAATAGTCACAACTATTAAAAATGGTTCATTCACTGATGCTCCAGAAGGAAACATGATGCATTAAGAGCCGGGGGGTGAAAACTTTTGTAATTTGAAGATCAAGGTAAATTGTACTTAATTTGTCTTCCGGGAAACATGCAAGTATCTTCTGTTGCTTTCGAAGGGCAGTACTAAATGAAAACAATTGATATTTAAACAAAATAAGAAGAAAAATTTGGACATCTTCATCCTGTTCAAAAGTTTTCACCCCCCGGCTCTTAATGCATCGTGTTTCCTTCTGGAGCATCAGTGAATGTTTGAACATTTTTAAATAGTTGTGTTTGAGTTCCTCAATTGTCCTCAGTATGAAAAGATGGATCTCAAAATCATACAGTCACTGCTGGAAAGTGTTCAAATATGCAAAAGATGCTGGAAAACAGAAGAATTTGCAGGACCTGGGGGATTTTTCCGAAGAACGTTGGGCAGTTTAACTGCTCAGGACAAACAAGGGACTCATGAACAACCATCACAAAACAAAAAAACAGCCTTGGATCATCCAGGGAACGACACACAGTATTAAGAATCAAGGGTTCAGAAACTTTTGAACGGGTCATTTTAATAAATTCAGCTTTTTTTTTTTTTTTGTCTTGTGGATCTTTTATGTAAAATATCTTATTCAGGACAGTACTAAATAAAAAAATAACATGCATTTTGTATGATCTCTCTTATTTTGTTAAAATTATTCACATTTTCACAGATTCTGCAAGCGGTTCACATACTTTTTCTTGCAACTGTATATATTATCTTGCACAAGTAATTTATGTTGCATTTCAGTGGATTTTCTCATTATTCTGTGTTCCAGCAAAATCACACTGACACAAAAAGTGGTGTAGGATTTACATTGAAGCAATTTTCACTTAGAAATTGCTAGTAAATTTTACAAATAATTAAAAAGAAATGGCAAGAAACACATTGAATTAAACATACATTTTTAAAGTAGAAAGGCTGAAATTGTATTTTGTTGTAAAACGTACTCCAATAATCTTAAAACAGTCATTTTTACAGTGCATAAAACAAAAAGATTGTTGTGGTTTGATCATACTATATTTATGCTATTACATGTTTACAGGTTCTGAAGAAAAAGTGTGTTGTTTCCCTGTGAGCATCTCACCACTATGATACTAGTGGTTGCCAGGGTGTTGCTGTGTGGTTGACAAGGTGTTAGGAGTGTTTTTAACACATTAAGTGAAATCTAATAACAAACTGGTGTGGTCATTTCGAACAAAATCAAGCTAAAACAAAGTTCATTTGAAGTTCGTTTTGGGAGTTTTGGGAGCTTGCCAAAGTAAACTTTCTGGAAATTGGTGTCAATGATGAAAAAATAAACACTCTGGAGAGCTGCTTTAGAGTAGAAATGGAAGTTGTAATTCTAATCGAAAGCGACAACGACTTTGGCATTAATGTTTCCAGTTTTAATACTTTAAAGCTGCAAATTGTATAAAGTGCTATATTAATAAATGTGACGTGACTTGACTGAAGTACTGAGTTCACCCTTTGCTCGGAGTTTGATTAACAGGCAATCTGACCAGTCATAACGCAGAATCCACCATTTTGTCCGGCAAACAAACCAGACAGTAGAGTTTGTAGATTAACGTCAGTGGACTTGCCCTTGAAAAATGGTGTATATTGACGTCATTCCGCAGTTTAAGCAACACACCTTCTGATGTTCATTCATGTTTATTATTGCGTGCTATAGCTAGTAGGAAGAGATGATCAGTTCATGTGCCGCTTGAACTGAGGCCCTCAAGTGATCTGCTACCACACATTATAGAGCCACAAAACGGTATTTATTGTTCAAATTTCTTTAAAAATTTAGAAATTTGAAAGCTGAGATTTTGTTTCATACCAAAACTAATCAGCTCTGTCTTGTCTTTCGGCAGGTTTTTCACTGCGTGAGAGAATGATGTGTCGCGTGAGAGCGCCATAGCTTGTCGGACGTAGCAACAGTAACTAAGGCGGGGGTGGGTCTTTGCGAAGGGTCAATTGCAGAGCTCAATTGCAGAGCTTGTGCAAACATACTGTATGCTCATCACTATGATCAGTGTTTATTTTTTTATTGAGAGGAAAGCGCTCTCAGCTGTGTGGACGACATCGGGATGTTCGCTAACAGTGTATTGTGGCAAAGGTATTTCGAACTTCTTTTTACACCTGAGAGAAGAGAGAAAAAGTATTTCCCCATGAGTATATTGGGGCTTTACTTAGAGCCCTGCATTTCAGCCCGAGCCCAACGGGCCCCTACTTGTTTACGCCCCTAGGGCCGGGCTTCGGGCCTGTTTTAGGCTTCTCCTTCTTTTTATATTTTAGACATTCATTAATTAAAAGACTATATTAAAACTATGTCCCCGCCAGCAGCAGCAGCAGCGAGCGTTCCTTCAGCGCAGCTGGAAGAGTTATGGCCTTTACACCTGGTCACTTCATTCGTTTTCTCTGATCAGATATCTATCCGATTGTGAAAAGACCAGGAGTAAATGCCTTCCAAAATTCTTTCGAGATGGATCTAAATCCAATCACTCAAACAAACCAATTCAGAAGGTGGTCTGGGACACATTTCAGACCAAACTGGACAAGTGTAAATGCATCTGGTTGTTTAAACCATGTGTACATTTTACTCCTGGCAAATTGTTTAAAAATAAACGTGTGAGAGCGTGTTATAGGCTATATATGACATGTTGTAGCCAGATATGACGGCGCTACTGCAACACGCATCGCCTCAAATGAGTAAAGCAAGCCAGCAAACTGCCGCAAGTCTCAGATGCTCAAAAACACAATCTTCTTCATTAAAACTAATGAGACTAAATGATCTTACCAGTGCTTAGGTCGCTCTTTCTCCTATTGCGGTCTTTGATCTTGAAATGAGCTGATGATAAATAAATAAAATAAAATGCATCTCATATCTGTTGCTTTTGTTGACGTGAACTTTAGTTTCTCCAAACTAAATTTACTTAATAAAGAAACGAAAAGAAATATAACTATTTTGACATTAAAAACTAAACTGAACTATTTTAATGGCTGCAACAATAGTGTGTAATAGGAGGATAAAAAAACAAAAAAACACGCTCTCCAGTCGGACTCGGGCCGAGAATTTTGATAAGCTGTCGGACACGGGTCGGGTTAGGGCCTGAGCGTCTCGGGCCAGGGACGGGCTATGGCCTAGATTTGAGGCCCGTGCAGGGCTCTACCTTTACTGTGTGGTTTGTGTGAATTTTTTCAGCTGGTTTTTTTCTGGTCCAGCAGGTGAAAATGGTCTCGTAAATGGTCTTAGTAAGGTAACAACAAAATTATCTCCACAACAACACTCTGGTGCAAGTCTGGAACATAAATGCAAAGTTTAATATTAGTACTAATACCAGACGCTGTGAAATCGGTGCCACGTTTGTTTCACAGATCTCAGTAGTTTCAGTACTTTTAGTGGAGCAGACCACCTGAGATCCTTCCCATTTGCATTGATAAGTTTGCATTTATGTGTGTGTGTGTTGAAGGTGACTCTTCTGCCTAACAGAAGTGTTGTGCCTTCGGACGTCCTACTTTATACTCTGATTACCCATAATTCAATGAGGCCAACACACACACAGTACACACAGCTTGCACAATTCCTTGTGTGTGTGTGTGTGTGTGTGTGTGTGTGTGTAAAAACCTGAATTTGCATTGTTGCCAGACTTTATGAATCATCAGAAAAGCCACGGTGCTCTTCTGTTCTTCGTGAAATCTCAAACACACTGTTAGCGGGCAGCCCTGAGGAATATTGTGTACTTTGATTAAAAGAAGTAAAAGAGGCTCAAAGTTCAACACAGAGAAACTGAAAAGGGACAAAAGGAAAGCACAGCTAATTAATTAATGATCTTCGTTATCAGCATTTCCCTCTGTTAGTCCAGCTCGTAACGATAGAGGAAGGACGATAGGAGAAGTAAGAGCTGATTTTTTTTATTTGCTCACACTCTCTTTTTCTGTCTCTGACTGCAATCCAATTAATTAATCAGACTCTCTTAGATTAAACCTCGAATCATACATGTGGCCTGCAGATGCTTCCAGTAAGTGTCAAGGCTAATATATTCACATAATGCTTTTTACAATACACATTGTTTAAAAGCAGCTTTACAGAAAATCATGATGTTAAAGTGTAAGTTCATTGATTTTCAACCTGCTTTGTATTGTTACAGTGTCAGTAGTATATGTAAATGAACTATGTTCAGACTTTCTCTGTTACCTGGGCCAAAAATTCCCATTTATTTGTCAGCAAAAGTCCGCTGGATGACGCAGAATGCTTTTGACAGCTCCAGGGCTTTTGTGAAAACTACATATCATACTTTTTGTATCCCTGACCACAGAGAGTCTGATCAACAGAGGGTTATTAACAGAACAGTTATTGTAAGAGTAGGTTTATGATAACTTGTATCATACTTTGTCTACTCTTTAAACAGCATTATGGTAAAAATGGAACACTATGGCAATAGCTTTCAGAACAGCAGTTTCTTTCATTCCCATGAAGTTTCTTTCATTCTCTCTATTGGTTTTTCAGATTGTCTGTCGCTGTGTTCTCTCCGTATTTACTATTATTTGTAGCCACTGCCTACAATGTGCTGGATCCTTCACTGGAAACTGAAAATAACTCCCATTAAACATTTACACTTTGAATTCGACATCATTGTGACACTGTCAGAAAATTATCGCAGGCAATCTTTGGTCGCAAACCCGTGACAACAGCCATCTTTGAACCTCTCT
The DNA here is from genome assembly GCA_039654105.1 of Coreius guichenoti. NCBI lineage: Eukaryota > Metazoa > Chordata > Actinopteri > Cypriniformes > Gobionidae > Coreius > Coreius guichenoti. Next base: position 34,095,160 of record CM077173.1, read on the forward strand.
CACTGTACTACATAGGACCACCGTTTAGGAGCCACGACCACAGAAACTGCCACAATTGGTCATCTTTCGTCTGGGACAGCCCAAAATCGTAATCAAAATCAGACTGGTGGGAGTGGCCTTGGACGGCAGCATGCCCAGTGCATCATGGGTGTTGAAGTTTTCCTACCTATTTGGCAAAAGGGAAGACAACAGCCCTTTTTCTTTGTTTTCTCTAGTCAGGTTGACCCGGTTTTATCTTTCTACCGCATAGGTTGCCTCTTTTTTATTGCCTAGTTTTATTGAGTCCCATTTTTGGCAGCGGCGAAGTATCCCTTTAATGTATATAGTATCTTAATGTCTTCATGCCTAATAGTCACATTTAGCAGATTAGAGGTGGACGATAATATAATTACATTTTACGACAATACATGTAATCAAGCAGTCAAGATTTGCTATATAGTAAAATAAAAATGTGACTGACTTTAATATGTTTTTTTAGAGCTTTTAATGTATTCTTTTATAAAAAGAACTTTAACATTTATTTATCTTTATCAAGTAACCTTTTGGTAAGGAGACCTCAGAACTCTAAAACCAGAATAAAAAAAAAAAGTTTTTGTTCAATACGAACTGAAATGAAAATAGTCCATTTAAAATTCTTGCACAAGAGAGACTTGGGGCCCTATTTTAACGATCTGAGCACTTGGTCTGAAGCGCATGGCGCAGGTGCACTTAGGGCGTGTCCGAATTTTGCTAGTTTAACGACGGAAAAAATGGTAGGCATGCCAGGCGCATGGTCCAAAAGGGTTGTACCTATAGTCTCTTAATGTGTCATGGGTGTATTTTGGGTGTAACGTGCAATAAACCAAACAGAGTCTCATCTCCCATTCCCTTTAAAAGCCAGTTGTGCTTGCACCATGGCGGATTCACTATTTACACGGCGGAATTTGTGAGCGGAAAGACTGAACGCTTCTCCAGAGAGGAATCCTTTTATTTTTAATATTTAAAAATGTTTGTGTGCTGCTGCGCGTCCCTGTGTGTGTAATAAGCAGAGTGTATGTGCGTTGTGCATAACACAAAAAATACTGCACAGTTGTTTTTAGTTGCCTCAAAATAGCATTTGCTATTTAAACAACGTGGCGCTAGACGTGAAAATAATAACTGCGTCGGGATGAAACCAGCAAAAAAAACTTGCGTCGCGCCTGGCGTTGCATTGCAGCAGGTGTATGATAGGGCCCTTGGTGTTGTTTAATAAAAAATAAATGTGTATCGGCATTGGCTATCAGCCAAAATGAGTTGTAAAATATTGGCATATCGGATGTCGGCAAAAATCAAATATCGTGCATCTCTACTTTATATATAGAGCTGTGCAATAATATAGTTTACATTTTTGCAATGATATAAACAATCAAGCAGTTGAGATTTGCTATATAGTATGTAATGCCCTATGTGAGTATACAGTATGTATGCGGATAAAGTTGGACATACTTATGTATCCAACTTTATATAAAGAGCTAGGTGATAATATAGTTACCTATAAGTCAGTCACATTCGACATTATGTCAGAAGTGAACTGATGAATTGGGGATCTCTCCTGAGAGCCCAATCACCTTTGAGTGTAAACAAAACATGACAATGGACATTGGCGAGTGAGATTTGCATTGCGAACCACGCTCCAAGAAGCGGGTATATATGGAAGCGTGCTGCACTCGCTCATTTAAGATTTCACTTCGGGGCCAAGCGTTTTGTTGATTCTGCTCTGCAATCATCTGTACGAGTTAGTGCTGACTTGAGTTAGTCCGATTTGAGACGATTCACATTAAAATTCGATGGGATTCGATTAATGATTTGGTTTTTTTTTATATGCATTCATAGGATGAATGAATGAATATAGATCTGGGTCATAAGTTTTCATTTTTGCGATGATATAAACAAACACGCGGCAGAGATTTGCTATATAGTATATGTGAGTATACTGTTGTTAGTATACAGGTAAAGTGGGGTGTACTATATATCCAATTTTTAATACATCACTGGGCAATAATATAGTTTACATTTGTGTGTGTGTGTGTGTGTGTGTACAAGGGTGTGTTTGTAATATTGTGGACTGTGTCATTTTATTCTGTTCAGATTATCAACCCCTAAAACTCAAATGCACTGAAGATGCTTTCAAAACTAATAAATTCCAGTCCACTTCCTTCATATTTCCAACTGGGAATGGAATAAATTTAATAAATCATGAGCGTTAGCACAACTAAAGAGTTGTACTTCTGTAGGCCTATATTTTGATGTCAATCGTTCAGCTGATGAAATATTAAGAATATGTCTTTCTAAAGAGTTTGCAGTTGTGTGTTTGGTTTTTTTTGGTAGTTGAGCTATACAGGAACAAGAAATAATCGTTATCCAAACATCATAATATTATATTAATTGCACATAACTAATTGAAATATAAGCTATTGGAAGGAGAGCTTGGTAATGAATGCACTGGGGCTTTTGGGAGACTGCATGGATTTCTTGGCTCATGAAAATCAAATCATTTTCTGAAGTGCAGAAATCACATTCTGAGTTTAAAGACATTTTAACTCAGGAATAGTTTGAGTTTGAAAGAGTTTGAGTTTGGGTGTTTGTGGTCATGTGTTGGTGTTTGCGGTCATGTGTTGGTGTTTGCGGTTGAGCTTCTCTGTTTGATCCACTTGTCTTTTCCAACTTGCTGATCTGTGTTCCACCGTGTACACCCTTAATCCTTCACTCTGGCAGGAGATGAATCACTGAAGATCTCAGTTTTTCTCGAGTTCATCGCTCTCTGAACCATTCGTTCATCCACTTTCCACCCACCAGCTGTGAACAGCACGAGCACACCGTCCACTACATGTTCACACGTTCCTCCTGCTCCTGTTTCAGTGTCTGGATGAGTTCCTGAGCCTCGAGATAGAGAAAGAGGTTTTTTTGAATCATTGACAACAACACCCACTCAACATATGCCTCTACCCAGGATGCACATGCACACACTCGCACGCTTGATTTGCATTTACAGAAACTGCTCCTTTAAAGAGATTAATTCTTTTAACCAGATTCCCAGTTTCATTTTAATTAAGCAGAGCTCCAGGCACAGAAACGCAAACATGCCAGAATGACGGACCTCCATCAGGAATTAAATCTCTGCAGCGGTATGTCAAAGCCCCTCCGATAAGAGCAAATTAACTCTGCCATCTGTCTGCAGAAGAACCTTTCATAACGTTTGGGGAACTGAAGACCGTATCTGCTGGAGGACTTTAAAAATGTAGTATGAAATCAGAATAGTAATCCATATGAAAGTAATGTTATCTGATTACCACAATACACACAAGAGAAAGGTGATGATGTCAGAAAAACAGTGTCACCAGTAAAACAAAAAGCGTTTTAATGTTTCAATGCAGTGAAAAAAAATAAATGTTGTTGACTTTACATTATACCGTAAAAATCAGGACATTTTTTTTTAAGTTTCTGTGTATTTGGGTACATTTGAAAGAAATGTATGAAATTAATGAAAGAAAAGATATTTGTTTTTGAAAGAAAATGTATACTTTTATCTAGCAAGGGTGCATTCAATTGATCAAAAGTGACAGTAAAGAGATTTATAATGTAAGATTTCTATTTCGAATAAACGCTGTACTTTTGAACGTTCTATTCATCAAAGAATCCTGAGAAGATAGATCACAGTTTCCACAAAGATATGAAGCAGCACAACAGCAACACTGATAATAATCAGAAATGTTTCTTGAGCTGCAAATCAGCATATTAGAATGATTTCTGAAAATTCAGCTTTGCATCACAGGAATACATTTAATTTTTTAAAATACATTACAAAAACATTTATTTTACATTGTAATAATATTTCACAATATTACTGTTTTACTGTATTTTTGATCAAATGAATGCAGCCATGGTGAGCATAAAAGACTACGTTCAAAACATGAAATAATCTTACAGATTTATTTTATTTATTTATTTTATTTGTATTAATTTTCAAAATGAAACAAACAGCGTTTATAGATAGAATTTCACCTCTTTAGACACATTTTACAGTTTAAAATATTTTTGTTCATTTTAATTCATGTAATATTTTGCCACAATCTAAAAACTGCGAAACTAAGTATGTGGGTTCATGCACCTTCTTACAGCGTCTCCTCTGAAAGTGAGTGAGAAAGAGAGACTTTGACTGTAATTACAGTAGAATATCTGAATCCTTGGTGAAACTACTGAGATCAGTGGTTCCCAAACTTTTTTACAGAAAAAGTTTGGGAACCACTGACTCAGATAATTGTTATCAGGCCAATTATCATTGTCAAATATTTTTGTAGTGATGACACATTTCACTCACTATTACAGACTCTTTCTCTTACTGTGTGTGTGTGCGTGTGTTCTTAAAACACCATATAGGGACATGATTGCATTCAGATGAGTAGTAGCAGGACTTTAACCCTGGATGCCCTTTGACCTTTAAGATCATCTACCTGTGTTGCCACACCTTTGTTTTGCACCTGTCACCCTGACAACATTACAGTGACAAAAAGATGCGGCCCTGGAAACTGTAGGCTCTGCCGTCTGTCAAATTCATTTCAGCAATACAAGTTTTTGTTCGAGTCGTCTGCTGAGTGCAAGAGAGACAGTGATTGTGTTCATACAAAGAAAGTAAACAGTGACCAGAGACTCAAAAACACACCATAAAAGAACTATAAATATAGTTCATATGATTCCTGCACTATATTCCCAACACAGTCTCACTCGATTTCGTCACATATTGAAGCTTGGTCAGTTCCCTTCGGCGTCACTTTTTAACGCACAGGGTACCCCTTTAGTGTCGTTTTTCGACACGCAGTACTCCATTGATTTCAATGAGAAACCTTTAGCTTCATATACAGACGCGTTGGGCATGGTTATCGTATCATGATGAAACTATATATTGGGTTATGATTTTGCCATTATGACATGGAGTGTGATTCTCAATTTAATCAGCCAGCATAATTTTATTTCCATTTATTTTCTTTTTTTATTTACGCTATTCAGACACGTTTTGAACACGTAACCCAACCCCATCCCTAAACCTACCCATTTGTGTATTATAAAAAACAGGATATAACAGGCAACTACTACTGCAGCCACAATTTATTCAAAAAGTACAAATATTCCATGTGTTCCGAGGCCAAACGATTGATTTGTGTGAAGAAAATCCCCAAAAGCGAACAGCGTTGAGTCCATCCGCCGAAGATCATGAACACATTTCAAAAATTGCCGCCCGAAGAAACGTTACGTCAGCTTTGACAGCATTGGCTGTCGTATGTCTCGTGACCAATTGCGTCATTACGTCAGCTTTGATTGTAAAATGCCGTTGGCTCTCGTGTGTCTCGTGACCGATCGCGTCATGCTAAAGAGTCGGGTGTATCATTTGAATGAGATATGACTGAGTGGAGTGTGTGTGTTCACGGAGCGGTGGGTTGGATCATCATTTCAGCGATTAAAACATTAAGATCAACTCTGTTCTTCACACAAAGATATCGTATGACTTCAGAAGACTTGGAATGCAACATGAGTTAATACTTTTATACTGTTTTTGGTCAGTTTTTGCAATAAATACCTGTGACTGTACTTTTATTTGCCTGTTACGTGTTTTATATTGTTGAGAAGTGGGTAGGTTTAGGGTAGGAGTGGAGTTAGTTGCTCCAAAATATAAAAGTAGTCTATAAATATTCATAAAATCATGTCTACTTTTACAAATGCAAAGAATTAAATGCGTCTTGATCTGACGCATTGGGCAAACAACTGAAATCAAATGGAGTACCCTGTGCGTCGGAAAACGACGCTAAAGGGGAACCCTGTGCGTTAAAAAGTGACGCCGAGGGGTGCTGACCAAGCGTCAATATGTGACGAATAGGAGTGAGACCGTGTTACATTCCAAGTCTTCGGAAGCCATATGATTTTTTTGTGTGAGGAACAGTTTTAAGTTGATATCCACCAAAACTAAAACCATAAAAAGAATTACTTGAAATAAAATAAACATTAACTGAAAAAAATCATCTATTGTCATTTTTTTTTTAAGTTGAAGTTCTAAAATAATTAAAACTAAAACGTAATTGAAACTACATATGAAAAATTATTAATACAAAATAACAAAAATGCACAGCAAAAAACAAATAAAAATTATAAAAGTAAATCTAATGTATAATAACAAAAGCTATAATAGTATATCCATGATAGTAAACTAACATCATTATTCTCTGTCGCAGCTCTCAGTTCAAAAACATACAAACTTGGTCTATTGAGATGCAACTTTTGTCAACTTATGCTACTGACATCAAACCTGGCAGTATGTATTAATTGAATATGCACATATACAACTGAGATTTTGAGAGAATTTCAGTCTCTTCACACAAAACTGTCAGGAGCACATCAGTTGAATTGCATGACTGTTAATATACATTTACTGTGCTTTTTTGATCATCCCTGGTCACTGTATGTTTTCGTTGCATGGTGCAGATTAGTGTGAACATGGTGCTAAACATTTCATTTTGTGTTGCATAAAGAAAGTCAAGCAGGTTTGGAACGACATGCAAGTGAACAAATGACCTTTTAGTTTTGGATGGATCTAAAAAAAATTAAGTTTTAAGGTTGCTTTCTCTCTATTTTGTATTGATTTTCTCTGAGGATGACGGATAGAACTGATGTTGAATAAAGGCACAGAACATGTGAACTCTTCAGGGTTGAGTGATCAAAATCTCTAATTATAAGTTTTAAAGCATCTCATCTTCTCTCTCTCTCTGGGTTCATGCAAATGTTTAGTCTGTGATCTGTTGGCCTGTTTTTTCCTAATTAAACAAGAGTAAATCATGTTCATTTAGCCTCTTTAGAGAGCAGAAGTCTCAGCATGCATTTAAAACTTTTAAACCACTGGCATAGTGTTATATTCTGTTCACTTCTGTACTTACATTATCCCAAATGTTTCCAACAATGTTTAAATCCAGAGAAATTCGCCATTTTAACCAGTGTAATGTCCCTCCTCATTGCGTCACCTGTCAGTAGCTATGTTTCCATCCAAAGTTGTGAATTTAACTTGTGTTCAAAATGGGAATTTTGATGGAACACGTATGGAATGAGTCCAATGGAGTGACGGAACATCATAGGCGGGTGATGTCATCGACCAGGAAACTATAAAGCACACCTGAACCAAACAGTGTTAGTTTCTGAAAAGCCTGAAGCAAGTCGATCACGGGAATGCAGGGAGTTTGGCAGGGCTACGCAGCATCTCGTTCCCTCTTCAGGGAACTAAGGTTACATGCGTAACCGAGACGTTCCCTTTCAAGGGAACTCACGCTGTGTCAGAACGCTGTGGGAATGCAATACCCATGTCGCCATAAGAACAATTGACCGTCCATGTGAAATCGTAGTGCACACTAAGACGATAACACCTGCGCCCCAGGAGGGGAGCCAAAGTCGAGTTCATAGAACCTCATAAATGTGTGCGGCGAGGACCAGCCCGCCGCATCACAAACATCCTGGAGGGAAACTCCTGACAATAAAGCTTTAGAAGCAGCCATACTCCTAGTTCACCAAAGATGAAGGCTGACCGGCCGCCTCATAAGCAAATGAAATGGCCTCGACCACCCACTTGCTCATCCTCTTCTGATGCAGGGTACCCTTTTCTAGGTGACCCAAAGCAAATTAACAAATGTTCAGACTTCCTCCACAGGACAGCTCTGTGGACGTAAGCATCTAAGGCCCTAACAGGGCAGAGCAGATTTAGTTTCTCTTGGTCAGACGTCTGGAAGGGAGGAGGACAGAAGGCCTGTAGCACAATAGGTCTTACAGCATTAGTAGGAACCTTAGGAACATAACTCAACCAAGGGTGAAGAAAAGCTTTCACCATGCCGGGCACAAATTCCATGCACGAGGGAGATTCCCGCACCATGAAGTGAATAATCTCCACTTCAAGGCATAGAGTTTCCTTGTGGATGGAGCTCTGGAGTGGAGAATGGTCTCAACAACCTCAGTTGAGAGACCTGAACTTATGAGCTGGGCCCCCTCAGAGACCAAGCCCACAGTTTCCACAACTCTGGGCGGGGGTGAAAGATCGACCCGCTCGCCTGAGAAAAGATCCCTCCTGATTGGAATCTCCAGAGGAGAGCCGTCTTATAACAGATGGGCCCTGTCCCGGTGAACTCTCTCCAGAACTCCCGGAAGCAATCGGGGGAAAGGTGTACAGAAGTAGCCTCGGCCACTCCTGTACCATGGTGTCCAGTCCAAGAGGAGCTGGATGAGTTAGTGAGAACCACAGTGGACAATGAGTCGTTTTTAGAGGCACAGATCCACTTCCGCTCTGCCGAATCTCCCACTCTCCATTCCCTGGGCCTCGGTCCCTGCCTCGACAGGATGTCTGCTTCCTGATTCAGGTACCCTGGGATGTAAACTGCCCTGATGGAAAGCAGTTTCCCTTGGGCCCACATGAGGATCTGGTGAGCCAGCTTGTATAAGGGGCGTGACCGCAGACCCCCCCCCCCCCCCCCCCCCTGATAATTTACTGTATATATGAGACCACAGATGTGTTGTCTGAACTAACAAGTACATGATGACCTCTGAGTTCTGGGAGGAAGTGTTTCACAGCCTGAAACACAGCCAGAATTTCTAGGCAATTTATGTGCCATGGTCCTGCCACAGACCTTGAGCCGAGCGACCACTCATGATTGCTCCCCATCATTAGCGTGAGGCGACAACAAGGAGCGCCTAGTACAGGTCCCTGGGAAAGGAACCAAGGTCCTTTCCACATGACTAAAGCACGAAAGCATCGCCGCATTACCTTGATCATGCGAAGCGGATTTCCCCTCAGGGAAAACCACTTGATTTTGAGCCACCACTGCAAAAGTCTCATGTACAGCAGGCCAAAAGGTATTACGTTGGACGCCGCTGCCATTAGACCTAACAGTCTCTGAAACTGTTTGACAGTGAGTGACTGGCCTAGCTTCATTTCCTTTACTGCTGAGAGGATCAGCACTATAAGAGCAGTTGACTGCCTGCATTGTTATCGAATCCCATATTACACCTAGATAAGTGGTTCTCTGTGCTGGAGAAAGAACACTTTGGAGAAAGAACACTTTTCTTTGCGTTCAGCCTCAACCCCAACTTTCTCATGTGAGCGAGAACAACATCTCGATGTTGAACCACCATCTGCTCTGAATGAGCCAGAATCAACCAATCGTCGATGTAGTTGAGTATGCGGATGCCCTGCAGACGCAGTGGTGCCAGAGCCGCATCTACACATTTCGTGAAAGTGCGAGGTGACAAAGCTAGGCCAAAAGGAAGAACTCGGTATTGGTACGCTTCGCCCCCGAAAGCGAACCTCAGAAACTTTCTGTGTTGTGAAAGGATGGATACATGGAAGTATGCGTCCTTGAGATCTATTGTGACGAACCAGTCCTTGGACCTGATTTGTCACACGATCTGCCTGAGAGTAAGCATTTTGAACTTGAGCTTTCCTACAGTGCGATTTAATAGGCGCAGATCTAAAATCCTTCTTCCAGCAATTACTGAGCGAAAATTGTTTCTTAGCTTTTTCAAGTAAATCCTGCTTCAGTATTTTTCAGTTTAGTGATTTTAATTTCGATCTGTTCCTCACATACATACTATATACACACACATACATATATACTATTGTTATGATACTTTTATGATGCTTTTTGGCTTAACAGCTTTGTCACTATGCACTTTCATTGTATGGATACACACGGTTGAGTGAACAGTGACATTTTTTCATTAATGTGTGATCTATTCCTTTTAATTAAATGTTATAATCTATCTCTCACGCTCTATATGTGGCATCAAACAGTAGATCTGATGTCATTACTGCTGAGACAGCGTCAGAAGCGTTTCTGTGTGTAATCTTGGCTGTCCTGCCGTTAATCATTCTGAGAGACGATTTTCTGTAGGGAATGACTAATATCTACGTCTGTCTGAATTAAATGCGTTCATCATCTCGTCCGGAGCAGAGTGTGTGTGAATGGCGACTGCTGCTGTTAGCGTTTATCTTTAAAGGCGAGCGCTGGAGACGGAGAAACGAATGTCCCGCATGAGAGTCAGCAGTTATCGTTTACACCGAACGTACAGATGTCTGTGGGAACAATTGGAGCCTGACGGCAGCGTCCTTTAATTACTGAGACAGCAACGAAAAACCCACCTGCCAATCAAACAGAGGACTAGAGACATCTCCAGGTTTTCTCTTTAACACCCTGTAAAGACTGACATATGAAATAATAAAAATCAACAGTTTTTAAACATTTTTTTAAGGCTAAAAAACAGTTTGCATGTTTTTTTGTTGAGTATCATATTTGATACATTAGGCGGTCATTGCTCATATGATAAAGTAAGAATGTGGAGGGAAAAAAAACACCTCAATTTTATTCAGAGGCCCAAACTGAGCAAAAATATGCAATTTGGTGCAGTTGTTGATATTTATTTGACCAAAATAAGATGAAATAAACCTTCCTTAAAAAGCCTGATCTTTTTTTAAAAAAATGAAGTATAGATAATCAAGTAAACCAAAGTTGTTTCAGTCCAGTAAATGTTGATCTTGAAATATTACTAACAATATAAGTAATATTTTTACATTTACTTTATAAAAATCAGTAAAGATTTCACAGCAAAGTGCTGGTAGAGTCAAACATTTGACATTTAACTAGATGTTATTCTGTTGTTAACTAACTAACTACTAACTGTTGTTAACTAACTAACTAATTTTAAATTGAGTTTGTTATCATTAAACTGTTGCTCTGACATGACAATATTTGATCTGAAAGACAATCTGACCAGTGAAGAAGATGAATTGCACGTTTACATACTTGTGTTTCCTCTCTCTTGCTCTCCCCACACACACACACACACACACAAACATTTCTATTTCTAGATTTGTCTTTCTTCTCTGCTCTCAGATCTGGGTATTTATCTGAGGAATAAGGCCAGTCGGTGAGCGTATGTATGTGTGTGTGTTATCAGTTTCTATCAGTCATGTGGCTTATTCTGAAAAGCCAATTCCCTCCTGACACTCACCAATTTTGAGTTTGCAGGTTTGCGCTGATGTTTGTGGAAATAGAAGTGACATGTTTCTGTCACAGAATTACAACAATACAATTCAACTGAATTATTGCACTTTAACTGACACACACACACTTCAGTTTGACTCCTGCAGACTTCCACTTTATACTATAAGTTGAACATTCACTTGTTCTGTGTAAATAGCTGATATGGTAATATTTGAAGATGCTTTCTTCGTAACTGCAGCAATGTGATTGCACATTTATATCGTTTGTGTGTGTGTGTCCTGGTAAACCCTACATTATGAGGACAAAATGTCCCCACAAGGACAAGGATTTCAGATATTGCCATCTTTGTGGGGACATTTGTTGGTCCACATGAGGAAAACATTTGAAAATGTAAAAATGCAGAAAGTTTTGTGTGATGGGTAGGGTTAGGGGTAGGGTTAGTGTAAGGGGAGAGAATATACAGTTTGTACAGTATAAAACCCATTACGTCTATGGAGAGTCCCCACAAAGATAGTGAAACAGACGTGTGTGTGTGTGTGTTTATGATGCTTTACTGTGCCATCAAACCTTTTACTGCACTTCCCCCTCCTTCATTTCCACACTGCTTGTCCTACATAGGGTCATGGGAGTTTTGTTTTGTTTTATTTTTTTATTTTTTTTTATTTTATTTTATTTTATTATTTTATTTATTTATACAAACTGCTTGTCCTATGTAGGGTCATTGGAGTGCTGTAGCATATTATTATATTATATTATATTATATGTTTTCCAGATGACTTGTCCCATGTAGGATTGTGGAGATGCTGGAGCCTTTATTATTTTATTTCATTTTATTCACTTTATATTGTGACTTTTATATTTTAAACAGAAAGCTTATGCATTATATACTTCAGTATGCACATTGTTTGAAGATCTTTGGAAAAGTGGTGAAATATACTACAGCAAATTATTCAAAGAAATAATGTACAGATTTAACGATTATCAAAATAGTTGTTAGTTGCGACCTACATTTATGCCACACTTTTTGATTTTCTTCTCAGAGGTTTCAAAGATTTACTGCAGCAGCTGTTTCACCAGTTTCAAAGAGTCGGTCAACTGGCTAATCTTTAGTCATTTCTTATTAAAGATACACTTTATTAATGTTTTTTCCCAGTCCACCATATTTACTGGACACACACAGAGAGACACATGCTGAAGGTAATCTCCATAATCCTCCCTACTGGCAGTGTGTGTTTCTGCTGCTTTATAAATAGCGTAAACCAGAGTTATGATTGCAGTAGAGAACACCAACATACACACACACAGATGTGATGTATCATAGCACAGATATATCTGCCTTCTTCCAGTAGAATAGAGGAATTACACTGCAATGTTATCTGCTTCCTGCTCAGAAGTGTGATTCACACAAATATCAAAATAATCCAACACTTTCAGATAGAGACACATGCAGGATTGTTTAGAGGATACTGTGTGTGTGAATGAGTGTGTGTGTGTGTGTGTGTGTGTGTGAGAGAGACAGAGAGAGAGAGAGAGAGAGAGAGAGAGAGAGAGAGAGCGAGAGAGAGAGAGAGAGAGAGAGAGAGCGCTTGAGAGAGAGAGAGAGAGAGAGAGAGAGAGCGAGAGCGAGAGAGAGAGAGAGAGATAGTGCTGTAAGATTGAATATAGACCAAAAACAAGACTTTGCATCAAAAACTAAATTGCTTGCATTGCATCGCTAGAGCTGTCGCTTCAGCTTAAACTGAAAGATGCCCTGTTAAATACATGCATTTATATGGATTTATTTTTGTGTATTTTTATATATTTAACAAAAAGATTCCTTGCATCTTATGATGTTTCTGGCTTACTAACCATCTTTTATTTCTAGCCATGTGTATATGTACTGTTAAAAGGGGTTTATGCTTCTGAAATATCTCACACAAAATCAGATTTTGTACCAATGCAGTTGAAAATAAAAGTGAAAAGTCTAGCCTGGTGCTCACAGCTGATTGGTCTGTGAGGTAAGGCCTACTTCCTGTGTAGACAGAATGTAGCATTATTATTCCAGTTTCTCAATAGCTCAGTTCTGAATACACTGCAAAAAAAATCTTACTCAGTATTTTTGTCTTGTTTTCCAATACAAATATTTAAACATTCTTAAATAAAGATACTTGAGAAGCAAAATGACTTTTAGAGATATTAGGTATTGTTTACTGAAAAAAACATCAAATTTAAGTGAGTTTATTTGTTTTCCCTTTGAATCAAGTTTATTTTTCTGACCCCACTGCTATTTTTTATATTTTGATGCTAACAAGACTTAACATCTTAAGTCATTTTGCTTCTCAAGTAAATGTATCTTGATTTAAGAAGATATTTTTAATGGAAAACAACACTAAACAAGACAAACATTTTTTTACAGTGTTCTACCATGATAAACCATTTAAATGGCAATTATTTCACAGGCGTATGAGGGAGTCACATGACTATATTAAAGTGTGGCAAACAATATCGAGGAAGCGACATCATTTTATTCATGTCGTTCATTTAAAGTGGTTCTCTGAAACAAGCCTCCATTATGGCAAAAACTCACATTCTCATTACGATAAAAGTGTCAAATTGCAGCCCTACGGCAATGTTCAATTCCTCCTCGTAAATTCAGAAATGTCGATTCAGATGAGTATTAATTTAACACGTGACCCCAGTGTTTGTCAAAACCATTAGCTTATTCAGCCTGGAAGTTTCTCCTGCGGTCTTGGGAGAAAATCACTGACATTTCTGATTCAGACGGCAATAAAACCAGAGATGTAATTGCTTAAATTACCTTAAACTCTCACAAAAAAACAACTACCATCTGAATAAAGCTCTTGATTGTATTCTGCTAAGGTTTCTCTTCTGTTTAAATCACACATACACCTCATAATCACAAATGAGATCTATTTTATATCACAACTATTTCTGCTAGATAGCGATGAGATTTCAATATGAACTCAAACATAAGATCTGAACTGCAACCCACATTCATTTTATGTCTGTCATTTTAGGAGAAACATCTTTATTCTTAAATGAAACCAGTGAAGTCATGAAAGAGAAGCTTCTGAGCAATAAAATGTTCTTCATCTGATCTCTGACCTGTGTCTGTCTTTTGTCTCTGTGTAAACTATGTTTAGTCTTTCTGCACGTGACTATAAATGTTTCTCTGTAAATACGTTTATAAATAAAGCAAATGGAAATGGATATTTTTAAAGAGCTGAATGTAATCAGCATTCCTCAGTTCAGTGTCTCCTGCACAACTATTGTGAAGTCAGACAGATAAATATATCATCAGTACACAGACGTGCTCATTTAAACTTGTGCTTGTGTGTTTGTTTAGGCTGCAGCGATGCTGATTTGAGAAGTTTAGCATCCAGACTCAAAGACTGGTTTGGGGTTTTGCACACGGACGCCAACAGAGACCTGAAGACCACCACGAGCGACGCTACACAAGGACGTAAGTGAGCATCTGTGTTTGAATATGGTAAAAAATGCTCTTCAATTGAAGTTATAAAGCTCAAGTCACAACTAGAGCTTTATAACTGATGTAGATACCAATTATTTGCATGTTTATGTGCCCGATATGCAATATGCAAAACTAGCGGTGGGCGGTATACCGGTAGACATGATTAACCGGTAGAAATTTGCCAACCGGTAGAGATTTCGGACTCTCGTCTTTATCGTGGTTACGCTCATGTGGCGTTGCTGTGCTGAGCGGTCACACGAAAGCTTATCGTTGGCATTGGTTTTAAAGCATTGCGGTTTAAAAACAGGTGATTTTAAACCGTTGAAGCACAATTAGCAGCGAAATACAACTCATATGCGTGCGTTCTCTGAGAGACTGTTTCTCAGCGCTGTCTGAGAGACGTGCAACATTAAGTGATGCACATAGAGCGAGGGAGAACTGAACTGAGTGCCTTTTGCCACCTAATTGACCGTTCGCAAAGACCCGCCCCCTTTAGTTACTGTTGCTATGTCCGACAAGCCATGGCGCTCTCACACCACACACGTTCTCAGGTAGAGAAAATACATCATGGAGCGAAGAGGACACTATGTCTCAACTTTAAAATGTTGTCATTTTTTAAGAAATTTAAACAACAAATACTGTTTTGTGGCTCTTTAAAGTGTCGTGATCGCTGTAGCGCCTCAGTTAAAGCTGCTCGTGAACTGATCATCTTTTCCTTCTAGTTCATTGATAAGCATCAAATTAACATGAATGAACACTAAAAGAAATGTTGTTTCAACCGCGGAAAGACGTCAGTACGCACCGTTTTTCAAGTTCAAGTCCACCAACGTTAATCTACTAATTCTCCTGACTGCTTTGTCGGACAAAACAGCAGATTTGGTGATGTGATGGTCAGATCACCTGTCAATCAAACTCGCTTCGAAGGGTGGATTGGGCTTGAACGGTTAAATACACATACCTATGTGTCAAAGTGACCATCTATTTGCAAGTAAACAGAGTCATTTATGTCTTAAGGCCCAATCCCAATTCTATTTTATACCCCTTCGCCTACCCCTATGTTTACCCCTTGCCTCTTAAAAAAGATTGGCAAGGTGTAAGGGTGAAAATATTACCCTAAGAAATGATACACCACTAATACACCATTACACGTCATCATACCCCGTTTCTTTTATTATTGTCCTGTAACATTTAACCAGTATGAACAGCAATGAAGTGCACGCATCTAACATAAATCAGGCGCGAGCACGTTTAACAGATTACTCACTCCCAACGTTGTTTTGCGCTGTATTTGAACTTAAGAAAACGGCACTCATTTTCAGTTCGAAAATGCATGAGCCTTTGAGTTTCCTACGACGATACAGAATGATACAGAACATACAAGACTGTTTTTGTCGGTCTAGTAGATTATGAAATACCTGCTGAAAAAGTGCTGTTTATATCTATGCATTTATGCAGAACATTTTAAAACTGACTGAATTAAAATGATTATTTATTATAATTCAAATTTATTGAATTTAACTAATATGTCCTACCACCACCAGCATAAATCTGACCTTCTCTCTCTCTCTCTCCTGTAGGTTTCGACACAAGCATTTTGCCCATCTGTAAAGATTCTCTTGGGTGGATGTTCAACAAGCTTGACATGAACTACGACCTCCTCCTCGACCAATCAGAGCTCAGCGCCATTTACCTCGACAAATACGAGCTGTGCATGCGGCCGCTGTTCAACTCCTGCGACTCCTTTAAAGACGGAAAGCTGTCCAACAACGAGTGGTGTTATTGTTTCCAGAAACCCGACGGTGAGTTTGCAAAAAAAATGTATATGAGTCTATTGGAGTCAGTAGATGATCTTAAGATATACTGAGCCTAGAATATTTCATCATTTCAATTAGAAATGTCACAGTAACTGTTTTAAATGTGTGTTTCTTCAGGCATGCCATGTCAGAATGAGATGAACAGGATTCATTCTCAAAGCCGAAGGAAGACACTGATAGGTGGGTGGATTTGATGAACAGGTGTTAGCTCCTCCACCTGACCAATCAGACATGACCTCATGCATATTAATGACAGCGCATTTCTTGTGATCTCACAGGCTCTTGTTTGATGATGGAAAAGTCTGATCTCTTCAGTTATGCAGTATGTGATTGTGTTTATCGTTGCTGTATTCATCGTTTGTGTGATTCTCTCTGTCTGTAGGGACGTATGTACCGCGCTGTTCTGAAGACGGTTATTTTAAGGCCACTCAGTGTCATGGCAGCACCGGTCAGTGCTGGTGTGTCGACAAATACGGCAACGAGATTGCAGGATCCCGCAGACAGGGAAACCCTACCTGTGGTATACACACTAAAACACACAAGCACACACACATACACAGCCTATATACACCAGTGTTATTTTAGTATCATTTACTGTATATATTTATACACTATTATTTAATCTAATATTTTGAATTAGGTTTTATTTTAATATTTTCGGTTTTCATTTTAACTTTAGTTTAAGTTTTAGTAATTTTGTTATGTGCTTTTGCCATTTTTATTAGTTTTTTTTAAATGTCCATATATACTTCAACTTAAACCTATTTCAGTTAGTTGCCAAAGCAACAGTTTACATTTTTCATCTAATATTTATATTTAATTTTTTTTTAGCTCCATTTCAGTTACTAGGTTTTATGTGTTATGTGTATATACACCGATCAGGCATAACATTATGACCACTGACAGATGAAGTGAATAACAGATTTTCTCTTCATCACGGCACCTGTTAGTGGGTGAGATATATTTGGCAGCAAGTGAACATTTTGTCCTCAAAGTTGATGTGTTAGAAGCAGGAAAAATGGGCAAGTGTAAGGATTTGAGCGAGTTTGACAAGGGCCAAGTTGTGGTGGCTAGACAACTGGGTCAGAGCATCTCCAAAACTGCAGCTCTTGTGGGGTGTTCCCGGTCTGCAGTGGTCAGTATCTATCAAAAGTGGACCAAGGAAGGAACAGTGGTGAACCGGCGACAGGGTCATGGGCGGCCAAGGCTCATTGATGCACGTGGGGAAGCGAAGGCTGGCCCGTGTGGTCCAATCAAACAGATGAGCTACTGTAACTCAAATTGCTCAAGAAGTTAATGCTGGTTCTAATAGAAAGGTGTCAGAATACACAGTGCATCGCAGTTTGTTGCGTATGGGGCTGCATAGCTACAGACCAGTCAGGTTGCCCATGCTGACCCCTGTCCACCGCAGAAAGCACCAACAGTGGGCACGTGAGCATCAGAACTGGACCACGGAGCAATCACGTTTTCTTTTACATCACTTGGATGGCCGGGTGCGTGTGTTTCGTTTACCTGGGGAACAAATGGCACCAGGATGCACTATGGGAAGAAGGCAAGTCGGCGGAGGCAGTGTGATGCTTTGGGCAATGTTCTGCTGGGAAACCTTGGGTCCTGCCATCCATGTGGATGTTACTTTGACACGTACCACCTACCTAAGCATTGATGCAGACCATGAACGCCCTTTCATGGAAACGGTATTCCCTGGTGGCTGTGGCATCTTTCAGCAGGATAATGCCTATTATGATAATGGTCATAATGTTATGCCTGATCGGTATATATATATATATATATATATATATATATATATAGCTTTAATTGGTTTTTATATCAGTTTAAATTTTAGTGATTTTAGGACTTAAACTTAAAAACACTTAAACTAAGATTAGCCTTGACAACTAACTAAAATAAGTTTAAGTTGATGTTTTTCATCTAATATTTACATTTTATTTTATTTCAGATTTATTTCAATGACCAAAAAAATTAAGTTTAAGTTTTAGTAATTTTATGTATTTAATATTTGTTTTATTAAATATTTCTATTTAGCTTTGATTTTATTTTTATTTTGTCATTTCAGTACTTAAACTTAAACTTAAACTTATTTAATTTAGTTGCCAAGGCAACATTTCGAAAACGATTTTTAATAGTCTTAGTTTTAGTTAACAATAACAGCACTGTACACACACTTTGATTCCTGATGTGTGTGGTTCTGACATCTAAAGCTCCATTATTCAACAGTGTTTCCTGAGTTCTCTTTCAAAATGTATAAAATATCATATTTTATATATAATGAATGATCTTCCTCAGAAGACACACACTATCTATCCGCCTGACACCTTTTTCATCTGCCTGTGTGTGTGTGTAGAGGAGGATCAGGAGACGTCTGGAGATTTCGGCAGCGGCGGTGCCGTGATTCTACTGGATGATCAGGAGGAGTCTCCACAGCGTGGGCGGGGTCGACAGAAAGAGAGGCGGGGTAGACTCCACCCCCGTGGGGCGATCGAGGATGACGAAGACGGAGAGGATGATGAGATTGGCTACGTCTGGTAGCTCCGCCCACCCATCTACTGTTAATTAACCAGGGACCCATGTTAAAATGCACAGTTCTGAAGCCATTCCAGCTCCGCCCCCTCGGACACGCCCCCTTCTTCCTGCCCCGCTTTCATTCTGGATGTGAACTTGTCCTCCTCATTCTCTCTTTCTTTAGCCGCCTCTTCATGTTCTGTCCTCTGTTTTCCCTTGTTCAAACACTCCTCTAGTATTCTAGATGCCTCTTTGCGGCTCTAGATGATAGATGTGCATGACGAGATTGTTCAGCATTTCGGGGGCTTCTTAACAGTTCTACATAAGTTCGTTCGTTCTCAGTGGTGGTATGCATGAACGCCACTGCAGAATGCATGAAATGACGGCTGAGACCTTCGAGGGTGAGGATCAGGTTGGCTTAAGCCAAACGCGCACTACAAGACTGAAGCTCATCATGCTTTCATGTTGTAAATCTGCCACAAGATCATAGCGAACTCATCGTTATATGACATGTTGCAACTAGTCAGAGATGCTATAATAAATTTAAAACTAGTTAAAATCTGAGCAAGGAGCAACAATGAGCTAATGAGATTGCGAGACAGCGTAAAAGCAGGGTGAGACTTTTGTTGAAAATGGTGAAACTTTTCACAAAACACTGGCTCATCCATATTTCTGTTTTATTTTTCTTCTTTTTTATGTTAAAATGTTCAAATCCATGCAAAAATGACATCAAGCCCTTCTTCGATGTGGTTTGTCAGTTGTGTAAATTAGATTGTGTGAGAATAAGAGAGAGTTTGTGTAGGATGAACTTGTAATTGACTCATGTAGACTGTGATAGGTTGAGTATAGTGTCACAAAAACAACACACAACACAAGAAACTGTGAGTGTAAATGTGCACAGGATGATGAGCTTCAGTCATGTCGTGTGTACTTGACTATATGCTGCTTTCACGCCATTTCACAATTACTGTAATTAGAAGAAGAAATATATATATTCTAATTTTCATTTAT
This sequence comes from Coreius guichenoti, assembly GCA_039654105.1. Classification (NCBI taxonomy): domain Eukaryota; kingdom Metazoa; phylum Chordata; class Actinopteri; order Cypriniformes; family Gobionidae; genus Coreius; species Coreius guichenoti. The sequence goes on from CM077173.1 coordinate 34,115,016, forward strand.
TTGAGATGCAGAATGACATAAGACATCAGGGGCCAGATTTACTGACAGCTTGCGGCAACGCAAACCCTCTTTTGGCAGGATTGTCAGGATTTACTAAAGACACGCAGTGAAGAATTAGCGTTGAAAAGGCATGGACACAGTTATTTTTGCGGCTGACTTTATTGCATATGCATTTGTAGGAGTTTCCCTTTCAGACGCAAAATTTATAGGAGGAGAGTATTTAAATGATCATGCGAGGTGATTTACTAAGGTTTGTGCTCGTCAGTTTACTGGTGTTTGCGGCATTATTTACCACCCAAAAAAGGACGTCTTAAACCAGACGCTAACTGGTAGATTGTGTTGGTCATTATGGAAATGATCCGGCTGCATCTGTTCTTTAATTTGTACGTCGTCAGTAGATCACGCGCAGAACTTTCCACTTCCATCGGTGCTTTTTTGGAATTGCACTAATTTGCAATGTTTAGTAAATCTGGCCCTAAGTCTTGTTTTCTGAGAAATTGATCAAAATTAAGTGAATTCATTCTTAATCAATATAATATATGCAAAATATATGCCAATGGGTCATAAAAATTTTAAATAATAATAAATTGAATTTATCATTTTATCATTTTAATGACCTTCAAGTTTATTTTTCTGACCCTATTGACAATTTTTTTTTTGAGCATAAACTTCTTGAACTTTTCAAAATCAAGCATACATTTTCAGAAGAAAAGACTTAATGGGCCCTATTTTAACGATCTAAACACATGGTCTAAAACGCACGGCGCAAGTGCACTTAGGGTGTGTTTGAAAAACGGTCGGCGTGCCAGGCACATGGTCTAAAAGGGCTGTCCCTATTCTCTTAATGAGTCATGGGTGTGTTTTGGGCACCCAACCCAATCAGAGTCTCATCTCCCATTCCCTTTAAAAGCCAGTTACGCTTGCACCATGGCAGATTCGCTAGCGGAAAGACTGAACGCTTCTCTAGCGGGGAAACGGATCTGCTCGTCCAATGACGCCTGCTTGCTCATCATTACTACAAATAGGTAGGCTAATCCTGATACATGCAATGACTATCCATTAGGACATGTAGGCATTTTTATATTTATGTACACAATAATAATCTTTTACATTTTAATCCTTTAATTTTTCATATTTAAAAATGTTTGTGTGCTGCTGCATGTCGCTGTGTGTGTAATAAGCAGAGTGCACCCGCTTATAGGCGCATATTACTAACGTGCCCTTTAAATAACACAAAAAATACTGCGTTATTGACTTTAGACCAGGTTTTTGTTGGTCAATGGCGCAATCGTTTTCAGTTCCTCAAAATAGCAACACGCCAACAATGCGCCTGAACACACCTCATTTTCAGACCAGCACGCCCATGGGTGAACAGATGGACGCAAGTGCATTTGCTATTTAAACAACGTGGCTCAGGGCGTGAAAATTATAACTGCGTCAGGCTGAAACTAGCAAAAAATACTTGCGTTGCGCCTGGTGCCGCATTGCACCAGGTGTATGATAGGGCCCAATATCTCATGTCATCTTGCATTTGAAGTAAATGTGTGTTGATTTAAGATGTTTAGATATTTGTACTGGAAAACAAGACAAAAATATTGAGGAAGAATAGCACTTTTTTGTGTGTTGACCATTGTGGCATTCTGTTAAAACAGCCAAAACAGCGGCAGCTTCAACAACTAACTAGTTATTCGACTGTCTGTTTGATATGGTTTCATTTGATTACAACTATTGTCCTCTGGAGTGTTTTCTTTGTTATTCAATATTTTGCAAAAGAATAAACAGGAATTTGTGTATTTACCATCGTTAATATGCCATAGTGACAAATAACATCTGCGTCCAGTGATGTGAACAGAATCTGGTAATTGCAGTAATTCTGACACGATGTGAATGCATCAGTGAGCGCGTCAGCCGTGAGCCTGATATTATCATTTGTTAGTTGTTTTCAGCTGATGATTTAGTTTCAAAGTCCTTCATTCTGTTTTGTTCTGTTAAGGACTATTTAAGTGGATTGTGACCTTTGCGTCGACCTTGTGCGATACGTTTACTGAAGCTCGAGAGTTTTGGCTTGATAGAATTCAGAAGCGATCAAACGGCTCGTCAGCCTGACCTTTTCAAACTATTACTCAACGCTTCCTCTCGCCGAAAAACAGAAGGCGAATGAGAAAGCTCTTGGTGTGACGGCTGTTGTGCGCTGTGCCGTTCTGGTGCGAGATGGATTTGGTGTCATTAGCACATCCGCGAGTTTTGAAAGAGTTCTGGGCCCTGGAGTCACATCCACCTCGAATCATTCATCTCGTTCTGCATTCGTCATTCGATCAAATCTGAAATAGTCTGATCCGACCCAATCTGTCAAGCTTAAACAGTTTTATAAGCACACTGCTGGTGGAAACAGAATCATGGTTAGCTTTGCGCTTTTGATTTGCATATAGTTCTGAATTTCCCAGATTTTTGCCAGTCTCACCACTTGCTCAGCACTGCTGTCAATCCCACAATCCCCGCTCGGCTCCTATAGAGAATGAACCTTATCGGATGATCCATGAGGCTCAAACACAAACACTGCAGAAGAGTTTAGTGCTGATATCAGATCACAGCAGCTTAGTTCTGTTCCTCTGACTTTACGCACACACTCGTTTCTCATCTTTCCGGCACGTCTTTTCTCACTCATGTCAGCTGTGTTTTGGGGCGTGAGTTCTGGAGGTTCTCCGCAGAAGGAAATGTCTCACTCAGTGATCATAGACGGTGCTGCAGATGGATTATATGAGGCGTTCTGCGCCCACAGGGGAAGTTTCTGGGTGCCCCTGAGGGATTATGGGTAACAGAGGAACGAACTGATGGGCTTTTGGCTTCCTAACACCTTTTTTTCTTTATTCTTTTCCTGTTTTCCTTTTTCATTCCCTATGGAAATCATTCATCTTAGAATAAAAGACACATTTACTAGAGCAACAGGATTTCAGAGGAATAAATAATCAGACAAAAAGCATTTACTCACCCTTATGTTGTTCCAAACCTGTATTATATGTGTTTTGCCTTCTGTAAAAAGCAAAAGGAGCTTTTTAAAGAATGTTTTAGCAGGTTTTTTTTCCATTACAGTGAAAGCAGACAGAACAGAAAATCACGTAAAAGCATCTTAAAAATAAAGGTTCTTTATTAACATCCATGGAAACTTTCCATTCCACAAAAGACTTCCTAGTGGAAAAAGGTTCTAGAGAATGTTCTTTACACTAACACAGTGTTTACACCAGATACGAGCGGCAAATAGAGCCCATTATAATCAGTGATGCTGTCTACACTGGATGCGGTACGAAGTGACACAACAGATTCCCAACAGTAAACTGATGCCCCATTCTATTTCTGACATATTTCAAGCACTCGTGCTACCTCTGACATGAAGAACAAATTGATTTGCATCGGTCACTTTGTCAAATCCTGTGTAGAGTAGACAACCTCAAGCTGTCCGTTGTAGACACGGTGCAAGAAAAATGCTTCTTTTAAGAACTGAAAGGTTTTTTGCCATTCCATTTCAATGGCGTTGCTGTGAAAACCCTCTTTTGGAACGTTTATTTTGAAGTGTAACAGCAGTCCATGTGACTCGTGCACTAGATTGCATGTTCTCATAAGACGCTTTATGTGAGGAACAGACCCACATTTAAGAAATGCAGCTCTCAAATCTCATTGCATTTTATTAAATATATTAAAACATTAAATATGACACCAAACACCACAGGTTTTCGTGTGATTTGAGAGATTTGAGAGCTGCGAGAAGACATGCATGTGTGGAACAACATGACGGTTTTTCATGAGCTGCATGATTTGGGGGAAAAAATCTAATTGCTAGATAAAAACTGTGATTTAAAATCCAGGTTTGCTGTGCTTGTTTGTAGGGCTGCACAATTTGGCCAAAATTGTCATTTTATATTGATATGTCTATAAAATAATATATTATTTTATATATACATTATTTATTATTATTAAAAGCTTAAAGCCCTTAAAACTTCTCTTTTGTTGACAACAGCCTGTTTATAAGCGCTTCTCATTACAAGTTTGGGAAGATGTCCAGCACGTGTTGCGTTTTCAAATAAATGCATGTTATAAGTGACCCAAATTCCTATATTTATTTAATTAAATAACAGCTTTTGTGATTTAATAATTGTACTAAGCCATATCGCGATTTCTGTTTTATTTCAATCAGTCGTGCAGCCCTATCCTGAAATATGAGCACCAGGCTACAGGAAGTCCATCTTTCTTCCATTCTGAATCTGTCTCTCTCTCTGTCTATCAATCACATTCTCATGATGAACTGAGAGCGTCACACACACACACACACACACACACGCGCTCGCGTGCACCGTATCTGATCTCTGCAGAACTGCATCATGGACTTCTGATGATAACAATGACCTTTGACCTTTGAGGTGACCTCTCCCCTCCTCTAGTGCTGCTGTGTGTCTGATGTCTGATGCCTGGCCTGCAACTGTAAACTTTCCCCCGCCCACTTCCTGTCCCGCCTCTGCCTGCTTCGCTCCTGTACAAAGGTGCAATAAAAGCTTCGTTTTCACTTATTTTACCACACACACACACACACACACACACACACACACAGATGACCCAAGCGCTCACACCCGCAGCTACAGATGAAACAGTCGATGGCCATATTTGCAAGAGTTTCCTTTGTTAATTCTCTATATTTTTTACTCTGTAAAGACAATAATTAATGTGTAAAAAAAGAAGAAAAATGCTGAATGTTCAACTGGAAATGTAATTAATGACGTCATGTGGCTTCGTCCATTTGCCTTGCCTGAGTCTGGATGTGTAAAAATCCCTCCTGTGGTCCTGAGTTCAGTGTACAGACCCTCCTCTTGCTATCTGTCTGTCTCTCTATCCGTCTGTCTCGCTTTCCACCGAAACATTGCCGGTGTTCGCACCAAACCTGGCCCAATATGGGTATTTTAACAGCCAAAATCGATAGGTGGCTGATCAAATGTAATGATAGTCACACAAAATTACTGAAATGAATGCCTACACTATTAAAAATAAAGGTTCTTTATTGGAATTGATGGTTCCAAAAAACCTTTAACATCCATGGAATCTTTTCATTCCACAAAAGGTTCTTTATAGCAGGGCCGTAACCACCATAGGCATTGAGGGGGACAAGTCCACCCCAATAATTGGAAATGGCCAAATTCTACTCAACTACTCAACTTTTTTAATGTAATTTCACCATTTTGAATTGAAAATATGCAATCACTTAAATGATGTCATTCATAACCGAATGTGATGAGACAAGAAAGGGTTTTTTTGTTACATTTTTGACATATTAGACAGACTAACAAGAGTGAATGTGTGCATATGTTTAAATATAATATTATTTGCAAAGAGTTTAAATGGATTACTTCACAACTATATAGGCTATAATTAGATCTAGAACTTCTTTTATCGTTCTTATTTCTTCTTTACTCCCTTAAATCCATTTTAATCCTTTAAATATGTAATTTCTTTAAATAAAAAAACCAAAGAAAACTTTGGTCCCCCCAATGTTCAAGACATGGTTACGGCCTTGCTTTATAGTGGAAAAATGTTCTTTAGATTTTAAAAATGTTTATTTAAGAAAAAATGGTTGATTTAAGAACTGTTCATTGAAAGGTTCTTTGGGGAACCAATTTTTTTTTTCTTCTATTGCATCGCTGCGATGGAAACTTTATTTTTAAGAGAGCATTTAACAAAATTGTTCTCAAAAATCACTGAACCACTTCAAAACAGCAGTTTTCGAAGAGTTTACTGCCCAAGTGGACATTGTTATTGGTCCATGATCTCAAATGCCCAAATCTCAGCTGATTACTCATTAGTTAATCACTAGTTCTGGATCAGAACTAAAAAAATGACCCCTTAAACCTGCTGCTTTTGATTGAGTAACATCAGATGTTCTGCAGATTCTCCAGCCGAACACCGGCACCGCTTCAGTGGTTTCTCTCTGTTTTCGTGTTTTCCCGTCATTTTCCCTTCCTGATCGAGAGTCCCAGTGGAATGTTCTTTTTCTGGGCTGATTTGTTTGCTCTGTTTGGTTTGGTTTGTTTGACTTTTTCTCTCTTTTTTTCCTCTCTCTCTCTTTTTTTATTTTTAGTTTTAATTGTAAAATGGTTCCTTGAGAAAATGTTTGTCTGAATAAAACTGGAGTTTGTCCTCGTCCAGTTCTTCTCCATATGTGAGAGTCTTTTCTTGTGACTTGTGGAGGAAACGGGTGGCTGTGAATCCACTTATGGTTTGAGAACTGGTTCTTATTTAAAAATAATAGAATTGAACAGTTTGTATGGCGTTCGGTTCCATCAGCTGTTCTTGAACATCTTTAAATCCATCAACATGAATGTTTTACTTTGATTTATTTAAAATCAAACGGAAAGTGATACTGAAGCAGCGTCAGATCTTTTCTTCCATATTGTCACACACATCAAAGTGTAATGGATTATCGATAAAAAGAAAAAAATGTAAAAAATGTGACTTGGTTCTGTGCATCTGCTGTTGATTGGATGTTGAGATGTGGGCGTGGCTCTCAAAAATGGAGGTGGATCTGAATGTGAATTTACAGTAGATTGTAATCGCCAAATGATTGGAGAATGTCGTTTTCAGCAGAAGATCCAATATTTTAGATCAAATATCACATTAACTGCTTTAACATGCATTTAGAAAATGGACAGGGTGAATTTTCATTTCATGCCGAATTCTTTCGTAGGCCTAGGTATTTTCTCCAATTTGGACACCTTTGGACGTTTTCTGCACAGCAGATTGAAATATGACTTTCATCTAGAAAAATATAATCTGTCCACCGCAACGGCGCAACCTTAATATCATCAATGATCTCCATGTATAGTGATGTATTGATTGTTGTCTGAGACACTATTTCCCATGGATACGCCCTCGGAACGGCACGCTCACGAGCCACACGCATCCGTCAAAGCTAATGATCTCCAGCCGGCCGACTTTGTTCCTTTGTCTTCATTTGATAATCTTTATTCACCCATTGATTTCATAAAACCCGATTTATACGCTTTAATTCGTAAGGCCGGCAGAAAAATCCATTATTTTGTCAGTCACTCTTCCTTTGAGTCTCTGTGTCGCCCACTCGTTCTCTATTCTCTCTCTCTCTCTCTCTCTCTCTCTCTCTCTCTCTCTCTCTCTCTCTCTCTCTCTCTCTCTCTCTCTCTCTCTCTCTCTCTCTCTCTCGTCTCACTCCATTTAGGACATGCTAACCGATATGGTTTCAGTGGGATTCTAGAACATTCCTCTTCTTCCAGAAATCTTTATTGAAGTGGGATCTCCTCACTCTCGGCTCCTCACCTCTGATAAAAGCAATTTCGAGCTGACAGCGCCATGTAGTTTATTTACAGATGGTAACGTGGGAATTTGCACCATCTGGACTCTTAAAATACCTGCATTCAACATGTCAATTTGTCCCTTTCAGACTCCATCGGAAAACAAGAGAGATGTCTCAGAGGTCTCCAGAGGGATTGTGGGTAGTCACAACATATGCCAGAACGTGTGTTCCCTCCACAAGTGAGACAGTGTTCAGCATTATTTTCCCGTATTATGGGTCAGTATGACAGGGATTCAGATTGGCTGAATTGAATTAAAAAGTAAAATTAGATTTATAAGTCTCGTGTGTATGGAAGCCCATTTCTGCCACATGAAAAAAAAAAATTATCCTTGGTAAATCATAATTTTTACATAAAAAGTCATATCTATGACAAAAACATATATATATATATATATATATATATATATATATATACATCATATAATTTTTTTTAAATTATATGATTATATGATAAATTTTTATTTCATAATTTAAACTTTTTATCTCATAATTTCAATTTAGGATTTTACAATTTTGACTTTTTATCTTATAATTATAACTTTTTATCTCATAATTCCGATTTAGTATTTCATAATTTCAACTTTTCGTCATAATTATGACTTTTTATCTCATAATTCCGATTTAGTATTTCATAATTTCAACTTTTCGTCATAATTATGACTTTTTATCTCATAATTTCAATGTAGAATTTTACAATTTTGACTTTTTATATTATAATTATGACTTTTTATCTCAGTTTTCCTTTAGAATTTCAGAATTTCAACCTTTTATAATAATTTCGATTTAGTATTTCAGAATTTCAAGTTATCTCATAATTCTGACTATTTCATAACTTCAACTTTTAATGCCATAATTATGACTTTATCTCATAATTTATTTTTTGTCATAATGATTTTATCTTGTAATTTCAACTTTTATGTCATAATTCTGACTTTTATCCCATAATTTTCTCATAACGTTTTATCTAAATATTAATTTAGTACTTAATATTTTATTTTCAACTTTTTATCTCATTTCAATTTAGACTTATCACAATTAATTTTCACAATTTTGACTTTTTTATCTTATAATTATGACTTAGTATGTCATCATTTCCACTTTTTATATGTAATTCTGATATTTTATGTCAAAGATATGATTTACCAAAGCATGATTTTCGGGCTTCCCTGCATATGAGAGGAGCCCTGAACTCTCAAGTCTCCATGATCATCTGGTCTCTAGATATGGCAGGACGACACACACACTGAACTTTAACTACTTTGTGTTTGGAGTTTATTTATAAAAATCCCTAGTCATAAACATGTGCTAATGTTTGCCTTGGCGAATATCACTAACTAGCACAAGCTCATTCATATTGAACGGTGGATTGTGAGGAGGTAAAGCGCAATGGTCGCAGAGGTGTTTCCGCACTAATGATGAAGTCGGCAGGTCTTTCTCGTTTAGATCGGATTCACTAGCCACTAGAGGACATGCTGCTCTTCCGTCCTGCCATATTAAAGCAGAATAACGGCCTCATTCAGCCTGTCAGTCAAGCCAAAAAGGCACTGAACTCCGGCTTTCCCTCATGTTTGACCTTCGCTGCTTGAATATCACACACACACACACACATGCACGGCTGGATTAGCAGCGCACTTCACCTGCAGCAGTGTCAGGGAAATCCAGCCTGCATGTACTGGCCTGGATCTCAACTGTCTGTAAAACTACTATTTATATTTATGGCACTGACGCTCTTAAATTCTTCATTAATCAACTTAATATTTTAGCGCTGAAGCATAAAGCAGCTCTCGTCAGATGTGACAGGAATGATCTCATGGAGATTATAAAACGAAAGGACAGGGAAGAAACACGCGCACTCATGTAAGATCAATGACAAGGATGTCCGAGACAATAAACTTTAAAAATGCACATCCATCCCTTTTTTCATGTTGGTTTCATTCGGTTTTGAAATGGTTTTATACTACTTTCAAAATGCAAAATTTAATTTAATGACTCTGAAAAAATGTAAAAATCTACACCTTTTCCGGTCACACTTTAGAATAAGGGTCCATTTGTTAAGATTAGTTAACTACATGAACTAATAATGAAAAATACTTATAAAGCATTTATTAATGTAATCCTCATTGTTAGTTAATGTTAGCTAGTATGCTATTCCGAATTCAGATTTTATATACCAGACAAACTTTATATATATTATTAAATATGCCTATAATAAATATTTTTAAAGAAATGCTTTATTGCTTATCTTTATTATTTTTTTAAATAATAATAATAAAATATTTACGATCTCAGGGTTTACACCACCTAGATATTTTTTTCCCTTAAAGCCTCTCAAAAGTATTAAAATAATTGAGAATTTGATAGTTAAAAACATTTCCATAATAAAGATTTATTCACACTATTATCTGTCTGAACAACATTTTTTATGTAAAATAAAAAGACACAAGGCACTTGTGTTCTGAAATGTATAACTTTTAATAAATTGGGCTTATATCATTGACTAACTAGTTTTAAAGGTGCAGTAAGCGATTTCTGAGAAACACTGTTGATATTTTAAATCCACCCAAATAAACACGCCCCTTCCTTCATTGCTCCGCGCCCAAAATACAAGAGTGATGTATTTTTATCATAGCAGAAGCGAAGCAAAATAATGCTTCAATGACACTCACAACTGTCCTGTTACTAGAGCTAACATAACAACAGCATATCTTGATTCTGTGAAACAGGAAAACCAGTGTTACTCATGTTTGGAGCAGAAACAACACAACCTCTGCGTCCGTTTTCAGGCCTTCCGACTTTGGTCTTTCCAGCACTGGATTAACGCGGGTGCTAAAGCTCTTGCCTGATCATAACCCTTCTTTTCCCAGTGATATTCCTCTGAGCTTTTCTCTTTTGTAATGTCTCTCAGCCATCTCTCTTTCTACAGTCTTTCTTCAAATCTCCCTCTTGCTCCTCCCCCTTCATGAGTAGACACGCCCCCTACTGCTGATTGGCTACAAGTGTGTTGTGCTGCTTGGTCCGATCCACTTCCATTCTCAGAAACCACTTACTGCACTTTTAACCCTTAAAGGTGCAGTGTGTAGTATTTATGAGGATCTATTGACAGAAATGCAATATAGTATACATAACTGTTTTCAGTGGTGTATGAAGACCTTACATAATGAACCGTTATGTTTTTATTACCTTAGAATGAGCCATTTCTATCTACATACACCGCGGGTCCCCTTACAGTGAAGTTGCCATTTTGCGCCATCATGTTTCTACAGTAGCCCTAAATGGACAAACTTCTCTCTGCTGTCTCAGACGACGACATCTTTGTCCTGTGTTGGCCACCGTAGCTTTTCTATGTGCTTCGGAAAGGGAGGGGTGAGCGGTGGCTGATTGCAATTCACAACCTCACCGCTAGATGCCGCTAAAATTCATACACTGCACCTTTAAACGCATACCTCGGGTCTTTAGTGACCCGGGACGTCATTCACTACCCTCCTCCTCATTCATTTTGTAAAATTAGACATAAACATTCTTAGTATTCCTTAATCAATTCATTATGAACAATATAACAAGAAAAAAATATTAAAATTATAAAAGAATGCATGTTTTCCCATTAATTTTTTTGTAAAATGTTATAGGGTCGCTAACGACCCGAGGTGTGTAACAGTGTAAGTATATTTTGTCTGCACAACAATTGAATCTTTGATGACTGAATAAGTGCAATTCACCTTTATTCCACAAGGTGGCGATGTCTGATACACACAATGATGAAGTGATGTTTCTCTCATACTTACTGCAGACAGAAAACAAAAGAATAGGAAGTATCTTCTGCAAAACTTGAAATGGCTCAGCGATTTACTGCGGATCAAGTACTGAACACAGTCAAATATTAGTGTCACTGCCTCTTGATGCTGGATCTGGTGAAGAACCTGTCAGCAATCAAAATATTGATTTTGATGATGCTGAAAATGATAGTTTTGAGAATATGTTTGAGATGGCGAAAATGAGCCAGATGCTGAATGTACTGGGAAATGAGCTCTGATGAGGACAGTGATGATGGTATAAAATCATCTGCTCAAACTGAACCCGTCCAAGCTCCAAAAGGTCACAAAATATGCTCTAATTTATTCTTCTGTAATTTTTATATTATTGCAACAGGTAGAGATCCATCCATGTTAGAGATCCGGGTCGCTAAAGAACTGAATATGTAATAATGATTGGCGAACATTAATTTAAGGGTTAATGATCTAAACCCAATTTATTAAAGTGTTTTTACATTTCTCAACATGATTACTTTGGAATTAGCTCAAAAGTTACCTCTTATATTCCCAATGAGCCATATATTTTTTTATGCTCCTGAATTTAAGCATCACATCATTGACGCTTAAACACAATCAGTGTGTCCGTGTCATATAATGTCGGGCTGCTTGCTGTGCCTCTGATTCCAGGTCTGATTGCAAACACACTTCAATCCAGATCAGTCCCGACTGAATCCTCTCTGCAGTTAATGCACCGCAAACGCGTGTTATATGACAGACATATTCAGCAGCTCATCCTGTGGAGGCCTAACATTTCATACTGGTCTGCTGATGTGTTTGAGTTTTGAGTTTTTCATCAAGTTTCCTCTGAGAAGTAATTCACTGAGTGTAAGAAACGCGTTTGAGTCCCCGGATGGATTATATCAGTCTGAAGGCATCGTGAACTCAAGCCTGAAAGCTGTGTGGATGTCGTCTCTCACCCCTGAAATAACCCAGACACACATCCACATCCACCTGAACGACAGATAACATCCTCTGAGCGCAAATCAACCGGTACAGTATGTGTGGAGCGAAATGCTCAGCCTGTCCCTGTCACTCACAATTAATGACGCTTTATCAATAAAGAAAAAGAAAAGAGTTAAACATGCAACCTATTGAAGAAATGCAGCATACTACTGTTAAAAACTTTTGCTGTTGTACACTTATTTTTATAAATACTATTTATGAAAACACTATGCAGTATATACTAAAATTTAGACCTAAATTTAAGATTTATTTATTTGAGTTGCATATGAAATTTCCTTCCATTTGGATTAAAGAAGCATTTCTGCCACATAAGGATAAAGATTTTGGTATGACACGAAAAGTCATAATTAAAGTCGAAATCATAACTTACCAAATCATAATTTGGTCTTTTTCTCATAATTATGATGAAAGACTAAATTATGATAGTCACATAATTGTGACTTGGTATGTATTCATTTCATTTTAATATCATAATTATGACTTTTTATGTCAGAATTTTGACTTTTTAATGTCATAACTATGACTTTTTAAGTCAGAACTTCGACTATCTGTGACTCAGAATGCATTTTTGCATTTGTGTCAATCAATTTACAAAAGCATATTTTTTCTTATGTGGCAGAAATTAGCTTCCATAGAGTTTTAATATAAACTAATAAACTTAATGCATATTTGTCTTACACAAATGAAACGGGCAAGGTTTCTGTAATATTAACTGAATGTGTTACACAATAACCAGATTTATAAATTTATCATCTATAAATGCAATTTGTTTCAATCACATATTTTGACTAATTGAATATTGCTCGTTCCACAACTATTCATATTTTAACCATGTACTTTTTAACTGAATACATGTAATTGTTTTTTCTATCAACAGATCTATGCTGATTCCAAGACATTTGTGTAAATGCATTTTGCGGTTAAATAGATGCAAATAATTAATAATAATCTACAGTTGTTTTTTTAGTGCAGAAATCTTAACCATTTCATTTATGTATGACTGACAAATATGCATTCAATGCAAATATTTTGTTTACATTAAAACGCATAAATCTTAAATTTAGGCCTATTTTTTTTTTTTTTTCAGGGTGTACTCTAGCAGATGGCTGCAGATGGAGACTAGAGCAGTCTGGACCAGTGACAGCCGTGTGTGTGTGTGTGTGTGTGTTTTTCTATCCCGGTGGGGATTTCAACCTGAATGCACACAGAATCATGGGGACTCGTGTCACCGTGGGGACTTAAATCGAGGTCCCCATGAGAAAACAAGCTTATAAATCATACAGAATGAGTTTTTTTGAAAATGTAAAAATGCTGAAAAAATGTGTGATGGGTAGGTTTAGGGGTAGGGTTAGTGTAAGGGGATAGAGTATACAGTTTGTACAGTATAAAAACCATTACTTCTATGGAAAGTCCCCACAAAACATGAAAACCCAACAATTTAGTTTTTTACTGCTTGTCAGTTCTTGTCACACACTCATATGCAACTACAACTAATGTTAAGCTTGAATCATAACAGTCAATCTATCCTTTAAACCTGACCTTTGACATCTGACCTTAAGGTCACCAAGAACTCAAAAAACTGATTCTGTTTACATTCTTACATCATGTTCCTGGTCTTATTGTGAATGATTCATCAGTGCATGTCATTATGAAGAAATCAGAGTACTAAATAAATGATATTTATAAAGTTCTGTTTTCTTCTATTGTACAGTATACACTCACCTAAAGGATTATTAGGAACACCTGTTCAATTTCTCATTAATGCAATTATCTAATCAACCAATCACATGGCAGTTGCTTCAATGCATTTAGGGGTGTGGTCCTGGTCAAGACAATCTCCTGAACTCCAAACTGAATGTCAGAATGGGAAAGAAAGGTGATTTAAGCAATTTTGAGCGTGGCATGGTTGTTGGTGCCAGACGGGCCGGTCTGAGTATTTCACAATCTGCTCAGTTACTGGGATTTTCACGCACAACCATTTCTAGAGTTTACAAAGAATGGTGTGAAAAGGGAAAAACATCCAGTATGCGGCAGTCCTGTGGGCGAAAATGCCTTGTTGATGCTAGAGGTCAGAGGAGAATGGGCCGACTGATTCAAGCTGATAGAAGAGCAACTTTGACTGAAATAACCACTCGTTACAACCGAGGTATGCAGCAAAGCATTTGTGAAGCCACAACACGCACAACCTTGAGGCGGATGGGCTACAACAGCAGAAGACCGGGTACCACTCATCTCCACTACAAATAGGAAAAAGAGGCTACAATTTGCACGAGCTCACCAAAATTGGACAGTTGAAGACTGGAAAAATGTTGCCTGGTCTGATGAGTCTCGATTTCTGTTGAGACATTCAGATGGTAGAGTCAGAATTTGGTGTAAACGGAATGAGAACATGGATCCATCATGCCTTGTTACCACTGTGCAGGCTGGTGGTGGTGGTGTAATGGTGTGGGGGATGTTTTCTTGGCACACTTTAGGCCCCTTAGTGCCAATTGGGCATCGTTTAAATGCCACGGCCTACCTGAGCATTATTTCTGACCATGTCCATCCCTTTTTGACCACCATGTATCCATCCTCTGATGGCTACTTCCAGCAGGATAATGCACCATGTCACAAAGCTCGAATCATTTCAAATTGGTTTCTTGAACACTGTACTAAAATGGCCCCCACAGTCACCAGATCTCAACCCAATAGAGCATCTTTGGGATGTGGTGGAACGGGAGCTTTGTGCCCTGGATGTGCATCCCACAAATCTCCATCAACTGCAAGATGCTATCCTATCAATATGGGCCAACATTTCTAAAGAATGCTTTCAGCACCTTGTTGAATCAATGCCACGTAGAATTAAGGCAGTTCTGAAGGCGAAAGGGGGTCAAACACAGTATTAGTATGGTGTTCCTAATAATCCTTTAGGTGAGTGTATATTTATGTTGAATACTACAAACTTTAAAAGACAATCAATATATAACTGAATCAACTGAACTGAGTTGAATAGTGACACTATCGTCGTCTGTAGAGCTTCTTTACAGCTGAATTTTGCAACATTAGCTTATTTCCAGTTTATTAATCTTAAGCTGCTTTGAAACGATCAGTATTGTATAAAGCGCTACAGAAATAAAGGTGATTCAACTTGACTTTTGACCTTAACCCTGAACCGTAACCATGAAAGCGCTGAGTAGGCGTGTGCCAAAATTCAGAGCGTTTCCCTACAGTAATGATGGGAAATCACGTCTGATCAATTAGTCCCCGAGGAGAGACGCGCCTCTGCTGACACATTATCGCATCAGTTCCTCTGCAGACAGCAGCTATTAGTCTCCATTTGATCTCGTCATGTTGCCATTCAGACTGATGTTGTCTGAGGGACTGAAGCAGCGTTAGCACCAGCGGATGCTGCAATAGAGGCCAGATGTCTATCAAAGACGGACATGTCACCCACACTGCTGCATCATGGGATTTTTTTTGCATACTGACATGAGTATAGGAGGTGTGTTTAGGACACATTTGCATACTTGAATTCTGCCCATTACCCAGCGTCCTCTCTGCCAGGAGATCCTGGCAGGGCCTGAAAGCGTTCGCATCTCCCCCGCAACGATCTATCATTGCTCTCAGAGTCATCTGGTACCAAGCTTTTCCATTTGGAACAAATCTGTTGGCCGGAGTTTCTGCCTTGGCCGAGTTGCGGCCCAAAAGGCCTCTAAAACCACCCCATAGCAACTAATGAAATGATGGAGGAAGAGTAAACCAGATTAGACCTGCTCCTGCTTGAATAATTCAGGGAGAGGTATGGAAAAATTGCATTGATGATTGTGCTGGTCTCAAATACTTCCTGATTATAGATTGGTCTAAATTGATACTGAAAAGTATCACCTAACTAACTGCTAGTTGGTCATACTAGTTCTTAACATAATGGCTATGTTTATGTAACTGGCGGCGAGTTTAACCAGCAAACAAGCATCTTAATTTGGCTGTTTAGTTTGGGATTCGTCCCTTAAAAGCTGCATGTGTCGATTCAAAGCTGCTGAAAATGATCCAATAGAGAATCAGCATGTTGATATTTGACTAAAGTCAAGCATTGTTATTAATATTGCTCACATACATCGATCAGGTATAATGTTATGACAGGTGAAGTGAATAACACTGATTATCTCTTCATCACGGCGCCTGTTAGTGGGTGGGATATATTAGGCAGCAAGTGAACATTTTGTCCTCAAAGTTGATGTGTTAGAAGCAGGAAAAATGGACAAGCATAAGGATTTGAGCGAGCACCTTTGGGATGAATTAGAGTGGAGACTGTGAGCCAGGCCTTCTCGTCCAACATCAGTGCCTGACCTCACAAATGCACTTCTAGAAGAGTGGTCAAAAATTCCCATAAACACACTCCTAAACCTTGTGGAAAGCCTTCCCAGAAGAGTTGAAGCTGTTATAGCTGCAGAGGGTGGGCCAACGGATTAAGAATGGATTAAGTTCATGTGCATATAAAGGCAAGATGTCCCAAAACTTTTGGCAGTATAGTGTAGTTTGTTCTTAGTGTGAATCGGCCTTTACTGTAGGCTGTTAAAAATAAGATGGATACTTTAATTTATAGATATGAGTGTAGAAATGCAAGTGCACAATCAGCAAAACACTGGTGCCCCTGTGACCCCTTGTCCTTCTGTTTGCTAATCAGTTTCAGTCTATTTCCAGAATAAAGGCATTTAATTCGTCATGACGTTAAAACATGATTCAGGTTTTTATAGTCTAGTAATTCTTGTGCTGATGTACCAGTCTCGCAGACACACACACATGCGAGAGCTGCAGTGGTAATGACCATCTGCCTCCTCTGATAACTGCAGCAGTCTCTGCGCTCGTAAATGCTGACCTGACTCTCACCGGGCGGGAGCAAACGTCCTCACACCCTCCAACTTTCCCAAAATAACCCCGAACATCAGCAGGTGTCTCAGCACTTCATTCTCAGGGTGTGATGAGAATCGCTGAGATTATCGTCCTTAAATCACTATCATCACAGACCATTTCAGCTGGGGAAACAGGCCCAGACACCTGAGAGTGTGTGCGAACCAACAAAAACACTAAATATAAACATGCAAAATGTTCAAAGTACTTTAAATTGGAATGTGGATTGTTGTGACTATACATAATGCTTTGCAATACACATTTAGTGTAGGCCTATGTGTGGTTTGCTAGGCAAGATGCAAAAATCCTTCTGTTTCTTTGGGAGTTATGATTGAACTGTGATGACAGGCACAATATGCAATAGTGGATGGCAATCAAAAAGCAAAAAAAGAGAAACACTACTTTAATTCAAGACATTTATGATACATGAGTATCAATCCATTTGAGTTTGCCTTGTGTTTCCAGTCACAGCCAAGACTAAACCTATTTCACAATAGAAAACACAGAAATATACAAACAATAAAGTCTTCATTTTCAAATCAAACAAAACACTGCCATGAATAATCAGCTATAGCTTAGGGTAGGCTATATATTTAAAAAAAACATCTTTAACCAAAGTTGAACATTCGAGATGCAGCATGTGAGAGAC
Organism: Coreius guichenoti; assembly: GCA_039654105.1. Classification (NCBI taxonomy): domain Eukaryota; kingdom Metazoa; phylum Chordata; class Actinopteri; order Cypriniformes; family Gobionidae; genus Coreius; species Coreius guichenoti. The sequence goes on from CM077173.1 coordinate 34,132,690, forward strand.
AATCTCGCCCTCTGCTGGTCACTCCTGAAACTTACAGTCTGTACGTGGCCAATGAGACACATTACAACACACATAGGGAGAAATTATTATACCCCCTTCAACCTCCTACGAGTAGAATAAGCAAATAGAAAATAAGTTATTACATTATATACGCTTATTTCAATTCTGTATGTTGCATGTTATATAAATCTGTAACTAAAATGACTAGAAAAAAACATACAGTGTTACTACTATTTATTTAAATTTCCATTTTAAAGTACCTTATGGGCACGATTATGTTTACGTGGAATATTTCCAAACGCAAAACAAATGATAACAAGAAAAAGTAGAATTAGAATAGGGATCTAATTATTATTTTATTATAATATATGATTATCGTTATTATAATTATCATATATTATGTAAGTACGTTAGAGTAAAATAACATATAGTATCATGCTATTTAATCTTATAATTTATAGCATAAATAGCATTAAAAATAAAAACATCCAACTACATTTCCCATTAACCCCTTTGCTGTTAAATTCTGTGCATTTCCGGTTTCCGGCACAACTCTTAGCCAATCAAAACGAAGTAGAAATAGAATAAGAGGCTAGAATGGAAAGGAACTGAAAGTGGGCGGAGTTTAAAGCGCCCCGGATATTATCTCTACCTAAATATTATATAATATATAAATTCAATAATGGATTTCCATTTTCTTCCTCGTGTAAGAATTTTTTTATTGCAGTTTTAACAAACATAAGATACAATAACACACAAACAATCTTTCAGACAATAAACGAATTATGGCTCAATAGTCAAAAATAAATAAAGTATATTACAAAAGAACATTAAACATAGCACAAATTCTGGATGTTTTATAGCTTTCTTATTTACAGACATTGAACTTGTATTTAAGTACAAATTCAATTCTTGTTTGAAGATGTTAAAGCGTGGTTTACTTTTTGTATATTTACATTTTGCATTTAGTTTATAAAACTTTCCAATAAATAAAAGGAGGTTTATACAAAAACTTGCTTTGATTAGATTATTATCATTAATATAAAACCCCCAAAAAATGTGTCTATAAGATAAGGAAAAATCACAGTATACATTTTGGACAATCAATGCATTAACACTACTCCAGAAAGACTGAGCAAAAGGACACTCCCAAAACAAATGACCTTCAGTTTCAGAAGAAACTTCACAAAAAGAGCAGGATGTATCAATGTTGCTTTAAAATTTCTGCAAAAAATGCTTGACAGGATAAAATCTACATCGTGTAAGAATTCTTCTAGCGTCATGTTCACACGAAACATCCTGAGATTTGAATGTGTCTGAATGGAGAATTCGCGCTCTGGGCCACCGAGCGCCCCCTGGAGGAACAGAAGCTGCATATCTCATAGACTCATTTGGCGCCCAGTGGTTTCTATGCAGGTAACTAGGAAGTGAAACACCGAAGCTCCTCCTCCCACGTGTATCCGCAGGAACCGGCGGCGGCGTGACGCGTGTGGAACAGACAGACAGACCGACCGACCGAAACCGGAGGGAGAGAGTCAGGTATTTTTAACGAACATATATGTTACATAGAGGTGTATATGGGGTTTTAAAGAGGATATTAAGTACTTTTGATGGTGTACTTCGACATTTATCATGTTTACATAGTACTCCAGTGTACTTCAAACAATAGAATAACACCTCCGGCCGGGGCACACGTTCGAAAATCAGGGTAATACCACGGTACTTTGTTGGAGTTTTTTGTTGGTGCGTCCTTGGAGGGTGGCGAAATCACCGATCATCGGGCGCTAGTGTGGACGCGCTCATCCGGGCAGGACGCATGCACGCATGCACGCGCGCGCGCGCACACACACACGGGTCAGTCCCGGTTTTAACGGCAGTTTCTTTCCGCTGTTGTAGGACTGAAGATGGCAGATGATCCGAACACGGCGGACAGAAATGTTGAGATCTGGAAGATCAAGAAACTCATCAAGAGTCTGGAAGCGGCGAGAGGGTGAGAGAGTTTGTGTAGAAGTGTGTGTTTGACCGTATTTTGGAGATAAACAAGACAAATATTTCTTAAAGTTTTTTTTAACATGTGTTAGTTCAGTGGTTTACACCTGGACTGGTAACTGAAAGGTTGTAGTTTCAAACCCCCACAAGGGCTAATTCATTACTGCCACCGAATTATAGTGCTGTCAAATCGATTAATCGTACATAAAACTTTGTGTTTCTATAACGTGTGTGACACATTTATGTTTGTATGTGTGTGTGTGTATATGTATATACACACATACACATACACGCATACATACATGTATTACACACACACACACATATTATATAAACAAAAACTTTTGCAGATTTATCTCATTGATGTCTGAAGCTCAAATGCTACACACACACACACACACACACACACACACACACACACACAGATAGTTCATTTGGGTTTTCTTCCTAATCCCCAACATGAGCAATAGTAATGGTAATTCCTGCCTTAGTAAAAACCACTAATGACTAGTTACTCCAGACGCAGGTCCGGGCAGCTCTCATAACACTGTTTGATACTTCAGTTTGGACGTTGTGTTTAAGTTTGAATCACAGCAAGTTTCAAACAGGTGTGTTTAGTGCCTCCTAATACCTATAATTACTCATTAAACAGTGCACTCATTATAAATTCATATAAGAGATTTGTTCAAGGACACAATTGTTGGAGAGGAAGGAAATGCTTGTTTTCTTCACTTCACTCACCTGTCATGTTAGGATGGAGTTTGTAAATCTGTGAGCTTTATATCTAGGGTAAAGCTTGTGTACAGTGGTCTATTTGAAGAACAACTGCATGTGTTATGGAGCGTGTAAATGCGTCGTCGGCACGAGCGTTTGGCACTCGTGCTTTCGTTCTGACAGGTAGTTATGTTGAGCTTCACAACAATACAGACCTTCATTCAAGGGTAAATTCTGTGTATGTGTAATAATTCGTGCTCGCATTCACAAATGAATTATGCCGAATCCCACATCAGAAACGGAAACTTTGTTTTCCATGCGTGAGTGCTGCTGACCTTCATGCCACGTGTGTGTGTGTGTGTAAATAAACTGCACTGCGTTCTGCTCTCTCTGTGTTTTGACCCTGATTCTACCTCAGATCTCAGTGTGGATTGTGTAAACCCAATGTTTAAAGTCAGTCTCTGTTTAAGCAGCGGTTTATGTGTGTTTGCGTAAGAGAACTCTAGAAATGCCACTTTTGTCAGCTGGCAATACTGAGGCCTTTGACCTCTTTGTGTCTCTTTGACACTCTTTCCCCCGGTTTCACAGACAAGGCTTAAGATAGTCCTAGACTAAAATGCACATTTGAGCTGTTTTACTGAAAACAACTTGTACTGGCAGATCTTAAATTAAGTCAGTGCCATTGTTTTGTCTGAAGATGCACACCAGTAATGCTTTTTTCTAAGGCATGCTTATAAAAGCTACTTAAATGTCCTAATTGAACTAAGGCCTAATCCTAACTTAATCTAAACCCTGTCTGTGAAACAGGGCCTGCGACACACAAAAACTGATCCATAACACATAGAGAAGGCAATCCCAGAATGCATCGTGATGGAAGAATCCATCCAGGATGGCAGACAAACTGAAAAATTTGTTCATGCTCTTAATACAGAAATCTAATGATTAAAAAACGATATTTCTGTGTTGATATGTGCTGTTATATTATTTATGACGTCAGGCTATCTTCATGATGAGAACAGAGTGAATAACAAAGTCATACAGTTGACAAAAAACTATGCCCGGCCAAAAAAAAAAGTTGCTAGTTTGGATTTAAATAGGCAAATGCTTAAAGGGATAGTTCAGCCAAAAATGACAATTGTCATCATTTACTCGCCCTCATGTTGTTCCAAACCTGTATGAGTTTCTTCTGTTGAACACAAAAGAAGATATTTTGAAGAATGTCTGGTTACCAGCATTCTTCAAAATATCATCTTTTGTGTTCAACAGAAGAAAGAAACTCATACAGGTTTGAAAAAATATGAGGGCGAGTAAGTTATAGAGCTGCACAATTAATTGTTAAAAGATCGCAATCTCGATTCAAACACACGCAATCTTGTCTATTACGTCCGTTTCACATCGCATAAGTCAGCGGAGCGTGAACAGCTCGTATTTTGTGGCTGCCTGTGTCAGTGAATGAGAGGGTCAGCTGTCCGATATGTTCCGATGTGAACGCTCTCATTCATTGACAAAACCAAGCGGCAACCTCCCGTGGTCTCTCTTGAAGCCAACACGGAAGTGACTTAAACTTAAATTCATCGACTGGCCGCTAGAGACAGGCTCCAAAAGGCCAAAAGGGAGGCCAATCCCATAGACCCCCCCATGTTCAAATGCCCAACTTTACAGCAGAAAAAAAATGAAGAAAATGCTTCAGAAATGCTCTTCAGAAACCCACGGGTGACGTCACATACACTACGTCTATATTTTTTTACAGTCTATGGACAAAGCACACACTGCTCATGCTCCGCTGACGCTTGCGATGTGATTGAAACCATTTAAACCAAAGACTTTAGTGACTTTGGTTAACCATTGAAAGTACGATCATCACACTGGAACATTTAAATCTGTGTTCGCCCTGCCACTGATCCGGAGAGAGCAGCTGCCATGTAAATGTACAGTATGAAGCAGCTTCACAAACAGTCTTTTCAACCACACTTTATCATTATTTGTGTTACAAACATAATAACAAAGAGTTAATCATCTTTTGAAAGTATTTTGACACTTGTATTGCTTATTGTTACGCCAGGAGTTGGTGACAAGCCTTTATGAATGAGACATTCACTCCATTCAAATAACTGTTTTAAATTATGTCGTTCAATTTAATATATTTTTAAATAGACTAAAGCAATGAACATTTTGTCAGAACCTCTAGTTTGCATGTTATTTTTTTGTTGTCTAATGTTTTTCCCCCCTTCAGAATCATGGGAGAATCGCAAACTCCATTTTACACAAAAAATGTTGATTCTCAATTTATCCAGAATCGTGCAGCTCTAGTAAGTAATGACAACATTTTTGGTTGAACTATCTTTTGAAGAGTCTATGATTGGATCATTATTGCAGTGATTGTTTCTAGTATGTTATATGTTTGGCAGCAGTTCTTCTAACCCTAACTGATGGAGCTTTTCATTTCTTAAACAACCATGTAGGAAGACACATAATGGCCAAGATTCATCAGGCTCAAACTGTGAAAGAATGGTTGGGAGGGAGCGTGAAGAATCATTTCACATGTTAGTTGGCACCTCTGAGTCCAGACCTTAAATTCATTGAAAGTCTTTGGGATGTGCTGGAGGAGACTTTACAGAGTGCTGGACTCTTGCATAGTCAATACAAGATCTTGATCTCAAATTGATGCACCTCTTAATGGAAATAACATCACAACATTTACTTCCATCAAGAGGTGCATACATTTTTTGGTCAAGATCACTGTAATAATGATCCAATCATAGACTTTTAAGCATTTAACTATTTAAATCCAAACAGCGAGTTTTTTTTGGCCGTGCAGTGCATATTAGACATTTAAGATTGATGCAAGATAAAATTCTTGCTGTTGGGCTTTAGGGATGCACCGATATGAACATTTTGGCCGACACTGATAATTCTTTATATTTGAAAGCCGATAACCAATAAATTGATCTAAATCCAAATTTTTATATAATTTGAGAGCCTGATTACAAAACAAAAGTCTCACCATTAAAAGCCATGTCCCAAGCACACAATTATAATGTTCTCATAATTTTATGAAACCTATATGACAGGTGTGCGCTGCGCATGTTGCTCTTAACTGTATTTTCCTTTTTTGAAGTGATTCCAATCATATTTCAAGCAATTCAAACCATCATGGCGAACAGAACACATCTGAAGTGTCTCAGCTGAAGGAAATAATCCATTATTTATTGGCTATAATATATGGGCCAAATTTTTGTATTGGGCCGATAACTATAACATTAAAAAGGAACATACATCGGCCGATACAGATATGGTGGCTGATATATCGTTCATCCCTATTAGGCATGTTACGCATATGTCTGAATAAAAATGACTATTGACATCAAAAACAGTGCAGTCCAGTAAAATATGTTAGACAAGGAAGGAATTATGGCAGTTCTTCACCTAAACGGCACCTAGGACACTATTGTTTCTCTGTGTAGTCATTGTTATAGTTGTGGTGTGGACTCTATTCTTTTACATTTAAAAATGATTGCTTTTTACAATTAAATCTTTATTGTTGGTCTGAATGGGCCTTTGTACTAGGATTTATTTCATATAACGTATTTATGTAGCATTCAATCTGTCTCTTGTAAATAATATAAGAGTTTATTACTGGTCTCAGATCAGAGAGTGGAATTTGACACTGAAATATTCAAGTTGAGAGCCTCCTTTGTGTTATGCTTAAGTATTGCTCACTATGTAGTGATCCAAATCAGACACCATGAGGTTCCTTTTTAGTTAGGATGCTGCCATAGCCTGTTAAATCTGTGTCCTGCTCGCGGGCTTATTTATTGCCTTTTCCCCCATCACATATTTTAGAAATCATCAAAAATTAGTCATTTAAAAGCTTAAACACTCAAATTCTAGCATTGCGTTACCATTGAAACTGTACTTTAAACCACTTAGCGGGCTCAAATTAACTTAAAATTTGGAACACAACTTGGTTAGATTAGCAAATTATTTCGTGAAGTACAGATTTATTATAAAATAAAGATGTTTTATTCAGTACATTTGCTCTACATTAAAATTAAACTACAGCAAATTTTTACACTTTCATTATTTGAAGCTGCTTTCACTTCTGCAATAATCTGCTGAGTGTCTTCTTTTAAAAGAGACCTTAGGTCTGTATTTCAAAGCATTCATGAACTACAACCATATAGGCTCAAAAAGGGGCATTAAATGGGTTAAAAGGCTGCTTCTTCACCTCAAGACTGCTCGCTAGATTTTGGAGTTAAGGCATTGTTCTCTCTGTAAATGATTTAATTGATAGTAATTTGTCAGTTTGATATTTTGTAGAGCTAAATAACATGGCAGTTTGTTTTTTTTTTTTTCTCTGTCAGTAATGGGACCAGCATGATCTCGCTCATCATTCCTCCTAAAGATCAGATCTCCAGGGTGTCTAAGATGTTGGCGGATGAGTTCGGTACGGCTTCAAACATCAAGAGTCGAGTGAACCGACTGTCAGTGTTGGGAGCCATTACCTCAGTCCAGCAGAGACTCAAACTCTATAACAAAGGTGTGTGTGTGTCCTCTTTAATCACAGTCAAACACACCTGCATTTTTAAAAAGGACATTTGAGACAAAAGCCTGTGTTATTCTGATCGCTCACATCGCTGAGTGATTTTATTGAGCTGATCATATGAGAACAGGTTTGAACAAGTTGTGTATGAAACCCTAACATTGTGCTTTCTAAGAAAAATAGTGCTTAGTGCATACTTGACATTTATGATGGAAAACTGGGGCAGTTTTGTTAGAATTAGCTTTGCTAGCTGGAAGAATGTTAATGGTTAAATGGTTTGTTTTGATCATAAGGTGGGATATAAAGTCAACATGACTCTTCAAATTGACAATTTTTTACTTTCTGAATGCACATTCATGACCTTATTGTGCACAATTGTTATTCCAAAGCAAAAATAGTTTGTCTTAGTGATATTTATTTATAATGTAGATTGTTTTAGGGCACATAGATGGGAAATTAACATTAATCGACAGGCAATTATATAGCTGTTCATGTAGCCTTTATGAAATCTTGCCAGTTAGTGATGCACTGAAATTTCGAAGACCAAAAATATTCGCCCAGAAATTAATTTTCTGTTTTGTCCAAAACAGGCCGAAACACTAACTCGAGAGAGGAGCATTTTGTTTAATATATGCATTATAATACATATTCATTATAATTTTACTTATCCAGTCATCTTCATTATTTAATGTAGCTGATGTTTGAATACTGTCATTAAAACAAGTGTTTTAGGATATTTATAACATTTAAAGAGTTGATATAAAAACTTCCTTATCTACAATTTAAATGTTTGTATACAATTCAGTTTTTATTTAGAGTTGATTATTAAATAATTCTTAGTTTTTAATTTTCAGCTAAATTTAAAACTTTATTTGTGGTTTCAGTGTTTTGGTAAAAAAAAGTCTATTTCCGATAGTTACCATAGTAGTTTAATGTCAGACAGTTAATGCATTAAAGTCTTATCACAGAAATGGCAAGTAATGATAGATTAGAGAAAAATACGATCAATTCATGTTCTTTTATCTCATTGAAAATTCTGGTTCACCCAGAAATGTCACAGTACAGAAATAAAATGGGTTGCGAATGCCATTTCATGTCAGTTTTACTCAAACATTGTATGTTTGTTTACCAACCACAGCCCACCCAATGTTAGACAACATGACATCTTGAGCATTATCCGGTATTGATGGTTTTGGTGTGTTTGGGGTCTCTTGTCTCCTACAGTGCCCCATAATGGTTTGGTGGTTTACTGCGGCACTATAGTGACAGACGAAGGCAAAGAGAAGAAAGTGAACATCGACTTTGAGCCGTTCAAACCCATCAACACCTCCCTGTACCTCTGTGACAACAAGTTCCACACGGAGGTAAAATCCCAATCCAAATGAAGTGTTTCATAAAGCTCATTGTATTTGAGATGCTGTATAATCTTCTGTCTTTCTCTAGGCTCTGACGGCGTTATTGTCAGATGACAGTAAGTTTGGGTTCATAGTCATTGATGGTAGTGGAGCTCTGTTCGGGACTCTACAGGGAAACACCAGAGACGTGCTGCACAAATTTACTGTGGACCTTCCTAAAAAACACGGTAATCATGCCTAGACCTTTTTACCTTGATGTTTTCTAGGACTACACATCACACATTCACAATATATGTAATAATCAAGCTGATTTTAATGCACTTTGTATTTAGCCATTAAGTTTCCTAAAGATTGTCATCAAATTATTTTTATGATCCGTTCTTATCTTGAGACCCGTGACTAAGAGTTCATAGACATTTTAGCATCTGCAAAATTTTAAACGACTAGGATATACATGACCAGTTCTCACATGTGAGTAACTGAAGGGTTTCACTAGTTTGTTAAACTTAAAGTTATAGTTCACCCAAAAATTAATTCTCATCATTTACTCCCTCTCATGTCATTTCAAACCCATAAGACTCTCGTTTATCTTCAAAACACAAATGATATTTTTAATTTAATTTTAGAGATTTCTGTCTTTCCAATTAAAGTATATTTACCCAAAAGACGCTTCAAACGTTCATAATGAGATTTGTAAAATAAATTCATATCAATCGATCGCTTTATATGATGAACGGATTGAATTTAGTCTTATATTCACATATAAACATTGATCAGTGAACATAAACAGAAGCTGAACTGCTCCACACGAGAATGAACCTCATTGGTTCTTGCTGAAGCTCAAACGTGCTGCGCAACATGAGAATGAACCTCGTTGGTTCTTTCTGAAGCTCAAACGTGCTGCGTAACACAAGAATTAACCTCATTGGTTCTTGCTGAAGCTCAAACGTGCTGCGTAACATGAGAATGAACCTCATTGGTTCTTGCTGAAGCTCAAACGTGCTGCGTAACATGAGAATGAACCTCATTGGTTCTTGCTGAAGCTCAAATGTGCTGCGTAACACGGGAATGAACCTCATTGGTTCTTATAGAAGCTCAAACATGCTGCAACACCAGAATGAACCTCATTGGTTCTCGCTGAAGCTCAAACGTGCTGTGCAACATGAGAATTAACCTCATTGGTTCTTGCTGAAGCTCAAACGTGCTGCGCAACACGAGAATGAACCTCATTGATTCTTGCTGAAGCTCAAACGTGCTGCGCAACACGAGAATGAACCTCATTGGTTCTTGGTGAAGCTCAAACGTGCTGCGCAACATGAGAATGAACCTCATTGGTTCTTGGTGAAGCTCAAACGTGCTGCAACACGAGAATGAACCTCATTGGTTCTTGCTGAAGCTCAAACGTGCTGCGTAACACGAGAATGAACCTCATTGGTTCTTACAGAAGCTCAATCGTGCTGCGTAACATGAGAATGAACCTCATTGGTTCTTGGTGAAGCTCAAACGTGCTGCAACACGAGAATGAACCTCATTGGTTCTTGCTGAAGCTCAAACGTGCTGCGTAACACGAGAATGAACCTCATTGGTTCTTACAGAAGCTCAATCGTGCTGCGTAACATGAGAATGAACCTCATTGGTTCTTGGTGAAGCTCAAACGTGCTGCGTAACACGAGAATGAACCTCATTGGTTCTTACAGAAGCTCAATCGTGCTGCGTAACATGAGAATGAACCTCATTGGTTCTTGCTGAAGCTCAAACGTGCTGCGTAACACGAGAATGAACCTCATTGGTTCTTACAGAAGCTCAATCGTGCTGCGTAACATGAGAATGAACCTCATTGGTTCTTGCTGAAGCTCAAACGTGCTGCAACACGAGAATGAACCTCATTGGTTCTTGCTGAAGCTCAAACGTGCTGCGCAACATGAGAATGAACCTCATTGGTTCTTGCTGAAGCTCAAACGCACGAGAATGAACCTCATTGGTTCTCGCTGAAGCTCAAACGTGCTGCAACACGAGAATGAACCTCATTGGTTCTCGCTGAAGCTCAAACGTGCTGCATAACATGAGAATGAACCTCATTGGTTCTTGCTGAAGCTCAAACGTGCTGCGCAACATGAGAATGAACCTCATTGGTTCTTGCTGAAGCTCAAACGCACGAGAATGAACCTCATTGGTTCTCGCTGAAGCTCAAATGTGCTGCGCAACATGAGAATGAACCTCATTGGTTCTTGCCGAAGCTCAAACGCACGAGAATGAACCTCATTGGTTCTCGCTGAAGCTCAAATGTGCTGCGCAACACGAGAATTAACCTCATTGGTTCTTGCTGAAGCTCAAACGTGCTGCAACACGAGAATGAACCTCATTGGTTCTTTCTGAAGCTCAAACGTGCTGCGTAACACAAATTAACCTCACTAGTTCTCGCTGAAGCTCAAACGTGCTGCGTAACATGAGAATGGACCTCATTGGTTCTTGCTGAAGCTCAAACGCACGAGAATGAACCTCATTGGTTCTCGCTGAAGCTCAAATGTGCTGCGCAACATGAGAATGAACCTCATTGGTTCTTGCCGAAGCTCAAACGCACGAGAATGAACCTCATTGGTTCTCGCTGAAGCTCAAATGTGCTGCGCAACACGAGAATGGACCTCATTGGTTCTTGCTGAAGCTCAAACGTGCTGCGTAACACGAGAATGAACCTCATTGGTTCTTGCTGAAGCTCAAACGTGCTGCGTAACACGAGAATGAACCTCATTGGTTCTTGCTGAAGCTCAAACGTGCTGCGTAACACGAGAATGAACCTCATTGGTTCTTGCTGAAGCTCAAACGTGCTGCGTAACACGAGAATGAACCTCACTGGTTCTTGCAGAAGCTCAAACGTGCTGCGTAACACGAGAATGAACCTCATTGGTTCTTGCTGAAGCTCAAACGTGCTGCGTAACACGAGAATGAACCTCATTGGTTCTTGAGAATGAACCTCATTGGTTCTTGCTGAAGCTCAAACGTGCTGCGTAACACGAGAATGAACCTCATTGGTTCTTGCTGAAGCTCAAACGTGCTGCATAACACGAGAATGAACCTCATTGGTTCTTGCTGAAGCTCAAACGTGCTGCGTAACACGAGAATGAACCTCACTGGTTCTTGCAGAAGCTCAAACGTGCTGTGCAACACGAGAATTAACCTCATTGGAAGCTCAAACTCTCGGATTTCATCAAAAATATCTTAATTTGTGTTCCGAATATATGAAAAAAAGTCTTACAGATTTGGAACGACATGAGGGTGAGTAAATAATGACAGAATTTTCATTTTTGAGTGAACTATCCCTTTAAATGTTACATATATATAAATGTATATATGTTATCTCTCAGGAAGAGGAGGTCAGTCCGCGCTGCGTTTCGCTCGGTTAAGGATGGAGAAGAGACACAATTACGTGAGGAAGGTGGCAGAGACGGCCGTGCAGCTCTTCGTGTCCAACGATAAAGTCAACGTGGCCGGACTGGTGCTGGCCGGATCCGCAGATTTTAAAACAGAGCTCAGCCAATCGGACATGTTCGACCCGGTAAGAAGAAAGTGTATTGGTTACCTGTTGTTGACTCTGATTAGTTGAATTAAAGGCCCTATAAAGTCCATGTAGGAACTCTGTTATGTATACTGCATACTTAAAACATAGTATGTGAATCGAAATGACATAATATTGCAGAACAAGTAATAGTATGCTGTTCTGTACATAGTTTATCATTGCATGTGAACAAATTGCAGGTTCTTTGTGATTGGCAGAAGTCTGTCTCTTAAATCAGTTCGTTGTCTATGATTGGTTGCAGAGGTTACAAGCGAAAGTGTTGAAGCTGGTTGACATCTCTTACGGAGGAGAAAACGGCTTCAATCAGGCCATTGAGCTCTCCGCTGAAGTCCTGTCCAACGTCAAATTCATACAGGAGAAAAAGTTGATAGGTAAATATTGATTCTCACAAAGATGCAATCTTGTATCGGATGAATAAAATCTGGATCAAGACCACAGTCTAGTTTTGCATTCAGAAAATTAAATCCAAATTAGATTCTTAAATCCAAGCAACACTAGTTTTGCATGTTCAAACACCCACGGGTCTTTAAAAAGTATTACATTTAGTTTTATGAAATTTAAGGCCATAAAAAGTCTTAAATGTTTTAAATGCTATAAGAAAAGTCTTAATTATCATTTCAAAAGGTACATTTGGGGACAGAAAAACAGGAATCGTGATACTGCCTGATATGAATATTAAACTTCAAAAGGCGACGATTAAATTCATTAAATGCGAGCGCTGCATGTTTCAAAGTCAAAACGTGACATTTCATAGATATTTATTTTGTACATTTCAAAATAAGAGTCCTGGGGTATTTCAGGCTTGTTTATAATTAAAAGTTCTGCATTATGCATAGTTTCTTTTCTGGTTCTTATTGGTATGTTTTGTTACACAATAAACTGTAATTGGCAATTAATTTAATTTAAACTAGTTTGTTTCTGGGCTGCCCATTACAGGAAGGAAAGACTAAGAACATTATTTAATACATTCATTATACAAATTTTACTAGTATCAGCACAATAATCTTTTATTGCCTTTCTTTAAACACATTATCATATTAGCAAAACCTAATATTGACCAACCTCTAATTTGTATGTATTGATATATTAGTACATAAGCCAATTCCAGAACATAACATAAAAAATATATTTCTTCAGTATTTTAAACCTGCAGTTGAATATGTGCCTGTTTAATTAGGGTGACCAAACGTCCCGTTTTTTCCCGGGACAGTCCCGTGTTTCAGCTCTATTTTTAGTGTCCCGATTTCTTTTTTCTTCTTATGGCTGGGTGATCATGAAGTGAGTAGTAGTCTTCTGTCACGCGAGAATAGCCTAATCAAAAGTATCCAAGCTCATTGTGCAACAAAATTACCGATATTGTTATCGATTTACTTGCAAGTAGTGAAGGCGGGATGTTAGAGAGCGCGGAGATCAAGTCAGGTGCGAAGATGTCAAAGAAACGTGTGTGTACATTTAACAAGGATCTTCAAAGAGAGTTTATCAAATTATTATGCACCGTATGCTGTAAAAAAAAAAAAAAAAGAACTCAATGGTATCGCGCTGAACGACACACACCAGAAACGCTCTTAGACAGCGCGCGATTGCAAATTCAGTTCTCTTTGCGCCTGAATGATCAAATACATACACAGTTATCAAAATGCCCATCATTGTGGAGTATCTCACGTAAATACAGTTGGTATGGCGTAAGAGAACTTAAACAGCTTGGTGAAAACTGCAGATTGAGATATGTGTCAGTATTAGATCCAAGCATTCAGTCTTAAAGGGGCAGCAGCCTAAAATATCTGTCTGTGCCATTAATGTTAATCAAACAAAAAATTGTGTATATATGTTAAATAAACCTACTGTACCTGAAAAACAGTATTTTATAGAGAAAAATCTCTACTGTTTTTGTCCTATTCTTTGTTCTTTTTTATATAAAAATATATAGAAAAAAATAACTAGAAATAATAATAAATTAAAGAAATAGAAATAACTAAATAACTATATATCTGTATCGCAAAATTTTCAGTAATTTTCTAAGGTGGTTGAGGCAGTTCTGTCCCGTATTCCCCCATGAGAAATCTGGTCATCCTATGTTTTATTAAAAATATCTAAGATGCAGTATGATTGATTTTTATATTTGTCAGTTTTAGTTGTCATTAACAAAAAATTTTTTTTTTTAGTTTAAGTTAATAATAATAATAACCCTGGTTCTTCATATGATGTACACCAGATCTTCTAATTTCTCTCTGGCAAATTCGGCTCTTCTACTTCCCTGTTTTCTTTAGACATTTTAATAGACAATGTAGGATGAACCTTACGGAAAAACTGAAGGAAATGTTTTACAAGTTTGTTACCCTAAGCGGAGCTAAAAAAAAAAATGCATTGAACGCTGTATTCTCTGTCTCAGGGCGATACTTCGACGAGATCAGTCAGGACACAGGGAAGTATTGTTTCGGCGTGGAGGACACACTGAAGGCGCTGGAAATGGGAGCCGTTGAAATTCTCATTGTCTATGAAAACTTGGAGACGATGAGATACGTCCTGAGATTGCATGGTGCAGAAGTCACCGACCCGGAAAACGGTACATGAACACACACGGGATGGGTTGAGAATCTTACACACGTGTTCATTACAAACACACAGTCTCAGATTCAAGATCTTTTCATGTTCCTGTCAGTCAGCACATGGAGAGCATTTCAAATAAGATCTAATTAAATCACTTCAGGAATTATAATATGGACACATTCATTCCTGTCTTCTGATTGGTCAGCCCACTGTTCCAGTGATGATGCAATGGTTATATGTGAATATATTAGTGTTATTTTAGTATTTAGTAGTATGTTATAGTTTATTAAAAACAAAAAGTTTTTTTTTTTTTTTTTTTTTTTTTTTTTTTTTTTTTTTTTTAGATTTTCCTTTTTAATTTAAAAAGTAAATTTTTTTTTTTTTTAAATGTCTGTCTATATAGTTTTCATTAATTTTCATTTCAGTTTTACTTTATTTTAATACATTTAATTAAAGTTAAACTAAATAAAAATGTGAAATTTGCATATAAATATAAAGAAAGCTCAAACGTGATAAATTAAGTTTGTTTCTTGAAATAAAATGAACTTTACCAGAAAATATATATATCAGTTAAAGTTCATTTCATTTCAAGTAAACTTTTTTTGTTTTTTTTGTTTTGTTTATTTTTAGTTAACCATAATGGAAGCACTTTACAATAAGGTTTCATTTGTTAATATTAGTTAACTATTATTTATATATAATTTATTAATAAATATATATATATATAAATTTTTTATCATGAACTAATAATGAAAAATACTTCTAAATTATGAATTAATGTTAATTTCAACGTTTACTAATACATTATTAAAATCTAAAGTTGTATCTGTTAATATTATTTAATGGACATGAACTAACAATGAACAAGTATGTTGTATATTATGTTGACAATAATAAATAAATACATACTGTAACAATGTATTGTTCATTGTTAGTTAATGCTGACCTGATTGTAAAGGACTATATTGACCATTTCCTCCTGTCCCGTAAAACTATGTTAAAGTGTGATCGGTGTAAACAGGAGTTTTAAAGGAGTATAAACACTTGCGTTCAGTGTTTGTTTTTACTGCAGGTTGTTGCTCCAACAGATTGTAATAGATTACGTTGTCGAGCGGAAGTGTTTTTTGTAATGTCTCCTCACTGTGTGTTTCAGATGAGAAAGTCATTTATTTGACCCCAGAACAAGAGAAGGACAAGTCCCACTTCATAGACAAAGAGGTGTGTGTATAACCGTCCTTACACAGTTGACAGCCCTAGTCATTTCAGATGGAAAGGAATAATGTTTACCTTGTCACCGATCATTTGTTTGTTTTGTGTTTGTCTGAGACAGACGGGTCAGGAACACGAGCTCATCGAGGTCATGCCGCTGCTAGAGTGGTTCGCAAATAGCTATAAGAAGTTTGGAGCCACTCTGGAGATTGTGACTGACAAAAGTCAGGAGGGATCGCAGTTCGTCAAGGGTTTCGGAGGAATCGGAGGTGACACTGAATCTGGATTTGAGTTTTTCCATCATGCTGTTGATGTAGAATCATATTATTGTTCGTTTTTTTTTTTTTTTTTTTTTTAACCAAAATGTGTTGCTCTCTCAGGTATTTTGCGGTACCGCGTGGATTTCCAGGGGTTGGAATACCAGGGAGAAGATGATGAGCTTTTTGACTTGGATGACTACTAGGTAGTCGAGACCGAGCTAGAGAGAAATAAGTGAAGATTTGAGGAATAAATGAAAGAAAAATGGCTCTTTCTAACAGAGAACCTGTGCACTCAATACTCAAAAACACACAGACAGTTTCAGGAGAGAAGTGTGTCGTCTGTCAATCGAGCGAAGGACAGAGACATTCATGAATAATTCATGAAGCCCCGCCTTAGAGCATTCTGATTGGACAAGGCTCACTTTTGTTTATTCTCTTCCTGTTTGAATTAAAGTCGCAAGAAGATCTTTCAGACTGTTTGGACTCATTTTGAAATGTTTATTTTTCTTTTTATCCTCTGTTTTCTGTTTTTCTCCCCCACCCCCAGCTTTTTCCACCCTAAATCCACCACTAGTTCTCTTCCTTTGAGTTTTTTTTATTGGCAATTGCTGCTGCTGTATTTTATGACAGTGTGGTATTTTTTACATGGGTTTATGTTAGGAATGGGGGAGAAACAAAATAAATTTGAAAATGCTGAAACTTCTCTGTGTGTCCTGTTTTACTTAAGTGTACTCTGTGTATTTCCCCCAAAAATGTGCAGTTATTCTCTGAAATCTCACCTTGTGCTTCTAGATTATTACATTTTAGGATTCATGGAGAAATTAGAATTCTGTCCCGGATTAGAACACTATTGCAAAGACTTTTACTCATCATCATCATTATTATTATTATTATTATTATTATTATTATTACTATTACATCAGCTAAGAAATACAATGAATATTGGCGGTTGACCAGTATGGGTTAAAATAGCCTATGTTGGGGATTAGTAAAATGGCTGCGCACAGACCTTCTAGTTTCCTAGTGGGGAAAAAAATAAATTGTTTTATTTCAAGGAATAAATAAATAAAATTGGATTTTAAAAAAAAGAAAAAATTTAAAGAATATTTGATTAAATAATACATCTAATATTACCATACTATAGTGTTTAGAAAAAAACACAATAGAAGCTAAATATTGTCCAAATAATATTTTATGCATATTTTATAAAAATACATATATAAATTGAGATTTTATAGATGAAATATAGAAAATGTTTAAATGTTTAGACTTTTTGTGAATGTTTAAATGAGACTCAATGAATTAAGAGTAATTTACTGCTATTGTGAGAATATGTAATCAATAAAAAAGTAACTGTAGTCTGAGTATTATAAAATACAATCTAATTACAAGTACTTAATTGTTGGAATCTGATTACGTAATCCATAGATGTAATCAGAAATGACTTGCAGTAAATGTATGGGATGATTTATTTCACACTTGTACAACTGAATTTGCAAGACAGAATTAAAATTAATAATATAAATGAACTTGGCAAGACTGATAGATCTAAAGAGGTCTGTGGGTTGACTTGTTTGTTTTTCTCACTCTCTCTATTGATGGGGAAAGACCCAACAACAGAAGGAGCCAATCACCTGAAAGCATGGCTCTGCCACAAACGTTCACTCATCTCCGTTTGACCAATCAAAGAGTCTGCATTTTAAAGTAGCTGCAGCTGGTCCCGCCCTCTCACACACGCCCTGCAGAGCCACGTGACCAATGGGCAACTGAGACCCCGAAACCTGCTACAACTATGAACACTTCACCAGAAATAAATGTACTGTTTTTGCAAAGCAAAAGTCTTAATTCGGTTGTGACCAAAATTTGTAAATGTATCTGTGTATGAAGAATGCAAATTCTCAGTTTGCCTTCCTAATTTGTTATATATTACATTATATATTTGAAATATAGTTAATTATTTAAATATATATATATATATATATATATATATATATATATATATAATTATTATTACAAGCAAACAGCAAATTACAAATTAGAGCATTATTCATAAAATATTTTATTTTACTTTCTATTTAAATCAATATACTTAAAAAATATATACTATATGTATATATTTATTTATTTACAAGAAAACAGCAAATTACAAATTGGTTAGAACATTATTCATAACTTATTTTATTTTACTTTCTATTTAAATTAATATACTTAAATTATATATATATATATATATATATATATATATATATAATTTAAGTATATTAATACTTCATATATATATATATATATATGAAGTATATTCACTTAAATAGAGAGTAAATAAATAATGTTATAACTTCTAAGGATGAATTAGCTTTGTAACGAATTTAAATCAAATGCTCTTTGGATCTTGGAATGGGACTTTTATTCTGCTCTATTGTCATTGATTCTCCATGTTTTGTATGTGTATGTTGTTCCTCTGTTCACTCGGGTTCACGGACGGGTTTCCATTTTCACGGTTGGATTCAACCAGAACAACAATAATATGGATCCGGACATGGAGGACAAAACCCTGGAGCTGATGGTACGTGAGGACCGACATATAAGACACTGTCTGAGTATGTGATGCTCGTGCTGGTGTGGGTGTTTGTTTTTATTATAATGCAGTATCACGCGGGCTAGAGAGGGAGGAGGACAAAAACACATCAGCGGCCCGAATCGATATAAAACATCCGAGTGTTATCATGTTGCGCTATAATGATTTATTTTAGTTTAGTCACTAAACTGACTTTCCGCTCACGATTTGACGGGTATATCGCGTATGAATGTCGAGGAAGCGTTTGCGTTTCGCTGGAGGATCGGAGCGTCATTGCGGCACCGCTGCGTCATATCACAGTTTATGCGCTTCATATATTATATACATATGCAATTGATGAGTTGTGCATACTCTGTTTGGGGTTCATATATTACACAATCAAACTTTATATATTAAACAATCTATAGGCGCTTCATATATAGTCTGTAGAAGCTCTGCATTATTGAATCATTTTCCTGTTATCATTGTTTCCTGCTTTGTTTCCTGCTTTGAAACAATCTGTATTGTATAAAGCGCTATATAAATAAAGGTGACTTGAATTGAGCTTCATATATTGAACAATCTATATGCGCTTCATATATCACAGTCTAAATGGGCTTTATATAGTAAACAATTTAAATGGGCTTCATATATCACATAATCTATATGTGCTTCATATTAAACAATCTGTGTGCGCTTTTTATTTTAAGCAATCTGTATGCTCTTCATATATTAAACAATCTATATGCCCTTAACTTATTAAACAATCTATATGAGCTTCATAAATCATGGATAGTTTATATGAGCTTCATATACTGTACCACAGTCTATATGCACTTTATATATTAAACAGTCTATATATGCTACCTATATTTAAAAATATATGTGCTTTATATCTATATGCTCTTAATAACACAGTCTATATGAGCTTTATATATTAAGCAATCTATATGAGCCTCATATATTAACAATCTATATGTACTTCATATATCGTAATATATTGGAGCTTCATATATTAAACAATATATGTGCTTCATATATCACATGTAGTCTATACAAGCTTCATGTATTAAACAATCTATATGGGCCCCATACATTAAATCATATATTAAACAGTCTGTATGTGCTTTTTATATCATAATCTATAGGAACTTCATATATTAAACAATATATGTGCTTCATATATCACGTGTAGTCTATACAAACTTCATGTATTAAACAATCTATATGTGCTTCATACATTAAATCATATATTAAACAATCTACATGTGCTTCATATGTCACGTCATCTATATGATCTTCATATAATAAACAGTATATGTGCTTCATATATCACATAGTCTATACAAGCTTCATGTATTAAACAATCTATATGTGCTTCATTAAATGATCTATATGAGCTTCATATATTAAACAATCTATATGTGCTTCGTCACATAATCTATATGATCTTAATGTATTAAACAATCTATATGCTTCATATATCACACATAGTCTATACAAGCTTCATGTATTAAACAATCTATATGTGCTTCATTAAATGATCTATATGAGCTTCATATATTAAACAATCTATATGTGCTTCATATATCACACATAGTCTATACAAGCTTCATGTATTAATCTATATGTGCTTCATTAAATGATCTATATGAGCTTCATATATTAAACAATCTATTTGTGCTTCATATATCACATATAGTCTATACAAGCTTCATGTATGAAACAGTCTATACAGTGGGGAGAACAAGTATTTGATACACTGCCGATTTTGCAGGTTTGCCCACTTACAAAGCATGTAGAAGTCTGTAATTTTTATCATAGGTACTCTTCAACTGTGAGTGACGGAATCTAAAACAAAAATCCAGAAAATCACATTGTATGATTTTTAAGTAATTAATTTGCATTTTATTGCATGACATAAGTATTTGATACATCAGAAAAGCAGAACTTAATATTTGGTACAGAAACCTTTGTTTGCAATTACAGAGATCATACGTTTCCTGTAGTTCTTAACCAGGTTTGCACACACTGCAGCAGGGATTTTGGCCCACTCCTCCATACAGACCTTCTCCAGATCCTTCAGGTTTCGGGGCTGTCACTGGGCAATACGGACTTTCAACACCCTCCAAAGATTTTCTATTGGGTTCAGGTCTGGAGACTGGCAAGGCCACTCCAGGACCTTGAGATGCTTCTTACGGAGTCACTCCTTAGTTGCCCTGGCTGTGTGTTTCGGGTCGTTGTCATGCTGGAAGACCCAGCCACGACCCATCTTCAATGCTCTTACTGAGGGAAGGAGGTTTTTGGCCAAGATCTCACAATACATGGCCCCATCCATCCTCCCCTCAATACGGTGCAGTTGTCCTGTCCCCTTTGCAGAAAAGCATCCCCAAAGAATGATGTTTCCACCTCCATGCTTCACAGTTGGGATGGTGTTCTTGCGGTTGTACTCATCCTTCATCTTCCTCCAAACACGGCGAGTGGAGTTTAGACCAAAAAGCTCTATTTTTGTCTCATCAGACCACATGACCTTCTCCCATTCCTCCTCTGGATCATCCAGATGGTCACTGGCAAACTTCAGACGGGCCTGGACATGCGCTGGCTTGAGCAGGGGGACCTTGCGTGCGCTGCAGGATTTTAATCCATGACGGCGTAGTGTGTTACTAATGGTTTTCTTTGAGACTGTGGTCCCAGCTCTCTTCAGGTCATTGACCAGGTCCTGCCGTGTAGTTCTGGGCTGATCCCTCACCTTCCTCATGATCATTGATGCCCCACGAGGTGAGATCTTGCATGGTGCCCCAGACCGAGGGAGATTAACCGTCATCTTGAACTTCTTCCATTTTCTAATAATTGCGCCAACAGTTGTTGCCTTCTCACCAAGCTGCTTGCCTATTGTCCTGTAGCCCATCCCAGCCTTGTGCAGGTCTACAATTTTATCCCTGATGTTTTTACACAGCTCTGTGGTCTTGGCCATTGTGGAGAGGTTGGAGTCTGTTTGATTGAGTGTGTGGACAGGTGTCTTTTATACAGGCAACGAGTTCAAACAGGTGCAGTTAATACAGGTAATGAGTGGAGAACAGGAGGGCTTCTTAAAGAAAAACTAACAGGTCTGTGAGAGCCGGAATTCTTACTGGTTGGTAGGTGATCAAATACTTATGTCATGCAATAAAATGCAAATTAATTATTTAAAAATCATACAATGTGATTTTCTGGAATTTTGTTTTAGATTCCGTCTCTCACAGTTGAAGTGTACCTATGATAAAAATTACAGACCTCTACATGCTTTGTAAGTTGAAAAACCTGCAAAATCGGCAGTGTATCAAATACTTGTTCTCCCCACTGTATGTGCTTCATTAAAATTATCTATATGAGCTTTATATATTAAACAATCTATATGTGCTTCATGTCACAATCTATATGAGCTTAATGTATCAAACAATCTATATGTGCTTCATATATCACAGTCTATACAAGCTCCATGTAATAAACAATCTATACGTGCTACATACATTAATTGATCTATATGTGCTTCGTATATTTAACAATCTATATGTGCTTCATATATTAAATGATCTATATGTGTTTCATATCACATAGTCTACTTGATCTTAATATATAACATTGTGTTTGAGTTTCATATATCATAATCTATGTGCTTCATTACACAGTGTATATACAGTATACTTAATTTATCAGTCTACGCACGTACGTGTGCTTCATGCATACAGTAGCTGCTTGAAGACAGTGTTGTGAAAATTGCTATCCAAATGAAATCAACTTGTTATATCACAATCTATATGCTGAATCCAAATATTTTGTGCTTCATATACCCTACAAAACATATATGCTCTTCATTAACTATGTAAACATTCTAATATATTTTAATACCACTTATACGTGTCCCATGTCATATACAGTTTGTGCAATATTTTTCTATTATAATCTGTTCTTTAGACATGTACTTCATATATATTACATAATGTCTATATGTGCATCGTGTTACACAGTGTATACATGTTAATGTGATTATGACATTGTGCATTTTGCACAAAACATCGACTAAATGACTTATTAGCAATGTTTATATTATTTAGTAACTAAACTATTTCTACATGTATCATATGTCCCCTAATAAGTCATCTGCACAGTTGAATCTATATAAACGATGCACAAGAGGGTGTAACTAGCTCAGTCACTCTAGAGCTGTCGTGATTATGCTGATCTTCATCTTGGGTCATGTTAGGTTAAGTTTAACAACACCCTCTCTGTTAGGCCAGCTGCCTGGAGAAACAGTGCCTGGTTTGTTTTGAATGGGATTTGGAGTTTATTCTTTTATTACAGGTTTTGGATACAGATCTCTGAATGGTTATTATTAGTCTGTGAACTAATAAGATCTGAGATGGTAAGACGCGAAATGGCCAAATTGACTCACTTCAATTTAAGGTTTAAATAACCAATTTGATCTAATTAGCTCAATGTTTTATAGTTTTAAATAATATTAATTATTAATATATGGGTCATTTTGTGTCAACTCAACCAGAGGTCCCCGCCTCCCTGGCTAAACATTTACAGAAAGGCATGTTGTATGCAGTTGTTTTGATATAGGGAAACAAGATACATTTCTAGTTTCAGGATTGTTTGTTCTTCAGACATTCTTCTTTAAATACTTAAGTATCAGCTGTTTGAAAAGTGACCCACATTTAGTTTTTGACCATTGAAAATGGGTAAAATTAAACAATTTGCACATGGAGTCACATTAAGATCTCCATATCTCTGGGATTGAACCATATAGGGCCTTTAAAGTGAAGATACTTAAAGAAAAGTTTGTTAAGAACCAGAATCTATTAAGAGATTTTAATATTTCTTTAATACTTCTTTAATACTTCTTGAGTTACAGGCATGCAAACTTGGGGCAACAAACACAAGAAGTGCTTTTTCCCATTTTTGATCTGTCACAGTTGGCATATAATGCAACAAATATTGCTAAAGTCAACAGATTTTACTAATAGACCTACCAAACTCTGTGTAAAAATAAAATAATGATGCTGCCATCTTTCTAAAGTCAGTTTTACCTCTCTGTAATTTTGCCCCCTTTACAAAATTGTGGATTACTCAGTAAATATACTGTACACCCATGACATTTAGTATTTTGTCTGTCTTCTTCATTTATGCATTTCTTTCACCAGAAAAAAAATGATCAAAATCAAAAGTTTGAGCCGGGGAAGTTTCTGAAATTTGGTTGATTTGACATGGAATGACCTATATATTATATTATATTATATTATATTATATTATATTATATTATATTATATTATATTATATTAAATTATTAATAAGAAGTAATTATTCTAAATGTCAAAATCAGCATATTAGAATGATTTCTGAAGGATCATGACTGGTATAAATTACATTTTAAAATATATTCAAATAGAAAAGTTATATTATACTATTTTTGATCAAATAAATGCTGTCATGGTGAGCATTAGAGGCTTCTTTCAAAAAAAATAGTTTTGATGATTCCAAACTTTGAAAGTATATTAATAAATAAATTTAAATAAAAACAATAATAAAAATGGATTCTTTACATTTGACTTAAGATTTCATTGACTGTCATGCACGAATACACACGCTAGTGCATGAATGTCTTGAGTGTGTAAAGTTTGTGTTCACGTATCCATACTCTAAGCTAGTTCATATTTTGGAGCACAGAAGGGGAGGAGCTTATGAGGCCACTCCCTCTTCTCAGCTCCGCTCACTCATGATGGTGTGTGTTGCTCTGTGTACAAGTGTGTGTGGGTGTGGGTGTGTGTTGCTCACTGTTGCTCTAATACTGTTTTTTTCCCCTCACTTTCCTCACTGACTCTCCTCTTTTCTCTTTTTCACGCTGTTTCACTTGTTCGACCCTCACATCACTTTTGTTATTTGCATGCTTTCTTTCTTTCTTTCTTTCTTTCTGTCTTTCTTTCTGTCTTCTATCTATCGTTTCCATCGTTCATTCTTTTATTTTGTCTTTTTTTTTTCCCTTCCTTGGTTTGCTGTTTCTTTTGTTCTGACTTTCTTTTGTTGGTTTTTATTTTTATTTTCTCTCTCTTATGGCATATTCCCGTTCTGTTTTTCCCTTCTACTGTGTCTTCTCCGCTCTCCCGCTCTCTCGCTCGCTCTCTCGCTCTCTCGCTCTCTCTCGCTCGCGCTCTCTCTCGCTCGCGCTCTCTCTCTCTCGCTCTCTCTCTCGCTCTCTCTCTCTCTCTCTCTCTCTCTCTCTCTCTCTCTCTCTCTCTCTCTCTCTCTCACACAGTGTTCTTTGCCTCGTTCTGTCTGGCTGGGTTGTTCGTCGGTGGCAGAGAGTCTGTGTGCTCTCAGATGCCTGCAGAGCCTCCCCTCCTCCCGCGCACACAACCAGGTTCTGCTCTTCTCTTCAGTAGCTCCTCTCCTCTCCTCTCCTCTCCTCTCCTCTCCTCTCCTCTCCTCTCCTCTCCTCTCCTCTCCTCTCCTCTCCTCTCCTCTCCTCTCCTCTCCTCTCCTCTCCTCTCCTCTCCTCTCCTCTCCTCTCCTCTCCTCTCAGTCTGTCTCATGCACTGATCATGTGTCTGTGTGTCTTTGCTTCTTGTCTCTAGATGTGATGAGTGGTTGACTGATATATGGAGATGTGTAATGACTTTAAATTTGTATCATCATATTCAGTCTGTATAATTGGCCTGGATCTTGTGAGAAAATTGAAAAGGAAGTGCATTTTACCTGCACGGAAAAGACAGAGTCTGCCTGTCTGCTTTCACCTGTCTTTCTCTGTCCTCGTGTGTCTTTCTGCTTGCCCATCTGTGTTTTCTTCTGTCTCACTATTTCATATCTGAGAAATCAGATTGAGAAACGCACACAAACATTGGCTAAATTTTATTAAAATTCAATTGGCTCATAGTGTTGAAATAGACAGTAAGCATTGTGTTTGAGGTTATTGGATCATGATGACACTAGGTGTGTTCGACTTGAAGCGGCGCTGCGCAGACCAATCGGTGTGTGACCGATACCGCAAGAGCGATTCGAAAGTATACGGAGCCATCTGCTCTCTAATCTCTCTCGTGGTACTTTAAATGTCAAATACCTTTCGGTCTGTGCAGCGCTGCTTCAAGTCGAACACACCTAATGTGATTCTCTACACCTGTGTAAACCTGAGGGGAACTGACCGAAACACCAACTGATTCACAATTGATACTTCAAACATAAGGAAATGTGAATAATAGTGAATAATTCTTTGTATGTGTGATTTAAGTGTCCACGGTGCATGTTTAAGCATGTCTGTTAATGAGACGTGTGTATTTACGTCAAGTTTCATCAGTTCAGCTGTCTGTCTTTATCTTTGTGTTTACTTTTTCAAGGGTGCACATGCATGTACTTGTTTGTTTTCTAACCCGTTTGTGTGACTAGGACTCACTGTGTGTTTAAACACAGAACTCAGCACGCAATGAGCCGATCGATCCGTTCAGCCTTAAATTAAGCTCCTCCCACTCGCCCTCAAGCTCCTCCTCTTCCTCATATTCTGTTCTTTATAAGAATGTTTTTGGAATGTTTTGCCCAGAATGCAGCATTCTGAATGCTCTACCCAGCATTCAGTCAGACACGCATTTAACACCTCTCTCTCTCTCTCTCTCTCTCTCTCTCTCTCTCTCTCTCTCTCTCTCTCTCTCTCTCTCTCTCTCTCTCTCTCTCTCTCGCTCTCTCGCTCTCTCTCGCTCTCTCTCTCGTGTGTCTCTCTGTAGAACATGACAGTGATGGAGTCACAGAATAACACGGATGACATCTCGCCAAAGAAGACAACAGTGTTCAAGGTTACTTGATGAAAAATTTAATCAGTGACCCAATTCAGATATCATAACATAAGTGACATCATCTTTTATCACCTCAATAGCCCTATTCGGACAGTAATTGTTTCTCATGAGGATGTAAGGTATTTTCAACATTTACAGGGAGTAATCTGTGATTTTATTGCCGTTTTAATACAGAATTTCTGTGTTTTTCTTC
Source organism: Coreius guichenoti (assembly GCA_039654105.1). Lineage (NCBI taxonomy): Eukaryota > Metazoa > Chordata > Actinopteri > Cypriniformes > Gobionidae > Coreius > Coreius guichenoti. Next base: position 34,159,448 of record CM077173.1, read on the forward strand.
CTCAACACACATAAAAATCAGGGTTATTATCATTAACCAAAACTAAAACCATTCATTTTTTTTAATGGTTAATATAAAACCTAAACTAAATGAAAAATGAAGAAAATAATTTTAAGTACTAAAATAACTAAAATTAATTAAAACTTATTAAAAAATTATATAGAAATATTTAAAAACCAACAACAATAATACTAAAACTTTAACTAAAAAAAAAAACAGAAAATATGAAAATAAAAACAAATTTAAAATATTAACAAAATCTATAATAGCAATAGCATATCAATGATACTAAAATAACACTGATAAAAATTCCTGACCGAATTACTTGCCGTTTTTTTGTGACAGACACCAAGGTCATGTGGTAATTTAATTGCTGACCGAGTTTATAAGAAGGGACCAATGGAAAAGCAAAGTACAGTAACTGTTGTGCTTTACGGTAATGTGCATGCATTTTAAAAATAGACTTTTATTTCTGAAATGCTGGAAATGTTTATGAGAATAATATTACATCACTATGCCACTACAGTAAGTGGGAGCTGTTAAGAACGAAAGGAAGAAAAGGAAAAAATGACATACATTTCTGAAATGAGCCATTGTTATGGCAGAAACAGATATGCAATACATTTATAAAATATGTATTATATACATTTATAATAATTTTATCGGGTCAAATGTTTTATCTTATGTAAATAAGAGGTTGAATTAACTTATTTCTGCTCATTTCCAGATTTTAAAATGACATTCATCATTTGGAGAGATAAAATGCAAGACAGAAAACCATTTAAAACCATATCGTATCAATTTTCTTATTATTAAATAGGATATATAAATAAATGTTGAACATGTGACCGACCACCAGGGTTATTATCATTAACTAAAATTAAAACTATTAAAACATTTTTGTTAATTGAATTAAAGCTGAAATAAAGTAAAATATAAATATTAGATGAGGAAAAACTATTTTAGTTAGTTGCTAAATTTCTAATTTTCATTCAGTTTCAGCACTAAAATTACTAACTGGAAATACAAATTATATGATAAGATAAAATAAAATATTTTTATTTTATTTTTTATTTTAGAATATAAACAAAATAAAATAACTGAAATTAAAATAAATTAAATCTAAATAGTAATATTAAACTATTAAAAATTTCCAAAGCACATAACAAAATTACTAAAAATGTAACTTAAATTAAAATGAAAACTGAAAACATAAAAATAAAAGCTAATTCAAAATATTATTAAGAACTGTAATACACTATAATACTAAAATAACACTGCTGACCACATGAGAAGTGCATTTCTGGGTTTGTGGATCACAAAACGCACTCCTCCACCGTGAATAATTCCTCATCTGAGTGCATGATCGTCGTTTTATCACTGAGCCATGCAAATTTATTTTACAGATGTCCCCATGAAAAAAAACAATTGCCGTCCAAATTGGGCCGAAGCCACATATGCAAATAAAGAGAAGAAGTGAAGTTTTGGCACGTTTGTGTTCTCACTTTCACTCAGTTGCTCTCTTGTTGTCCAGTTAGGGAACGGTTCAGTGACGGGTTCGAGGAAGAGGCCGTCTCAAGGGAACTACGAGAAGGAGAAAGATTTGTGCATCCAGCTGTTTGATCAGTGGTCAGAATCTGATCAGGTGGAGTTCGTGGAGCATCTGATCTCACACATGTGTCATTACCAGCACGGCCATATAAACTCGTACCTTAAACCCATGTTACAGAGAGACTTCATCACCGCGTTGCCAGGTAACTAAACGCATGCACACGTACCTCAAACATTGGCTATATCAAATCCTCCTACTCCAACACATGCATTAGCAGACTCAGCAATGTGACTGTCGGCATGCAGCCAGAACCGCCCACTTACATCACTTACACAGACATCTGATAACATGCACTGCAGCTTGTTTGTTTGCTTGTTTTTTATGTGATGTTTAGGGGTGGGTAAATCTTCTTATGATTTATAATCATAAAGGATGTGCAATAAAAGTGGTAGTTTAATCTACAGACATTGACTTTGTGGCCAGTAATAAAGTAATAAGAATATAAATAAGGATTATTTTACAGTCATAATATAAAGTTGTGATCATAAGTTTACATGCACCTTGCAGAATCTGCAAAATGTTAATTCATATGTATTTTTTTCCATTTATTGAGCACAAATACAATATTAAGAGTAATAAAGCATAGATATAAACAAAACACAGCTGCAACCATATAAACAAACCAGAAGAAAATAATATAAATGTTTTTTTTTTAAATAAGAGGGATCAACAACAACAAAAATTCTACAAAATATTTAATAGCTTATTCAGGGCAGTAATAAATAAAAACAAAACACAAATTTTATAATCTTTATTTATTTTAAACATTTTGCAAGTTCTCCAAGGTATATGTAAACCTATGACCTATGCAACTGTATCATTCCATGAAATAGAATACCATGTTGACTTATGACGTCAGTTTGAAACTTGCAATTTTGAGGAAGCTCTTCCTCCGTGAAGGATCCCTGCACTGCATGACTGTGACTCTCTGTTTCTAGCTCAGGGTCTGGATCACATAGCGGAGAACATCCTCTCGTTTCTAGATGCTCGTTCTCTGTGCTCAGCTGAGCTGGTCTGTCGAGAATGGCAGCGGGTCATATCAGACGGGATGCTCTGGAAGAAGCTCATCGAGAGGATGGTGCGCACAGACCCGCTGTGGAAAGGCCTGTCAGAGCGGCATCAGTGGTAAAATCACACATGGAGACGCTCATTCACATTGTTACGCTTATGCACGTGTGTAAAACTGTGCAATCTTTACTTAAACTCTTTATTGTCATTGTACAAGACAAGTACATTGAAATTATTAATCAACATTTTTTTTTTTTTTAATTTAAGTGTTGGGTTCAGCAACACTATTATATGACATATTATATATACTAATAATAATAATAAACTTTATTTTATAAAGCGCCTTTAAAAGCAGCTTCTCAAAGCACTCTACACAAAATAAGCAATACATAGCTCAAGTAATAAAAGTAACATCAACAAACAAATGCTAGTTTAAAAAAATTTGTCCTAAAGGGATAGTTCACCCAAAAATGAAAATTCTGTCATCAATTACTCTCCCTCATGTCATTCCAAACCCGTAAGACCTTCATTCATCTTCGTAACACAAATTAAGATATTTTTGATGAAATCCGAGAGCTCTCGGACCCCTCCATAGACTGCAACGATATTACCACTTTCAAGGTCCAGAAAGGTAGTAAAGACATTAAAATAGTCGATGTGACTACAGTGGTTCAACCTTAATGTTATGAAGCGACGAGAATACTTTTTGTGTGCAAAAACAAATAAAATAAAATCTTTATTCAAAAATTTTGTTCTGGCCTGTGCCAGTCTCCTACGCTGTTTACAATACAGTGCAGCTCCCGCACGTGTCGTGGTGCTCACGTGAACAGCATCGGCTGCCGTAGATGAGAACGCTGCACTATTTACAACGGAAACTCGTTATTTTTGTTTGTTTTGCGCACAGAAAGTATTCTCATTGCTTCATAAAATTAAGGTTGAACCACTGTAGTCACATGGACTATTTTAACAATGTTTTTAATACCTTTCTGGACCTTGAAAGTGTTAATTAAATTGCTATCTATGGAGGGGTCTGGGAGCTCTCGGATTTCATCAAAAATATCTTCATTTGTGTTCTGAAGATGAATGAAGGTCTCACTGGTTTGGAAGGACATGAGGGTGAGGAATTAATGACAGTATGTTCATTTTTGGGTGAACTATCCCTTTAAGTCGAGCTTTGAAAATGTCATAGGTCTGAGCTCAGAGAATTCTGTTCAATAGTTCAAGAGGCAGAGAATTCCAAAGGGCAGGAGCATATGAAGAGAAAGCCCTGTCACACACAGATCTTAAGCGTGTTTGAGCAACAACCAACAAGTTGGATCGTGAAGAGCGCAATCTACGACAATTCAGATAAATAATATGGAGCCAAGCCATGCAATGCTTTATATGTCAGCATCATAATTTTAAAATCAACTCGGAACCTGACCGGGAGCCAGGGTAAGGACTCCAAAACTGGAGTAATATGATTGCATATCCTGGACCCAGTCAAGATCCTGGCGGCCGAGTTTTGTACATATTACAGTTTGTTTAGTGTGGATTTAGAAACTCCAGCTAAAAGGGCGTTACATTAATCTATCCGAGAGATGACAAAGGAATTGATCAGCTTTTTAGCTACAGAAAAATGTAGCATAGGATGCAATCTTGCTATATTTCTGAGGTGAAAAAAGATGTTTTAACTGTACTCTGAACAAAATAATCAAAGATTAGCATTAAAAATAACTCCAAGGTTCCTCGCTTTACTTTGAGTCTCCAAAACAGGTCCATCAACAGTCAGTGATCCAGCTTTGGAAATTTGATGACGGGAACCAATGAGCATAACTTCAGTTTTACCACTGTTCAGACACAAGAAATTATTACTCATCCATGTTTTTATCTCAGAAATACAGACAGAGAGAAAACCAACATCAGGGTTTTCACCAGATTTTGAGTGTAAATAAATCTGCATAAAAATGTGACAGTGGAGGCCAAGTGATCGCAACAAATGACCAAGTGGTGACAGATAATTATTAAAGTGTAAAGGGCCCAAGACTGATCCCTGGGGAACAAAACAGAGCTAATTTCAGACCTGTAATCACCCATAGAAACGAACTGTGAATGGTATAGTACATTTTTTTAATTTTTTTTATTTTAGTACTTCAGCTTAAACTAAACCAACTTGGCAACTAGCTGAAATAAAGTAAGTTTAAGTTTTTATATTTAATTTTGTTTCAGTTAATGTTTATTTTATTTCAAGTTAAGAAAATGTTTTTAAATGTTTTATTTTTACACTATGTGGTAAATGTATTATAGATAATAAATATAGTAATTCATTGAATTATTGAAAATGAATGCACACCCGCCATAGCACCTCAGGTGTGCATCAGTAATTGAACAGTTTGTTGTTATTGGCTTTAAAAACTCATTTTTGTTGACTGTAGTGGTACAAATTTGATCACTTCCTGTAGAAATGACATCCGTGCATCAATGTGAATCATAATTAGTGCTGACAAACCCAGAAAATGCATGTGAATATTGTCAATCCTGTGAAATTATTAGCAGAAGCTGTTAGTATTTTACGTTTGTGTGTAAAATATGTGCTGAGAATATTAAGCTTCAGATGAATGTGGACGGAATCATGATCATGACATGCAAACGGTCTTGATGAATCTTCATAACCAGTTCAGTATCATTTGGGTTGTTTAAATGGTTTTCTACTTTGCTTGTGTCTGATTGGTGGTTTTCGTGTTTTTTTTTTTTGTCTCCAGGGAGAAATATTTATTTAAGAACCGAACAAATGAGGTCCCACCCAATTCATACTACCATTCACTCTATCCCAAAATTATACAGGACATTGAGGTGAGCATCCATCCTGACATTCATTCATTTATTCAGTGGTTAGTTTATCCATCAGTCCATCAAATTACGATCTCATCCACCCTGCCTCATTCATTCATCCGGTCTCCCATTTTCTCATTCTGTCTCTAGACTATTGAGGCGAACTGGCGTTGTGGGCGTCACAATCTTCAGCGGATTCAGTGCCGGTCAGAGAACAGTAAAGGTGTTTACTGCCTCCAGTACGACGATGACAAGATCATCAGCGGCCTACGAGACAACTCCATTAAAGTACTTGTCTTGACATGTCTTTCTGTCTGTATGTCTGTTGTTATCGTCGTCACATTGGGTCCCAATTTATGTACTTATGCACTATTCTCTACCGTTTTGTAGTATAGTCTGATTAGTGTGTTCGCTCTAAAAATCCCCCCCCTCCAAAAAAAAGCGCACTTCAAATACCCAGATGATGCACTTAATTAACCGAAAAAAGAACTGTGGAATGTTGGACACTTCATGCGCTCAACTGTCACAGCTTTAACAGAGTGCAACAGTTCGTTTCTGGAAGTGGAAAAACTCTCTTCATATGAAAGTTGATTTTAACGATAACTATTGCACGTATTTGCTTCTGTTGAAGCGGTTAGCCCACATTATTTCAATAATCGTGTTTAATAGCAGAATTTGTGGTGAAAAGCTAGAAAATTCCACCAATCAGAGTTGAAAACAAGCAAAACACATCAAAAGATCTCATTAGCGCCACCCACTCACATGAAGCACCGCAAATGAATGTAATTTAATCGGTCTCCCTTTGCTCTCAAAATACTTGAATATTTGAATATGTATGCATATTTTGCAATAAACTTAAAATATATTGTTTATTTATATATATATATATATATATATATATATATATCTCATCATTTTTAAATGAGTAGTCTTTACTAAACTTTGTCAATTGTATGTGTTTTAAGGCTTGCCAGTTTGGACATTAAAGCAATTTTAGACCATCGGATGTGTATCATTATATTGAGCTACTGCGCTGATGCATTGTGACACAAGAACACTCATACAGACAGTAGCTCGCACATCATGTGAAGATCTCGCGCGCGCTGAGAGGGGCACAGAAACTCATTGTCCACTCTGTCCTGTGATTTATCACTAAAGTAGCTTAGAAACTCTAAAGTTATAGCATATATTTTTCTACTTTTGAAGTAACTACTTAAAACGCACAGCTTCACAATTAATAAAGATACGGTATGACTAATTCACACACGCAATCTCTCTTTCATTTAATGCATTCGAATAACTACTCTCACGGTGCTAATTTATTTAAGAAATAAATATCCAACCTTTAATAGTCAAGCATATTTACAGTACATAGCTAGTGAACTATGAGGGCAAAAACAATAAAAACAAAGCACAAAACAAAACAAAATAATCGTTCATTAATCGTAATCGAGGTAAAGTGTTCAATTTGATTTTAGGTCATATCATCCAGCCCTATTTGTACCTTTTGTATTTTTGTCTGATTTTCAAATACTTTTTTGCTTCAACTCAAAGTTTGTAATGTTATGATTCACCTCGTAGCTGTTTGGTTTGGTTCATGGCTTATAACGCTTTAACAAAGACTTTTAAGAAAATATACTTCTGGAACCAACGATGTTGAAAAAGTGGGCGGGCACTGTTGCATTCTATTACATAGTGGAGGGGCTATCGGACTCCAATGTTGAATGATACAATAACATAATATTTATAGACTACACACACAGTTGAGTACATAGTATAAGTGTATAGTTCATCATTTGTGACATAACTTCTGTCTCTCTCAGATCTGGGACAAACAGTCTCTGGAGTGTCTGAAGGTTCTGACGGGTCACACTGGTTCAGTTCTGTGTCTGCAGTATGATGACAGAGTCATAGTGACGGGCTCCTCTGATTCTACTGTCAGGTACACACACACACACACATACACATACACATACACATACATACATACATACATATTACAAGTTAGATTTTGAAGGCATTCTGTCAATATACACCACCGTTCATTTTTTTTGGGGTCAATAATATAATTTTTTTATCAGAATCAAAAGAAACTTTATTGCCAAGTGTGCTTGCACACACAAGGAATTGTTCTTGGTACTGAAGCTTCCAGTGCAAGCATACACATACAACAAGAAACATAGTAATACAAATTTAAGAATAAAGTATAAAAAATATAAAAGTATAAAGACGCAGTTAGGTTTAGTCATAATAAACATTTACAGATTATGAACATATTTACAGTATTATGAATTATATGAATAAATATCAACTAGGCAGTGCAATATCTTTATTTTTAAAAGAAATTAATACTTTCTTTCATCAAAGATGCATTAAATTGATCTAAAGTGACAGTGGAGATGTTTATAATGTTACAAAAGATTTCTATTTCAAATAAATGTTGTTCTTTTTAACTTTTTTGCATTAGTTAAGATGAGCTAACAATGAACAATACTTCTACAGCATTTATTACCTGTTATTGTGAAGTATTACCAACAAATGTTTATTGAGCAGCAAATCAGCATATTAGAATGATTTCTGATGGATCATCTGACTGAAGACTGGAGTAATGATGCTGAAAATTCAGCTTTAATCACAGGAATAAATTACATTTTACAATATATTCACATAGAAAACAGTTATTTTAAATTGTAATAATAATTCACAATATTCCTGTTTTTATTGTGTTTTTGATCAAATAAATGCACCATTGGTGAGCAGAAGGCACTTATTTCAAAAGCATGTAAAAATTATATAAAAAAAACTTTTTAATGCTAGTGTACATCAATGAGAAATTTCCCAAATTTAATGTTAAGTATTTTATTATAAACGCTAAAAACAGATGTATTGATTAAAGAAATCATCTGTGCTCAGATCTAAAATAATTCTTTAGCCAGAAATTGCTCTATGTAAGTGTATATTTAAAAAAAAAAATCCTTATCCAGTAATCCTGAACGGCTAGAAAATTATTTAGTCTAAAAGTGTGTGAATCTCAGTACAGTGCTGATGAAACTATATTAGAAAATGAGTTGAAAATGTTTCTCACACACTGCTTCCCTCCGGCTGAAGAATCTCCATGAAAAGAATGACCTCACTTCCCTAGCAACTGTTTAAAGCTCCGTCCGGAGCTCTGTCACCTTTTCCAGCGCAAGTATGTGTGTGTTTCTCTCTCACCTGTGAGAGTTTCGGGGAACAAGCTCCACAGCTGCATAAATCAGGTTTACGTCACTCAGAGTGGAAGCGCAAATGACCGGACGTTTAACACCTGGAGAGGGAAACGGCTTTGTAATGTGATCGTGTTTAAAGAGCATTAACACATCAGTTGGCAGCGTTCAGCTCGAGCAGGATGTTTCAGCTGCTGGTGAGGTCGTTCACATGTCATTTATGGTCCAGTTTGTTTTAACAACAGCTATGCCAAAAGAGCGTAGCAGTTATTACAGGAGATATTTAGTACTTTCAAACCTTTTGAAAAATAGTGAAGCAATCTGTTATTCCTTCAGATTGTTTTGCTTTAAGCACATTTTTAAATTATTACTATTTTAAATTATAATATTTCACAATATTACTGTTTTTACTATATTTTGATCAAATAAATGCAGCCTCGGTGAGCAGAAGAGACTTATTTTCAAAAAACATAAAAAAAATCCTGAACAGTAGTGTAGATCAGTGAGAAATTGTCCACATGTAATGTGATTTTATTTTATTATAAACACAAAAAAAGAATTTTTTTTAATCAATACACATTTTTGTAGCTATGCTATTTTGTAGCTTAGTTATAATAACCAGTAGTCTCAGCTGTGCACAAGCTCACATTCCCTTCATAACGTGTACTAATCTGTAATATTTTCTCTGTCTCTGTCAGGGTGTGGGACGTTGGTTCTGGTGAGGTTCTCAACACTCTGATCCATCATAACGAGGCGGTTCTGCACCTGCGCTTCTGTAACGGCCTCATGGTGACGTGTTCGAAAGATCGCTCCATCGCCGTGTGGGACATGGCGTCCGCCACCGACATCAGTCTGCGCCGCGTGCTCGTGGGTCACCGCGCTGCCGTTAACGTGGTGGACTTTGACGACAAATACATCGTGTCTGCGTCTGGAGACAGAACCATAAAAGTGAGCGGGTGGGAGTGGTCAGTGGGTGGGCGGGGCTTTAGTGGTGGGTGATTGGCAGATGTAGATAAAAGAGACTGTGTGTCTGCAGGTATGGAGCACAAGCACATGTGAGTTTGTACGGACACTTAACGGTCACAAGCGTGGCATCGCCTGCCTTCAGTACAGAGACAGACTTGTGGTCAGCGGCTCCTCGGACAACACCATCAGGTGAGACAGTGTGTGAATGTGTCTCTCTGTAAGTTTACTGTATGATTTGCAGTTGAACTGTGTTTTGTCTTTATTGTGTGTGTTTACAATAAAGAATTTCAGTAAAGACATTTTTTTCAAGTTCAAAAGAACAGTATTTATTTGACATAAATCTTTTGTAACATAATAAATGTCTTTACTGTCACTTTTGACAGTAATTTGTCAAAATGCATCCTAATTTGTCAAAATGCATCCTAATTTATTATGCATCCTAATTTGTAACATAATAAATGTCTTTACTGTCACTTTTGATCAATTTAATGCATCCTAATGACACTAAACATGTCATTGTTTTCGAATACGTCAGTCTACACTACAACGCAAGAACAGCATTATTAAATGTATCCACTTTCGCAGGAAAAAAATGCCATCTCAATGTGGATGGAAGGACAAAACAGAGAAAAAGATTTTGTAATGTGTCCGGATTAAGTGTAGACATGCGTGTGTGTGTTTTCAGACTGTGGGACATCGAGTGTGGTGCTTGTCTGCGTGTGCTGGAGGGTCATGAGGAGCTTGTGCGCTGCATCAGATTCGACAACAAGAGGATCGTGAGCGGAGCGTATGATGGGTGAATACACACACTCAGTCACAGCACCATCTGTTTCTGACAGGCCTTTCATCTGTCAGCCTGGTTAATATCGAGCACCCATAACTCACCCGCACATTCTCTCTGTTCCTTTGCAGGAAAATTAAAGTTTGGGATTTACAGGCAGCTCTGGATCCTCGGGCCCCTGCCAGCACATTATGTCTGCGCACACTCGTGGTGTGTGTGTGAATAAAATAATTCCATTATCATATTTATAAATAGTTGAATTTATGTTTTGTAAAATTTCTCTATCTGGTTTGTATGGAATCATACAAACTAAAAGCGCTATTTATATAGCGCTTTTTACAATGGCAATTGTTTCAAAGCAGCTTCACAGTGGTAACAGGAAAATAATGCAACGGAATTTGATTCGGCTGTACAGCCGCTCTGGAGAAAACGGTGATGTCATCCAGCTCATTTCAATTATCATATAGTGTCAATGCGGGCGGATCAGTAATATAATTGAAATTTAGGTGTCCCCAACTGAGCAAGCCAAAAGCCAAAGGCGACGGTGGCAAGGAACCAAAACTCCTTCAGGGCCAGAATGGAGAAAAAAAACCTTGGGAGAAACCAGGCTCAGTCGGGGTGCCAGTTCTCCTCTGGCCGACGAACAAATAGTGTATGATTATGATTCTGGCAACATTACAGGTCAGAAGTCATATTAGATAAATAGATATTCGTAGGATTATTCGAAAGATTGGAGTTGTCACGCCGGGGACGGGTTTAATTAGGATGTCGTGTCGATGCGGCATTTACAGGGGGGAGTTTAATTGACACTATTGTCTCTACAGACACTTCAGGGATATGGTCATCATGTCCAGGCTAAGGTCCACCATCTGGTCTGGATACGGCCCGGATCCGGCCGACTGCAGTAAACCTCGGGATAAACAGAGAGACTAACATTAGCGTAGATGCCATTCTTCTTATGATGTAACGAGTACATCAGGTGTTATGGGAAGTGTTCCCGGTTCCGGCTGACCTAGTTAATGCAGCCTAAAACAATCATTTAACTGATTTGAATAACAGAAATTAAAAATGTTTTATGTGTATGCCATAGTAAAGAGATGTGTTTTTAGTCTAGATTTAAACTGACAGAGTGTGTCTGCTTCCCGAACAATACTAGGAAGAAAGCATGATGGAAGCATGTTTCCGCCACAGAAACAATTTAAAAGATAATTGACTTTTTTTCCTCACAATTCTGACTTTTTTCCTCGAAGGTGCGAGTTTATATCTTGCAATTCTTACTTTTTTCTCAAAATTCTGACCTTTCCCGCAATTGAAAGTTTATATCTCACAATTCTGACTTTATATCGCAATTTCGACATTTTTTTTCTCACAGTTCTGACTTTTTCTCGCAGTTGCATGTTTATATCTCACAATTTTTTTGACTTTTTTTCTTGCAATTTTGACTTTTCTCACAATTCGGACGTTTTTCCTCACAATAGCGAGTTTATATCTCACAATTCTAACTTTATATCTTGCAATTTCGACATTTTTTTTTTCACACAATTCTGACTTTTTCTCACAGTTGCATGTTTACATATCTCACAATTCTGACTTTTTTCTCGCAATTCTGACTTTTCTCGCAATTGTGAAAAAAACGTCAGAATTGCTAGATGTAAACTTGGAATTGTGAGAAAAAAAGTCAGAATTATGAGATAAAAAGTCGCAGTTACCTTTTTTATTTTTTATTCAGTGGCGGAAACAAGCTTCCATAGGTTTGCCATATTCCTATTTATACGTTTTTCGTTGAAATGCAAGTCAGTTTCACATTGATAAAACAAACAGCCACAAGAGGTCACTGCAGGTTTATTTACACTGCTAATTACCTCAAACAGTTTGAAATGATCATTTAGTTAATCTATATGGACATTAATGTAAAACAGAATTCGGTATTCTCAAATTAATTGTCACCCAGTGCTACTTTGAAGCTGGTTTGTGAAACTACAGGCTACTAGAAATACTAGTAGTTAAACCACAGGGACTTGTGGGAACATAGTGTGGACTCAAATTAATTGGTGAATCGATTCTTTTTCAAACGTTCGAACTGAAAGAATAGTATTCCTAGATATACTAGTAAACAAACTTTGAAACAAACTGATTCACTGAAGGTATAGGATTCCTGTCTACACTATTAAATAGTATAGCTAGGAATCTGATTATTTTAGTGAATCAATTTGTTTCAAAGAACCATTTAAAAAAGAATCAGTCCCTGTGCTTTTAAAACTAGTATTTGTACTAGCTGATAGCTTGGCAAACTAGCTTCAAAGTAACTTCCCCAACCCCAGGTGACACCTCATTTGAAAATTGTGAATTCTGTTTTCCATATATTTCCATATAGGTTAACTAAGTGATTATTTCAACAGTGTTGCTGCGTTTACTCCCCAACACCGGACTCACCGTTTCTGACAAACCTCTGGAGTGAATTTGCGTGCGCATGCTGTATGTTTTTGTGTTCTTTTAAGTGTGTGTTTTCATGGCAACCTCTCGCAGGAGCATTCTGGGCGTGTGTTCCGACTGCAGTTTGATGAGTTCCAGATTATTAGCAGTTCCCATGACGACACAATCCTTATTTGGGACTTCCTGAATGTCTCCACCAATGGACAGTCAGATGGGCGATCGCCCTCACGGACATATACGTACGTCTCCAGATAGCAGGTACACGCGCAGCCCAGAGTCTTCAACAATTCATCAGCTTTTTATTCCATTATGTGTTCTGGTTCTTCTGAGGGGATAATCAGACCACCAAATGTTTTTGTCTATGATTCTGTTTAGTTTTCATTTATATTATATTGTTTATTATAGGCATTTTATTTATTATATTATATTATATTAAGTTATGTTATGTTATGTTATATTATATTATGTTATGTTATATTGTATTATATTATATTATATTATATTATATTATATTATATTATATTATATTATATTATATTATATTATATTATGTTTAAACCATACCATTTATGATGTAATGTTTTTTTATTCATTTTTTCCAACAATTTTTTTCTCTATAATTCTGTTTCATTTTGTTTATATTGTAGTGGTTATTATAGTCACAATTTATTTTTCATTCCTTTGAAATTTTAGTTATAAATAAAAATGTGTTTTTTTTCTATAATTCTATGTAATTTTAGTCTTTTTGTCTATGACTTTTAGTTTTTATTTCATATTATTGTGTTCATTATAGTCATTTTATGATCTTAAAGCAATTGCGTTAAATACTAAAAAAAAAATATTTGTTCATATTGTGGTGGTTATAGTTGCAGTTAGTTCTATGATTTTCTTTCATATTTTTGTTTATTATAGTCATTTTATTATGTTAAAACAATGTCATTTTAAATATTAAAATAATTCTTTCCATTTCTTCATATTGTGCTAGTTACTATAGCACAATATGAACAAGCAATATGAGCAATTCATTTTTCTTTCTTTTGTAAGTTTATTTATTTAAAGTCTCTTTGTCTATGATACTACTTAGATTTCATTCATATTGTTGATTATAGTCATTGTTAAAACGATGAAATATTAATTTGTATGTATTGTAGTGGTTATTATCGTTTCAATTTATTTTTCATTCTTTTGGACATGTTTGTTTGTTTATGGTCCATCTGTCTGTCCCTTTCAGGTGCCTCTTCTATGTGCCAGTGTGTCCTGGGAGAGCTGAGAGCTGATTGGTTGTTGGCCGTGTCCGTCACAGAATGATGCCTAGGGATCTGCCTCCTCTTCTCTGTCTGGCTATAAACTTTAACACACACAAACAAATACAAACTTACACAGATCCCTGCTTTGCCAAACACACAGACACACGTCGCACTAAAGATTCAAAACACTTGCACCATTGGGTTTCAGCACTGTTCTGCTTTATCTAGTGGGAAAAAGAAGCACAATCACACACACACACACACACACACAGTTGTTGACCGCTTCAAAACGTATCTTTACTATCATTGCTGCTCAAATAAACCGAAAATCAACGATCTCGTAATCAAAAGCTCTACACTACTAACAGCTCATATCCACACAAGGATCACTCTGTTATGGAGAAGCTGGGATTCTGGGAATGACGTATGGATGATGGACAGGTAAATGAACACAGATGAATGAACCAGGAAAGACTTTACGATCTGCTGTGCGAGAGAAAGAGACTCAGACAGTAGCAAACTCTCGCAGAAGTAAAAGAAATGAGGGTGGTGATTGGTTAAGGACGTCTGCCGCCTTTTCCGCCCACTCGCTCTTCAGGACCAGGGACACACTTGTTTTTCAGGACGGCGGTGTGGAGCGCAGGTCCGTCAGACTCCGCATGCATGACTGTCTGCTCTGATGCCTCTTTCCCTTTTGTCTTTAGTTTTTTTATGATTTTGTTTTTCTATTTAATTTGCCACCTCATCTCTTCAGTCTGGTTCTGCTAGGCATTGTATGTCACTCAATGTCTGGTTTCTTTTTCTCTCTGCCTGCTTGCTCATCGAGGGCTGAATCTAGTTGTAAACAGAATTGTCTTGCCAGATTGTGTTGTATATTAAAAAGAGTTTTTTTAAGAAAAAATATTGTGAATAAAGTACTTGACCATGGTTGATGTATTGGTCGTGTGTGTATCTAAGGCCTGAAACTCTACACAAGAGCACAAATGTTTATGAGCTGGATTTCTCTTGATTGTGGTCCAAAATTGCATTCGAATGCAATTGCGTTTTCGCCTATGGTCATATATTCTCTTTCAGATCAACTACTGTCATGGCCGAGCAAAGGTGTGAAGAGAAGCAGGTTTGTTCAAGTTAATTAAGCTGTTAACCCTACCTGAATAAGAAGTCAGATAAGGAAATGATCACCTTGAATACTGCAGTTTGTTACTTTCAATGTAACCCAACTCGTGCATGACCTTGCATGAATTTGTACAACGGGTTTGCCAAGCTTTTCTGTAGAGTATGTGTTAGTGTTAATTTAGTATCAATGATATACTATTATAGTTGTTAATGTTTGTATTTTATTTTTATACTTTGTTTTAATTTTAAAGTTTTATTTATTTTTTTTTTTTTTGTAATTTGTTTTTTTTTTTGTGCTTCAACTTTAAACAAAAATGAGAAATGTAGCTGAAATAAGATTTGTTTTATATTATATTTTAATGTTTTTATTTCAAGTAATTGTGTGTGTGTATATATATATATATATATATAATTTTTTTTTATGGTTGTAGTTTTAGTGAATGATAATAACTCTGATGCAGTGGTTTTCAATCGTTTAGATGCCACAGACCCCCACATTTCGTTTATAAATTCAAAAGGCATTTATGTAATTTCTTGTTGAAAGACCTAATTTATACTGTGGAAAAAAGTTATATTATAAAAGTCTTAAAATATTTTAATAGTAATAATAGTTTCTATTAAGTTACATTATTGTGTTGTTTTTCTGTCATAGTACTATACTGTTAAATTATTATTATTTACATTTATTTATTTTATATATTTTATTATTATTATTATTATTGTTGTTGTTTGTTTTACATTTTTACACTTTTTTCACACAGAAAAACTGAAACCAAAATAATACTCATAAACATACTCTAAACCAGAAACATACTCTTGTGTTTTTGACCTCAGGCCTTTAATTTAACAGTGTAAGCTTCGGGAAAATCCTAATTGATTATCAATAACAATCGATATGACCTTTGACCCCCAGTAACATGCAAAGCAGCATGTCCTTGCTGTTGTCAGACCGACCGCTAGGTGTCACTGGACGCCTACATACTCCAGCTAGATTGACCCGAGTTCATCCAGACAGAACAAGCCTGAACGCTCCTGATGAGCTGCCGGTTAAAGCGCTTGATTGATTAAATAATAAGCGGATGACAGAGTGCCGTGGGCTGTGGATTACTCCAGACTCGTGCCAACGGAGAGAATTCTTCCAGAAATCCTGTCTTGTCTTGGTTTGTGTGATTAACACTCTGACAGCGTCAGTCCGTTGAAGTGGAGCCGATAGTGTTCAGTATGTCAGTTTCTCTCTCTCTTTTTATTATAAGGATTTATATCAATGGGGTTAGTTTTATCTGAGATCTTTTGCTTGTCTTGAAAACGTTTTATTAAAATTCCATTAACTAAATTTAATTTAGGCTATTAAGTGTTTACATTTTATACCTGTCAGGATGGTTTTCGCTGGAAATTGCATACATATGTCACTCGCCCGTGCATGTTTCCCCATATCCCTTAACAGAAAAAGGTTGCTCCAGCTACTTTTATTTGTGTTTGGTATGTGGCATAAGTTAGTTGTCACAAAGAGCGAGAAAGGTTGACATATGGAGCATGAAATCTCCAATCGCCTAAACCCGTTTAATGTCGAAAAGAGGAAAGTCTACTGGCAAAGAGAACGCCACAGAGCTCGTTATAAAACAAGAATCAACATTGGCTTGGTTTTTCGTGAGTGGTGAAACCTGAGGGATTTGAAATGTTGTAAAAGTGACGCGGAGATGGCGGAAAGAATGAGTAAGGTATTTTATTGAACAGATAAATTGTCATATGTAGCTCTCTAAGAGAGTTCATTTGTAAGCATTATCTATTGTGAAGGGTCATATTCATCTGCACAGTAACGCAGAGCCGAAGCACATCCAAAACAACGTTCTTCCGCTAAATACATGCATTTTTTGTTTTTTAACTGCTAGAGGGCCAAAAGTTACTTAAGCTGTGTTTCCACTGAAATTACCTGGAACAATTTGTCCCAGGAACTTTTGTCACCCAGACCTGTTGCTGTCTAAAGTGTGAAGGTTATTTAAAGGACTCTGCGAGACTTTCCAGTTCCCACTGGATTTCTTCCTCTGCTAAGCTTAATAAAGCCTGAACCACATCGCCGGTCCATCGGTCGTATTTTTTTAAACTCCATTGTATTTGAATTGCAAACAACGCTTACTGCATGCACTGCAACAGACTTTTAAATGGTGGTTGAAATAAAATACTGCATGGAGTCAACCAGTCAAAATGCTGCATGAACTCAACCAATGTGCATGTTCAGCGCCCAAGTTACACCCCCAAAAGTTCCTGAACTTTGAAAAAGTACTACTTTGCTTTCTGAGGGTGAAATTTTTTCCTGGAACTTCATTTAGACCCAGGTCCCTGCAGTTGAAACACACCAAGTACCACCCCAAAGTCCCTAGTTCCTGCGTTGGAAACGCGGCTATGTTGTAGCATTAAAGTGTCAAGCATTGAGTGCCGGTGGTTTCATTGGTGCCATAGAAAAGATCCTCATGCTGGTGTGAAACATCCACTTTACACCATGCAATCAATTCCTGATTTTTTTGTCTTGCTGAATTTTGTGTAAAATGATAGTTCACCCCAAAATGAAAATTCTGTCATCATTTACTTGCCCTCATGTCGTTCCAAACCTGTACGACTTTCCTTTATTTCCCTTTAAGCACAGAAATACATTCCATTATGGAAGGAAAATGGGTTGCAAATGTTGTTTCATGTTGTAAGCAAGTTAGTATGGACTTTACCAGAAATGTATCTTAACTTCTACATTTTTTAGAAACTGCAGTAGTAGGCTTCCAAGAAAATCAAACCTTATACTAGCTCCCATTGGAGAAACGTGATTAGAAACGGTCTGAACAGTGATGTGATTGGCTGGTTTCTGTGCACAAGTACCTTGAAATGTGATTGGCCGATAGGAGTGTTGTTCCAGTTGGATAAAACACGTTACGCTCAGTGAAGGACACCCTGCCAACCACCTTCACCCCTGTGTGGACTTATGCTTGGAAATGTTAATATGTCCTCAATGGATTTTCTTTGGCAGACTAGAGCATTTAAATGCATAAATGTAACTCATCCAGAATAGATTGGAAAAATTCACAACAGACCAGCGAGAAGAGAGCACAAACTAGCACATGCAGGTCCGAATCTGATCTTTGATTTCATATATATATATTAAAATAATTATATATTTTTATCAAGTAAATTAAGCAAATTTGTAGAAATAGTAATAATAATTTGCTTAATTTACTTGGTCAATTATAATTTTAATATATAAAATATATAATTATTTTAATTAATATATATATATTATATGAAAATCAAAGGTAAAAACTATAAAAATATATAAAAATTTGATTATAATATATGAAAATTATATTTGTCATCAAATAAATTAAGCATATTTGTGGAAATAATAATTATTGCTGGCATTATATATTGGTCTGAATCTGGTTAAAGCGCTGGATATAATAATTATAATAATAGTATTGTTATTATTATCATCATCATCATTAAAGGTAAGACATTATATTTATTTTATCATAATGTAAATTAAGCAAGGTTTTAGAAGTAATAATAGTAATAATAATTATTATTACTATTATTATTATTTTTATATAAATAAAATTCATAACAAACCAGTAAGTTTTGTATAAAATAGCACAGGCAGGTTCAGAAGAGGTCTGAATCGGCCTTAAACTGTGGCCATAAACTTTTCCCTAACATTCCCAAACAAACACAGACAATCCCAAATGTCGGGCCGCCGCGCTGCACCTGTTAGCGGTTCCTGGCGCACCTCAGAGACTCTCCCCCATTTCAAACAATTCCTCTGGCTCACAGAGCGTTTTAAAGCCAGCGGCCAACATGAGAATGTTTGTCTGGGAATGTTGAGTTGTGCAAGCCGATTCAGCCCTTTCCAACCAAATACATCTTCAGAAAGGGCATTTGTCTTTGGAGAGTTTTATTGTCGTGCTTTTTACGGATTGGAAAGAGAGAATGTGTGTCAGGAGTAATTTGTTTGTGGTGTCGGCGAGAGAGAAGGAGCACTTAATGTTTAAAGCCGGTCGTTGTTTTACATTGTGGGTCTGGCTGCGGCGTGTCAATGTCGTTGTGGTTTGCTGTGCTGAAAAGTGTGTGTATGTGTGTGATGGAGCTGTGGTTATTCACTGAGAGCAATATGACCTGGATTCAGTCTGTACACTGTGATATTAGTGGCCTTCTAGTGAATATTAGTGGCTGGATGTTACAGAAGAGGTTTGTGTGTGTTTGAGCAAGTCTCATGAACAAATGCAGAGGTCAAATTTCAGTAAAGGTTAAAAACAAGAAATTATATTTAGCATCATGTGAGCAACATGTAATAATGCCGCCATCACCACCAACAACAATTATTATTTGCTTTTTGACATTTGTCTTTATATTTTCCAATTCCTAAAGGGATAGTTCATCCAAAAATGAAAATCATCCCATGATTTACTCACCCTCAAGTCATCCTAGGTGTATATGACATTCTTCTTTCAGACGAATTCAATCAGAGTTATATTAAAAAAATGTCCTGGCTAATCCAAGCTTTATAATGGCAGTGAATGACAGCCCAAAATTTGAAGACCAAAAAAGTGCATCCATCCATTATAAAAGTAACACAGCTACAGGGGGTTAGTAAAGGCCTTCTGAAGCGAATCGATGCGTTTATTAAGTGTAATGCCTCTCGCAGACGTCATACGTCGCCCAGTTAAGTTGAATACGGAAGGCGGTCCGCCGGAAGCTAGATATTTTATTTTATAACGTGTTAAATATGGATATTTTTCTTACAAAAACCCATCAATTCACTTCTGAAGGCCTTTATTAACCCCCCGGAGCCGTATGGATTACTTTTATAATGGATGGATGCACTTTTTTGAGCTTCAAATTTTGGGCTGCCATTCACTGCCATTATAAAGCTTGGATTAGCCAGGACATTTTTTAATATAACTCTGATTTTATTCGTCTGAAAGAAGAATGTCATATACACCTAGGATGACTTGAGGGTGAGTAAATCATGGGATAATTTTCATTTTTGGGTGAACTATCCCTTTAATACCATAAAGTGAAAAAAATATAAAATTGTCATTACTCTAATACATCATGTCGAAATATTTTATAATAATTATAATAGCTATATTTTCAAAGAAATCTTAGCACCATAAAAAAATTAATAATAATAATAATAATATTAATTGTAATAATAATATAATTATATCAATTTATAATTTAATTTAAATGTAATTATTATTACATTTCATTTAAATTTTATTTTTTGACAAAAATAATAATATATTGTTATTATTATTGTTGTTGTTGTTGTTAATAGCACAACAAATTGCACTATGATGTGGAAATACTTTATTATTATTTTTATATTATTTATTTTGCATTACGTTAATGAGTGATTTATAGAATTAATTAGAATAATAAGAATTTGGGGGTATAATGTGCTTAAAGGGTTAGTTCAACCAAAAATGAAAATTCTGTCATTAATTACTCTCCCTCATGTCGTTCCAAACCCATAAGACTTTGTTCATCTTCGGAACACAAATTAAGATATTTTGGATGAAATCCGAGAGCTCTCTGACCCCTCCATAGATAGCAACATAATGGCCACTTTCAAGGCCCAGAAAGGTAGGAAAGACATGGTTAAAATAGTCCATGTGACTACAGTGGTTCAACCTTAATGTTAGGAAGCGACGAGAATACTTTTTTACAAAAAATATCAAAAATAACGACTTATTATTCAACAATTTCTTCTCCTCCGTGTCAGTCTCTGATGCTGTTCCGGGTGCAGCGCTTCTAGGTTCTACGTCAGAACGCTGGCTCACTATTGGCCGGCTCCTGCGCATGTGTCGTGGTGCTCACGTGAACACCATCAGAAACTGACACGGAAGAGAAGAAACTGTTGAGTAAAGTAGTTATTTTGGGGGGAGTTTTGTAGGGCTGGGTATTGACACAAATTCCACGATTCGATTTCGATTCACAAGCTTGCAATTTGATTCGATTTCGATTCGATTCAATATCGATTATTTTGGATGTATATCAGGTACAATATATGGCACATTTTCTCAAGGTAAACAAATCTCTTAACTAGTTAACTATGGGAGTCAGTTGTAGCCTACTATAATATTGAAGGTAAAAATTAACTGATTTGTATACAAACACTTAAATTACACTTACATTTTTTTTTATAATAATAAAGTTATATGAAATATAAACATTTAAATGGTGGCTATCATAAAAACTTGCCCGGATTTATTCAAACATGCATTAAATATCGAAGAACATTAAAAATTATAATGAATATGTAGCCTAATATGGTGCATATACACTCACCTAAAGGATTATTAGGAACACCTGTTCAATTTCTCATTAATGCAATTATCTAATCAACCAATCACATGGCAGTTGCTTCAATGCACTTAGGGGTGTGGTCCTGGTCAAGACAATCTCCTGAACTCCAAACTGAATGTCAGAATGGGAAAGAAAGGTGATTTAAGCAATTTTGAGCGTGGCATGGTTGTTGGTGCCAGACGGGCCGGTCTAAGTATTTCACAATCTGCTCAGTTACTGGGATTTTCACGCACAACCATTTCTAGAGTTTACAAAGAATGGTGTGAAAAGGGAAAAACATCCAGTATGCGGCAGTCCTGTGGGCGAAAATGCCTTGTTGATGCTAGAGGTCAGAGGAGAATGGGCCGACTGATTCAAGCTGATAGAAGAGCAACTTTGACTGAAATAACCACTTGTTACAACCGAGGTATGCAGCAAAGCATTTGTGAAGCCACAACACGCACAACCTTGAGGCGGATGGGCTACAACAGCAGAAGACCCCACCGGGTACCACTCATCTCCACTACAAATAGGAAAAAGAGGCTACAATTTGCACGAGCTCACCAAAATTGGACAGTTGAAGACTGGAAAAATGTTGCCTGGTCTGATGAGTCTCGATTTCTGTTGAGACATTCAGATGGTAGAGTCAGAATTTGGCGTAAACAGAATGAGAACATGGATCCATCATGCCTTGTTACCACTGTGCAGGCTGGTGGTGGTGGTGTAATGGTGTGGGGGATGTTTTCTTGGCACACTTTAGGCCCCTTAGTGCCAATTGGGCATCGTTTAAATGCCACGGCCTACCTGAGCATTGTTTCTGACCATGTCCATCCCTTTATGACCACCATGTACCCATCCTCTGATGGCTACTTCCAGCAGGATAATGCACCATGTCACAAAGCTCGAATCATTTCAAATTGGTTTCTTGAACATGACAATGAGTTCACTGTACTAAAATGGCCCCCACAGTCACCAGATCTCAACCCAATAGAGCATCTTTGGGATGTGGTGGAACGGGAGCTTCGTGCCCTGGATGTGCATCCCACAAATCTCCATCAACTGCAAGATGCTATCCTATCAATATGGGCCAACATTTCTAAAGAATGCTTTCAGCACCTTGTTGAATCAATGCCGCGTAGAATTAAGGCAGTTCTGAAGGCGAAAGGGGGTCAAACACAGTATTAGTATGGTGTTCCTAATAATCCTTTAGGTGAGTGTATTTATCAAAATGCTCCTCTCTGGAGTTTATTTTTTCTAGCTGACTAACGAGTTTATGGACACTGGATATAGTTTTTTTGAGGTAAATGTGATGTTACGTTGTTTACAAGCTGTTTTACTGACGTCTTTCCACAGTTGAAACACTGATTGAGCGATTCCATGTGATATGATACAGATTTCAGTAAGTTGTACTCTATCTTTTAACACACTTTCAGATGCTCATTCATGTTTATTTTGCGCTGTAACTGGTATTAAAGTGAATGAGTTCACGTGAGCTCCGCGCTGCCGCTTCTCTTGAGCTGAGCTGCGCCAGAGTGATCTCACGCCACAGCACAAAACGGTATTTATGTTTTTGAATTTCGCATTTGAATTTTTTGGGATTTAAGAATCGATATCGGTTCGTAAAAATGAGAATCGATTAAAATCGAGAAATCAATATTTTTTACCCAGCCCTAGGGTTTTGCACACAAAAAGTATTCTCGCTTCATAACATTAAGGTTGAACCACTGTAGTCACATGGAATATTTTAACCATGTCTTTACTACCTTTCTGGACCTTGAAAGTGGTAATATCGTTGCAGTCTATGGAGGGGTCCGAGAGCTCTCGGATTTCATCAAAAATATCTTAATTTGTGTTCTGAAGATGAACGAAGGTCTAATGGATTTGGAACGACATGAGGGAGAGTAATTGATGACAGAATTTTCATTTTTGGGTGAACCAACCCTTTAATTATCATCATGATACAATGCTTTTAATTTTTGTTTATGCAAAATATAATTTCTTACTTCCAGATTTTAGTGTGAAATATGACCTGGACATGTTTTTGTGTGATTCACCTGTTTTTCGCCAGTAATTTGCGGCATATAACCACATATTTTAGCGCTGTTATATGAGCGTGTCTGCGCGTCCATCTGGTTGAGGGTGTGTTGTGTGTCAGAAGTGTTCGGTGTGTGTCATACCGAGGGTGTGTATGAATATGTGTGAGCGTGACCTCTGCGTGTCTGGCTCTAATGGACCGTGTGTGTGTGTGTGTATGAGAGAGAGAGAGAGAGAGAGAGAGAGAGAGAGAGAGAGAGAGAGAGAGAGAGAGAGAGAGAGAGAGAGAGAGAGAGAGAGAGAGAGAGAGAGAGAGAGAGAGAGAGAGAGAGAGAGAGAGAGAGAGAGAGAGATGGAGGGTGTGTGTGTTTCCTGTGGGTCAGTGGGATATGTATTTTTCCCATAATTCCTGCAGGTCTCAGGTCACCCCTGTGTTCTCACGCACATATTTAGCATTCTTTCCTCCTCCAGCATTACCATACACCTTCCTCTGGGTTTGGCTGACAAATCTTTCCACCACTTCGCCTTCAGAACAGTCTGTTTCTCTCTCGGAATCCTTTGCTTTTCCCGCTGACTCAGCTGGGCAGAGACTGCCGGGATTACAGGTTGTTGGTGACAGTAGTGTGTGTGTGTGTGAGTTCACTGCTTTAGTTAGAAGCAACAGGTCCACATGTAATATATCTGGAAATATTTTGTGCGTTCCTTATTTATGCACACATGTATGTATGTATGTATGTATATAGATGTATGAGTATACGTGTATGTGTATATATATATATATATATACACCGATCAGGCATAACATTATGACCACTGACAGGTGAAGTGAATAACACTGATTATCTCTTAATCATGGTACCTGTTAGAGGATGGGATATATTAGGCAGCAAGTGAACATTTTGTCCTCAAAGTTGATGTGTTAGAAGCAGGAAAAATGTGCAAGCGTAAGGATTAGAGCGAGTTTGTGATGGCTATTGTGATGGCTAGACGACTGGGTCAGAGCATCTCCAAAACTGCAGGAACAGTGGTGAACCGGCGACAGGGTCATTGGCGGCCAAAGCTCATTGATGCACGTGGGGAGCAAACCTCGCAACTTACAGGAAATAAAGGCTCTGCTGCTAACATCTTGATACCACAGCACACCTTCAGGGGTCTAGTGGAGTCCATGCCTCAACGGGTCAGGGCTGTTTTGGCAGCAAAAGGGGGACCAACACAATATTAGGAAGGTGGTCATAATGTTATGCCTGATCGGTGTATATATATATATATATATATAGTCACAAATGATGCATATATGAATATAAATATGTGATTGTGTTGCTAGGTGGCATTTAGCACATTGCAATGCAGTATATTCTGTTTTCCAGATATGGTTTGAGTCTGTCCACCTGTTTTATCATCCACCAGGTAAGTCATATCTCTTAAAGTAAAGTAACAGC
This sequence comes from Coreius guichenoti, assembly GCA_039654105.1. Taxonomy (NCBI): domain Eukaryota; kingdom Metazoa; phylum Chordata; class Actinopteri; order Cypriniformes; family Gobionidae; genus Coreius; species Coreius guichenoti. The sequence goes on from CM077173.1 coordinate 34,184,425, forward strand.
ACATAAACTGCATTAATTAAGGAATCATTCATGCATCTCAAATTTAACTTCAGATTTAAATGCACTGTTGGTATGGGGTTCGTTCAGATCACTAACGTGGACTAACAAAATTGAGACAATGCTAGTACTAACTCATTCATCATTCTTCGTTAGCTGTTTGATGATAATGATGACTCACACAACATGTATGTTTTGAAACACGGACACGTTTCTGTAGAGTTTACTGGCTTTGGAAAGGTTTTTGCCGTACACAGAGATAAAATAAATAAGTGAAATTCTTTTATAGTAACAACAATGATAGTAGCAGTCAAAGTAATATCACTTAGTCAGCATTAATCTTTATATATATTTATATATATTTATATATTTATATTTAGAAAAGGTTTTGTAATGTTTTTCCTTTAATAAGCTGGTATAAGACTTTGGTTCTCCATTATATTTCCCAGTAGCAGCATTCCACATGGAATCCAAACAGGAACGTTGCTCCTCGTGTCATTTCGTGGCAACCCTCCACATCCCCCGGTTGTCACTGTCATTGGTCACCATTTGTCTTTGGTCGTTTAGTTTGTATTTGGTGCAGCTTTGAGAGAGATTCCTCATTATTGTTTTTTACATTCCAGTTCTGGTAAATTCCGTCCATCCAGCAATGGCCTTCTTTTGTTATAAGTCACGTATGATTATATCCCTCATGGTCTTTAATGCAACCTGAAATACGCCATCACACACACTTATACAGCATTACATTCATTCGTTCATTAGCTTTAAATGAATAGTTCAGCCAAAAATGAATATTCTGTCATTATTTACTCGTCTCACATTTACAGTTCATATTGACCACGTCTCTCATGCTCCAAAAATGAACAAAACACTATAACTGTGGTCCTTGTGACTGACTTGTGCACTATATTTCAAGTAGTCTGGAGTCACATGATGATTTGTGCAAGGGACAGAGCCATGAAATGAAATTTCATGTGAACAATTCACATGTACATGTTTCATTTTTTTTAAAAAATTTGACTTCGTAATGTTTAATTAAATGAATGTCATGACTAGATCTTCCGGTGAAACTACAGACTTCTCTCTAGTGACTTATGCAGGATTATCCAATTATTTAGTGTGCTTAAACTCCGCCCCTGCAAGCTCACTTTTGAGAGCCACGCCCACACCTCAACATCCAATCAACAACTGATGCTTGGAACCAAGTCCCCGCCCTAATTTTTTATTTTCCGATAATCTGTTACACTCATCTGCTATGTAGATCACAATTCAGAAGAAAATATATTCGATGCTACTTGTTTTCAACCTTCAAACTAGGAGTGATACTATATTAAAATAATTAAATACTTTTTTAATATTTTACTTACAAATAGCAATTTCTATTTTCTCAAATTTCTTGATATAACTATAAAAGTGTTTTCATTATAGAACTAGACTTTTCCAGGTCTAGAAATCACACTTTTGAATGTACATCACAATACGGAAGATTCATTGCAATTTTAAGTTCTAATTGTCTAATGAGCTGTTGTTGTATGGACAATAGCTGTGAATTTAAGTTATAATAATAATAATTTAAAAAAAATCATAATTAATAATAACTTTTGCTGCATGATTTCAGATGACCTGGAATATGATGCATGTGTCGTATGGACCATTTTTATGGTGTTTTTTGTGCTTTCGAGAGCTTGACGAACATGATCACTGTGAACTGTTGTGTGACAAAGAGACACACAATAAGCACATACAAGTTTAGAGTTACATGAGGTGAAGAAATGATGCCTAAATTTTCATTTTTGGCTGACCGTGTCCTTTAAGTCAGCACTCCCATATAACAGTAGCCTTTCTCTCATTTGTTTCTCTCTTGGATGTCCATGTCTTTCTTTTTTTCATTCATTCTTCAGGTATATCTGCTCCTCTCCCTTAGGCGGGATCACGTCCAAGTCTTGTCTTAGGAAAATTGCAACACGTTCAGCGTCTACAGGCCGATGTGTTGTGTTTTGTTGCGTGTCTTCGTTGGAACACGACCTCCGCCCGAGCGCTGGGTCAGCCGTTTGCTTGTGTTTGCTTTGGTTAGTCATCTTCGTGTCAGAAGTAAGCTGTCATAAACCACAGCTCTGGTGTAAATTAGCTAGTATTTATTATTAGGGTTGTAGAGGTCCAACCCAGTGGAATATAAAGTGATGCCATCGCATTGTCTGGTCAAACAAGACGGTCCTGCTTTGCATTAGCAGTGTCATTTTCACTGGACTGTGGAGTAGGACTGTCTTTGTTTATTCCTAGTCTTCATGTAAACGTTAGCAGTGGGATATTGGCGTCCGCATTAACGTGGTCGCGCGGCCCGGACTCTCTTGCTCCTCTTGCTGACGGTGGTGAAGCGGAACGGCGTTAAGTCCGGCTGCTCTCCGGGCGGGAAGCGCTTCATGAAGTGGACGTCCTGCTGGTTGGGAAGCGTGTGCGGACCACGACGAGGGCGCCCTCTTTTGGTGAAGCCCACGTACCACCCTGTGTAGCGTGCTGACATTAGCGCTGTGTAGTTGTTTTCCAGAACCTTCTCTATGAAGACGCAGTCTGCGCTACGATTGCTGGCTTTCTGGGGACAGAGAAAAGTCCATATACACATATGGAGACAAACATACACAAACAAAGAGAGAGGTGCATGTGTTAGCTTGACCATGAACATTACATGAACATTGCATGTTTAATGCATTTAAAGACCCCAAACTTGGACTTAAAGTCACAGATATTCATCTATATTAGTGGTTCTCAACCTTTTTGATTTCATGTAGGCTTAGACGCACTGATACCTTAGGCTACGTTAACACTGTCAGTTTTGGGGATTTTCAACTGCATTTACTTACAGATCTGAGTCTCGAACAGTAATTTCCTGTTCACACAACAACTTACAGTAGCGTCTTGAAAACTGTGTATGAATGTGCAACAGGAGTCAAGCCCGTATTCTCTAACCAGTGACCAAAGTAATATCAAAGATGGCGACATCGATAAAACAGAACAGTCTGATCACTTTTAACACGACAAGAGTCCAATCGAGCTGCAAGTTCATCCGTCAAATCTTCATGAACGGACAGCAGCTTTTATATCTGGGTGGAAAGCGGAGCAATTGAGACGCGCGTAGAACACAAAACTGACGGGAGCCGCTCCAGTGGAGAACAGTGACTGGATCTAAAACCTTCAGATGACACACAGCTCTTATCTCCGTCGCTGTAAGTTACCGAAACCCACAACACACGTTAGACATGCGTTTGTGCAGCACAGAGCGGCTTTCTGACGTGACAGACAAAGGGGCTGCGTTTCCCAAAAGCATTGTAAGCCTAAGTAGATCGTAGAACCATTGCCACCAATGGTCTCTATGATCAACTTAGCTCACAATGCTTTTGGGAGACTCAGCCCAGTCCGGTTCCGTTCACACAGGAACATTAATATAATTAATTTCCATGACTTTTCTGAGTCTAAAAATCCCACTTTTATAATTCCAGCATATCAAAAACTGTGGGAATCCTGGCTCTTAAATAAAAATGACAGTAGTTAAGATAACAAAATGAATAAACATAATTTTGGCTGTTTTACCCTATTTTAAAGTATGTTTTGTTAAAATATTGTTGCAAAAAAAAAATGTTTTATATATATTGTCTTTATATATCTATGTCTATATACAGTCAAACCAAAAATTATTCAGACACCAGATATAATTTTTTACTAGCGGGTGCAGGACACTATAGTTCATTTATGTAAGTGAGGATAGCAAAATAAAGTAAACTGTGACATATTATACCCCAAAATTCTTCATACAGTGGACTACCAGTAAAATTTATACAAATTTGGGAACAAAATTATTCAGACACTTTGACCTGACCATGTTTTGCTTAAGTGTTTT
>CM077173.1:34815813-34823313 GCA_039654105.1 Coreius guichenoti
CTGTAATTTATTCCTGTGATCAAAGCTGAATTTTCAGCATCATTACTCCAGTCTTCAGTGTCACATGATCCTTCAGAAATCATTTTAATGTGATGATTTGCTGCTCAAGAAACATTTCTGATTATTATCAAATGTTGAAAACAGTTGTGCTGCTTCATATTTTTATGGAAACTGTGATACATTTTTTTCTGGATTATTTGATGAATAGAAGGACAAGCATTTATTAGAAATATAAATGTTTTGTAAATGTTTTTACTGTCCATTTTAATCAAATTTAATTCACATTACTGAATAAATTTCTTTCAAAAAAAAAATCTTACTGACCCTTCATCATCACTAATACCACCAAACAACTAAATATAATGCTAACTTAGAATAAAAGTGTCTGCCAAATGCATAAATGTAACTAAGGATACTGCATCAGCAGAAACATAGGAACTAGTCTGTCTGTGTCTGTGTGTCTGTGTCTGTGTGTCTGTGTCTGTGTCTGTGTCTGTGTCTGTGTGTGTGTGTGTGTGTGTGTGTGTGTGTGTGTGTGTGTGTTAGCTGTAGGTTTAATTTTGGCCCGTCAACTCAACTGAGCAGAAAACCCGCCATGATTTCTGACCAGGCCAAGCCAGGAGTGTGTAGAAAACATCATGCATGCATACACACGCCTCTAGAAACACTTGAAGAACACAGACAGAAATTACATGAACATGCTATTGACGCATAACCAAACACACATTCACACATCTGAGCATCTGTCAGTCAAATATTCTTAATCGTCAGCAGAAATTCTTTCTGGGGTCCCGCGCTCTGTGTGTCTGTCTGTGTGTGTGTCTGTCCGTGTGTGTGTCTGTCCGTGTGTGTGTCTGTCCGTGTGTGTGTCTGTCCGTCTGTGTGTCTGTCCGTCTGTGTGTCTGTCCGTCTGTGTGTCTGTCCGTCTGTGTGTCTGTCCGTCTGTGTGTCTGTCCGTCTGTGTGTCTGTCCGTCTGTGTGTGTGTGTCTGTCTGTCCGTCTGTGTGTCTGTCCGTCTGTGTGTCTGTCCGTCTGTCTGTGTGCCCGTCTGTGTGTGTCTGTCTGTCCATCTGTCTGTCCGTCTGTGTGTGTGTCTGTCTGTCTGTCTGTCTGTGTGTCCGTCTGTCTGTGTGTCTGTCTGTGAGCTGGTTTAGGACTGGTTAATCTGCTCAATACAGCTCAGGTTAAAAGACAGACAGATGTTATATTACTAAAGATTTACAGGGAAATCAAAGATTGAGGTAAAGCACAACAGCTGCTCATACACAGACACACTTGAATATGTGGTTTACAGGGACTTTCCATTAACACAATGGTTTTTATACTGTACAAACTGTATATTATCTCCCCTTACACTAACCCTACCCCTAAACCTACCCATCACACAAAACTACAGGCATTTTTTGAATAATAATTAAAAAAAAAAACAGTTTAGTAAGCCATTTAAGTTAATGAGAACACAGGAAGTGTCTTCATAAACCATGTTTACGTTGTAATACCCATGTCATTATACACATTTGTGTCCTAATAAACCACATATACCTGTACACACACAATCAAATGTGACATCCTCTTTCCAAGGATTAGCAACTTACAAATACACTCTAAAAACACAGACACACACATACATTACACACACACTGCATGTTGCCAAAAACATATAATTATCAATAACTAATACTATAATAGTATATCAATGAAAGGAAAAACACTGGTTCTATTAAAGCTCCAATGAAGAATTTACGTTAAAATAAGTGTAAGAATACATTTATATAAGAATATAAGTGACATTAAAACATTACAGATATACAAAAATGGAGACCTGAGTCGTACATTTAGAACCCTGATATTATATTATCTCAAGTTATCCTAACCAGACTGATAATGACAATTTAATAAAAATAAATAAAAATGCTGTCTGATATCAAAATGGTTTGTTGTATATCTTGATCTACTCTCATCTTTAAAGCAAAGACCAGTCTAGACACAAACACGAATGGGATGTGTGTGTGTTTCTTTTGTGTGTGAGATCTGACCCTGATACCAGTACACACCGACTCTGATACTGTGCTGAAGGTGTGTGAACTACAGCTGTGCACCTCATGTTGTCCACCCGTGAACTGTGTGTGTGTAGCAAGTTATCACACACGAGTGAAGCAAAACTCTCTCTTTTATACACACTTCACAGCATCTGTCAGCTTCACTCACCTGCTGAAATGAAAATCAGTGAGAACTGACAGCTTTATAAAACTTTAAACCTGCAGCTAACCACTCTACACACACACACACACACACACACACACACACACACACAGAGATGGAAGCAGTCATACGTGAGAAGTTGGAGATGGAAAGAGTTGAAGCAGAAACACATAAAACCAGAGAGAAACCAGTCTCTCTCTCTCACACACACACACACACACACACACACACACACACAGAGAAGTGAAGAGCTCTGAAAGTAATGACTCTCTCTGTGCCACTTGTTTTCACACTTGGCCTGTTGTGTCACTTGATTCAGGAGTCTGAGAGCGGCACGCAAGGATTCTGACTGATAAGTGAACACTTCAAAAGAACTTGGACGCCTTCAAACCATCGCAGGGAGGATCGCTTTAGGGTCGTGTAGCTCCATTTTTTTACCTGATACATGATACACTGACACTTGCAATGAAGAGGACAGAACGAGGGGCTTGTTTAAAATCTGATGTCAATATGACCACCTGTCAATACATCAAAGTCAAGAAATTATGACAAATGTTACTATTGCATAACAGTTTTCTAAAAATAACTAAATATTATAAATATGTACATACCATTCAAAAGTTTGGGATAAGTATGATTTAAAAGAAATGCATACTTTTACTCAAAGATGCATTAAATGAATAAAAAGCATTTTGGCATTTGTCACGGTACAAAAGATTTCAGATAAACGCTGTTCTTCTGAGCATTCTATTTAATTCTGAAATGTATCACAATATCCACAAACATTAAGCAAATCAATGGTGTTCTTTTGAACTTTATTTTAATCAAAGAATAAAAAATGATTTCCACAAAAATATGAGGCAGCTCATCTGTTTTCAGCATTGATAATAATCAGAAATGTTTCTTGAGCATCAAATCATCATATTAGAATGATTTCTGAAGGATCATGTGACACTGAAGACTGGAGAATTCCATTTTGCATCTCACAAATTAATTTAATTTGAAAATATATTCACATAGTAAATAATATTTCACAATGTTACTGTTTTTTTACTGTTATTCTGATCCAATAAATGCAGCCTTGGTGAGCAGAAAAACATTTCTTTCAAAAACATTTAAAAATCTTACCGACCCCAAATTTCTTGAACAGTCTAATACAGGGGTCAGAAACCTTTTTTGACCAAAGAGACATTTTCTCATTTTTGGTTAATGCATTTTTCCAAAAGAGCCACAGTAAAAAATAAGATAATATTATTATTAAAAAAAGTGTTTTTCCAATAAAATTTCAACAGTAGTAATTATTAGGTCCATAGACAACTAAAAACAACTCGGTACAACTTGAATATTATTATTATCATAAACTTTTCATTAACTTCGGTAGGCTGTACAACAAGGGAATTGTAATTGGCTGCCTTTCTGCAGAGAGCGGATCTCTGTTGATGTGTCTAATTTTGTTATCAATCATTTGTTGGTAAAGGGTCAGAGACCTGGCGAGCCACATGATTTTTGTCAAAGAGCCAGGTTTGGCTCGCGAGCCATAGGTTCCCGACCACTGGTCTAATATATTATTATAAATATGAACAGCACAATGATAACATGATAATATATTTCTATAATTAATATACTACTGTATGAATTGAAAGTGGACTGAAACCTGATCAACAACAACATTATATCAAATGAATGATAAAAGCTAGAAAGCCCCGCCTACAGTGAAAACCCATTGGTCCACAATCCGCTCCACATCACTGCATATTAAAGGGACATATCATGAAAATCTGACTTTTTCTGTGTTCAGGTGCTATAATCGGGTCCCTGGTGCATCTACCAACCCAGAAAACATGAAAAAGGACAACCCAGTAACTTTGCTTTGGTAAGCCTTTTTCTGCAAGCATGTAAAAAAAAAAAAGCCGCTGAGATTTCTCTTCGTTTCTGACGTAGGAAGGGGATCTATTATAATATTACCACCCCTTAATCTGCACATTTCCACCCACGGCACTGACAGACTGTTCTGTATTAGCATAGTTTCCGCCCTCAGCCAGTTGTACACTGTCCGCCATTTTCTCCGCGCTCGAGCAGCTATAGCAACAACAATGTCTTGTAAGCAATGCAGGTGCATTGCCTGAACGAGGGACAACTAAAAAGTTAAAGCTCAAGGATGGATCAGTACCAACTATTCATGATCCAGCTTACAGTCTCCAGAGCGACACTGGTCATGGCAGTAATGAAAGGGAGAGAGCGCACTTTATAATAGTTTATCTGAGTTGTTTTACGGGTATATAAAGTTTACCAGTTTATTAAGCACCCCCTGAAAAGGCATAATGTCTGTATATATTTGTTTACTGTTAGTTGTAACGAGTGTTTTTGTGTAATTTGCTGTGTATGTTGATGATAATGCAAGGGAGAAAGAGTGTTTATGAGGAGCAGCAGCTCATTTGCATTTAAAGGGACATACACAAAAATGATGTGTTTTTGCTCACCCCCAAAAAGTGACAATTTTAACATGCTATAAAACATTATCTGTGGGGTATTTTGAGCTAAAACTTCACACACACTCTGGGGACAGAAGAGACTTACATCTTGCAAAAATGGGCATAATATGTCCCCTTTAAATGTGTTCTGATTAGCTGTGATTGATTCACGTTGTGCAGCAACTTTCAGTGATAAAAGAAAAAATGCTGCAAACTTTAATTTTTTGGTTGTTACATTTGGTGCATTCACAGGAGTGTGTGTTCAGCTCTATTCAAGAGGAAAACATCCTCCTTAGTATCTCTTTCTCGCTCTCTCTTTGAGTTCTGGACGAGAAAAGGACATTGAGTAAGAGTGTATGGGGGAGGCACTGTCTCTTAATTAAGAGTCACTCCATATCGTGGCTCTAACGAGGTCACTCTAATGAGGTCACAGGCAGGGGGAGGAGCTACAGTCTTTCCTCAAGAGGACACACACACACACACACACACACACACACACACACACACACACACACACACACACACACACACACACAGCCTGAACAAATCCAACACATGTACTCACTAGTACACTGAAAACACATGATGAAAAACACAAACACATGCAGGAGAGAAAGAGAAGGTGCCTTTGGCTGGTAATTGGAAACACATATAAGCGTCTCTCTCTCTGTTTCTTTCTCTTGTTCCTGTCTCACTCTCTCGCTCACTCCCTCTCTAAATCTTTTTTTCTTCCCTCTTCACTCCATCTCTCGCTTTACCTCCTACAGTTTCTCCTCTTCTCACCGTCACCTCCGTCTCTTAGATTATATTTTTGACAGCACAGTGACACACAAGACTGACTTGAAAAATGAAGGGAAAAAAACCACACACACACACACACTCTCTCTCTCTCCCTCTCCCTCTCCCACACACCTTCTGAAGTGTACCATCAGTATGGACACCATCATATCACACTGACGTGTGTGTGTGTGTGTGTGGGGACGTGGGCCCAGTGTGCACAATTAAGACTGAAATAGTGTCCTTGGGAACCAAAACCACAGCTGATATGATTCAACAGATGGAGAAAAAAGAGAGATACAACAACAAAAAGAGAGAGAAAGGACAAAATACAGAAATAATGAACTACTGAACAAATGAATTAAACAAATAACTAAATAAAAATGAAGGAACAAGCAGAAAGAATGCATGAACAAAATAAGAAAGCGTGAATAAAGCAAACAAACAAAAACTGTGAGAGAAAGAACTAATGAAAAGAAGTAAAGCACACCGACTGCGTTTCTCTGAAAGATATATATATATATATATACACACACACACACACACACACACACACACACACACACACAGTGCATCCGGAAAGTATTCACAGAGCTTAACTTTTTCCACATTTTGTTGTTACAGCCTAATTCCGAAATGGATTAAATTTATTATTTATTATTTAATATTATTTATTATTTAAAATTCTACAAACAATACCCCATAATGACAACTTGAAAGAAGTTTGTTTGAAATCTTTGCAAATTATCTTGCAAAGGTATCTTTGTTATCTTGGCTGTGTGCTTAGGGTCGTTGTCCTGTTGGAAGATGAACCTTCGCCCCAGTCTGAGGTCCAGAGCGCTCTGGAGCAGGTTTTCATCAAGGATGTCTCTGTACATTGCTGCATTCATCTTTCCCTCGGTCCTGACTAGTCTCCAAGTTCCTGCTGCTGAAAAACATCCCCACAGCATGATGCTGCCACCACCATGCTTCACTGTAGGGATGGTATTGGCCAGGTGATGAGCGGTGCCTGGTTTCCTCCAGACATATCGCTTGCCATTCAGGCCAAAGAGTTCAATCTTTGTTTCATCAGACCAGAGAATTTTGTTTCTCATGGTCTGAGTCCTTCAGGTGCCTTTTGGCAAACTCCAGACGGGCTGTCATGTGACTTTTACTGAGGAGTGGCTTCTGTCTGGCCACTCTACCATACAGGCCTGAGTGGTGGAGTGCTGCAGAGATGGTTGTTCTTCTGGAAGGTTCTCCTCTCTCCACAGAGAAATGCTGGAGCTCTGTCAGAGTGATCATCGGGTTCTTGATCACCTCCCTGACTAAGGCCCTTCTCCCCTGATCACTCAGTTTGGCTGGGCGGCCAGCTCTAGGAAGAGTCCTGGTGGTTCCAAACTTCTTCTATTTACGGATGATGGAGGCCACTGTGCTCATTGGACCTTCAATGCTGCAGAAATTTTTCTGTACCCTTCCCCAGATCTGTGCCTCGATACAATCCTGTCTCAGAGGTCTACAGACAATTCCTTGGACTTCATGGCTTGGTTTGTGCTCTGACATGCACTGTTAACTGTGGGACCTTATATAGACAGCTGTGTGCCTTTCCAAATCATGTCCAATCAACTGAATTTACCACACGTGGACTCCAATCAAGTTGTAGAAACATCTCAAGGATGATCAGTAGAATCAGGATGCACCTGAGCTCAATTTTGAGTGTCATGGCAAAGGCTGTGAATATTTATGTATGTGATTTTTTTTTGTTTTTTATTTTTAATAAATTTGCAAAGATTTCAAACAAACTTTTCACGTTGTCGTCATGGGGTATTGTTTGTAGAATTTTGAGGAAAATAATGAATTTAATCCATTTTGGAATAAGGCTGTAACATAACAAAATGTGGAAAAAGTGAATACTTTCCGGATGCACTGTATACACACCGATCAGGCATAACATTATGACAGATGAAGTGAATAACACTGATTATCTCTTCATCACAGCACCTGTTAGTGGTTGGGATATATTAGGCAGCAAGTGAACATTTTGTCCTCAAAGTTGATGTGTTAGAAGCAG
>CM077173.1:34825813-34833313 GCA_039654105.1 Coreius guichenoti
ATTATATTACAATATACAATTAAATGTAAGAACTTGAATTACTTAATTATAAATAAATAAATAACTTAATTATAAAAAAAATACAATTAAATAAACCTTAATTACCATTCATGTTCTAGATAAATACCATTAACCATTAGTGACAGTCCTAGATCATAAACCCAGAGCTGCCATTTGTCCTGCCGGTCAGTCGGCTCTGAATTCTCAATGCATTTGACAGCATCCATTCAAACAACCTGTGACTATCATCCATGACGGAGGTGCATCCGTAGCACATGCCATTTAGAAGAAATTTTAGTTTGAGAAATCATTTCCAGGATTTATTTTAGTGATTGTCCACAATCTCCTACACATAAAAACCCAACGCTCGCTCTCTCTTTTCTCTCTCTCTTCCAAACGACCAGTAATTGTCAGAGAAAGTGATGGTGGCAGACGGCTATAAAAGTGTAATTTGTTCTTTTCTTCCCCTCTCCAACAGAAAGCAGGTTCTCTGCTCTCCTCCCACCAGCAAACCGAGGACACGCAGATGATGAAGGTAGTGTGGGTGAAACTCTTCCTCACAGAACTATTAGTTCACCCGTTCACTGATGTGAACCTCAGAGGAACAATGTCTGTGTGCGCTAAAAATAATCACACGCTCACACTCAACCTCCTGCGGAGAGTCTGCAGTCATTAGAGGACTAAAGGTCTGATCAACGGCTAATTACTGGCATCAGAGCGGACCCTACAATTAACACCCCCCTCACCGAGAGACGAGAGCGAGTCAGAGGTGATGACGTACCGCGCCGCATACGGGTCAATGCCATCCTTCCAGTCTGATACGGTGATTTTAGAAGTAACTTTCTGCAAGATTTGATGTGGTAATCAATTGCATTGTGCCATCTCAAACTAAATGAACAGATCTGAACATGCCAGCACATAATTATGCTTTCGGAAAGATAACAAGGTTGACTGATTTACAATCAGAGAACTGCAAGTCGCATTTAATACTATTCAATTTCACTTTTCAATTATTATTCACTATACACAATCAAAATCATGGGCTCCCTGCAATTTTTCCCCAAAATAAAAGCTGGATGGATTTCAATTTCACTTCTCAATTATCAGTGGCATACTATACAAAAAAAATATCACGGTAACAGCATCAACATTTTTTTTTTCTTTAAATGGAATTGTTTACTGAACCATTTTACAGTGCACGTACATCAGGCTTTTATGGCTCATATACACTCACCTAAAGGATTATTAGGAACACCTGTTCAATTTCTCATTAATGCAATTATCTAATCAACCAATCACATGGCAGTTGCTTCAATGCATTTAGGGGTGTGGTCCTGGTCAAGACAATCTCCTGAACTCCAAACTGAATGTCAGAATGGGAAAGAAAGGTGATTTAAGCAATTTTGAGCGTGGCATGGTTGTTGGTGCTAGACGGGCCGGTCTGAGTATTTCACAATCTGCTCAGTTACTGGGATTTTCACGCACAACCATTTCTAGAGTTTACAAAGAATGGTGTGAAAAGGGAAAAACATCCAGTATGCGGCAGTCCTGTGGGCGAAAATGCCTTGTTGATGCTAGAGGTCAGAGGAGAATGGGCCGACTGATTCAAGCTGATAGAAGAGCAACTTTGACTGAAATAACCACTCGTTACAACCGAGGTACGCAGCAAAGCATTTGTGAAGCCACAACACGCACAACCTTGAGGCGGATGGGCTACAACAGCAGAAGACCCCACCGGGTACCACTCATCTCCACTACAAATAGCAAAAAGAGGCTACAATTTGCACGAGCTCACCAAAATTGGACAGTTGAAGACTGGAAAAATGTTGCCTGGTCTGATGAGTCTCGATTTCTGTTGAGACATTCAGATGGTAGAGTCAGAATTTGGCGTAAACAGAATGAGAACATGGATCCATCATGCCTTGTTACCACTGTGCAGGCTGGTGGTGGTGGTGTAATGGTGTGGGGGATGTTTTCTTGGCACACTTTAGGCCCCTTAGTGCCAATTGGGCATCGTTTAAATGCCACGGCCTACCTGAGCATTGTTTCTGACCATGTCCATCCCTTTATGACCACCATGTACCCATCCTCTGATGGCTACTTCCAGCAGGATAATGCACCATGTCACAAAGCTCGAATCATTTCAAATTGGTTTCTTGAACATGACAATGAGTTCACTGTACTAAAATGGCCCCCACAGTCACCAGATCTCAACCCAATAGAGCATCTTTGGGATGTGGTGGAACGGGAGCTTCGTGCCCTGGATGTGCATCCCACAAATCTCCATCAACTGCAAGATGCTATCCTATCAATATGAGCCAACATTTCTAAAGAATGCTTTCAGCACCTTGTTGAATCAATGCCACGTAGAATTAAGGCAGTTCTGAAGGCGAAAGGGGGTCAAACACAGTATTTGTATGGTGTTCCTAATAATCCTTTAGGTGAGTGTAGTATAATATGATAAAAAAAAAAAATTCTAAATTTTATTCAGAGGCCCAAACTGAGCAAAAATATGAAATTTAGTGCAGATGCTGATATTTATATGCACAAAACGTAAGATGAAATACTGATTGTAATGTAAATCAATGATTTTGACAATGATTTATAACTACATAAACTGCATATAAATATCAGCTGTCACTCTGTATCTGCCATAATAATATATAAAGGCTTAGTTTTAAGATCAAATCTCTAGTTTTAAAATATATAATGCAATGCAATAAAATCATGGTAGAGAGATGAACAAATAAACCTTCCTCAAAAGCCTGATCATCATATTTGAGACTCACATTTTAACATGATTTTTCAAAAAAATGATGCATGGATAATAAAGTAAGTCTAAGTTGGTTCAGTCCAGTAAGTAGGGCCCTATGAAATCCATTTTATTTTTTTTTCCAAATTCCGTTTTAATTTTTTTCAAAATTCCGTTTTAATTTTTCTGGATTCCATTTTTTTCCGGTTTAATTTTTTAGAAAGTTAAATTACGTTTTTAGAAATCAAAAAGCATGTAAACTTATACAATTTAACAATAATTTATTAAAAGTTTAACAAAAATGAAATACTTTTTTTTTTTTCTTCTCAAATTTGGTTTAATTTCCCCCAAATTCTGTTTTCTCTGTTTTAAGTTTTCTGGATTCCATTTTAATAGTTGAATTAACTTTTAATAACCAAAAAGCATTTCTAATTAACTGAATTCATAATTTTTAATAATTCCCCCCCCCCACAAATTCTGTGTTGTGTATTTTCTGGTAATCAAATGAAGACAAAACATTAATTTAATTTATCTCTTAATCATATGAAATTAAACTTTTTTTTTTTAATCAAACAATGTGCTGCACAATGAGCTTTACTGTTAAAATTAAACCATGGATGAAAAATTGTGATTATTTCTTAAAATAAAGTTTTGGTAATTTTTTTATTATTATTATTAGTCTTAGTATTATTACTATTACTACATTGAGATGCATATAATTTCTATTGTACAACAGTAATATATTTCTGTCAAGTTAAACCAGACTTTTATTTTGACGGGTTGCCATGAACCTCTGAGTTTCTGTGTGTTTATGATATGGCAATAGTTTTTCTCAAATGAAAGGGTAAAAAGTGACTCTCAGAGCAGCTCTGGAGAGGAAGTTCATGCGTTCATGTCTTCATATAGCGAGACGGCAAAGGCTGAAAACACTGCGAACGTGACTGCGTCACGTGTGCTTCAGTGTGTGTGTGTGTGTGTGTGTGTGTGTACGAAACCGCGCGTCTGTGCCATTCATTCACACAGACACACACAGAACGTGTAGGATTCATATATTTAAAGTCTTTTAGCAGTTTAATATTCGCAGCCACTAGTCATCATGATTTGATTTAAGTGTACTGACCTGCTTTTTATTTATTAATCAAAAATTTGACAAATTCCTAAGTGTTCATCTTGAAATATTACTAACAACATAAAAAGTATTCTTACGTTTACTTTAGAAGAATCAGTAAAAATTTCACAGCAAAAAGACACATGAACCATGAGCTAAATTTATCAGAACAATCACAATTAGATTTTTCCCCAAATCGTGCAGCCCTAATACACACCGAACACTACTTTCATTCAAGAATAGTTTTTAGTATGCTATTCTGAACAGAGAGAGATTCAGATGTTTGGCGACATTCAGCTGTCGGCTCTAAAGTGCTTCTACATTAGCGCATGGCCAGAGAACATGTGTTCCTCAAACCGGCCTGTATTATTCATGGACTCTCTCTCTCCTCTGGTCTGAGTTGTGCATGATGATGGTTTTAATGGAGCTTGTGCACTTACAGACATTTACAGAGGGGGGAAAAAAGACTTTAGTCAGAAAGACGAGTAAATCTGATCCATTAGGAGCTCATTAATATCATCGAGCACTAACGACAGTCATCAGTCACTCCAACCCAGACTGAAAAAATGTGTCCAGAGCCGCTAAAGGAAATGCTAGTGAGAGTCTCTATTTAGATGATAAACTTATGGAAAAATCCTGGATTGTGATTGAAATGGCAGCAAGCGTCCAAGAGAATCTCAGTGAGACCAGTACTTCAAAGTCTCATTCATACTCGTTTTGCTTTTGAGGCGACGTACCAAACAAAAGCAAAAGAGAACCTGAAACGGATCCCATTGATTTACCAGATAAATAGAGAGACGATGTGCTTCTTCCTTAGATGATATGCACATATACACTCACCTAAAGGATTATTAGGAACACCTGTTCAATTTCTCATTAATGCAATTATCTAATCAACCAATCACATGGCAGTTGCTTCAATGCATTTAGGGGTGTGGTCCTGGTCAAGACAATCTCCTGAACTCCAAACTGAATGTCAGAATGGGAAAGAAAGGTGATTTAAGCAATTTTGAGCGTGGCATGGTTGTTGGTGCCAGACGGGCCGGTCTGAGTATTTCACAATCTGCTCAGTTACTGGGATTTTCACGCACAACCATTTCTAGAGTTTACAAAGAATGGTGTGAAAAGGGAAAAACATCCAGTATGCGGCAGTCCTGTGGGCGAAAATGCCTTGTTGATGCTAGAGGTCAGAGGAGAATGGGCCGACTGATTCAAGCTGATAGAAGAGCAACTTTGACTGAAATAACCACTCGTTACAACCGAGGTATGCAGCAAAGCATTTGTGAAGCCACAACACGCACAACCTTGAGGCGGATGGGCTACAACAGCAGAAGACCCCACCGGGTACCACTCATCTCCACTACAAATAGGAAAAAGAGGCTACAATTTGCACGAGCTCACCAAAATTGGACAGTTGAAGACTGGAAAAATGTTGCCTGGTCTGATGAGTCTCGATTTCTGTTGAGACATTTAGATGGTAGAGTCAGAATTTGGCGTAAACAGAATGAGAACATGGATCCATCATGCCTTGTTACCACTGTGCAGGCTGGTGGTGGTGGTGTAATGGTGTGGGGGATGTTTTCTTGGCACACTTTAGGCCCCTTAGTGCCAATTGGGCATCGTTTAAATGCCACGGCCTACCTGAGCATTGTTTCTGACCATGTCCATCCCTTTATGACCACCATGTACCCCTCCTCTGATGGCTACCTCCAGCAGGATAATGCACCATGTCACAAAGCTCGAATCATTTCAAATTGGTTTCTTGAACATGACAATAAGTTCACTGTACTAAAATGGCCCCCACAGTCACCAGATCTCAACCCAATAGAGCATCTTTGGGATGTGGTGGAACGGGAGCTTCGTGCCCTGGATGTGCATCCCACAAATCTCCATCAACTGCAAGATGCTATCCTATCAATATGGGCCAACATTTCTAAAGAATGCTTTCAGCACCTTGTTGAATCAATGCCACGTAGAATTAAGGCAGTTCTGAAGGCGAAAGGGGGTCAAACACAGTATTAGTATGGTGTTCCTAATAATCCTTTAGGTGAGTGTAAATCAATCAAAAATACGGTTAGAAGTATCAATACAATAGAGCGATAACAAGAATCACTATGATGTTCATAAAGAACGTGCTGATAAGATGACCCCCCAAAAAAAGGGAAACTGATGAGTTACAAAGAGAGATGGAAAGAACTTGCAATACAATGTCTCTGTGTGTGTGTGTGTGTGTGTGTGTGTGTGTGTGTGTGTGTGTGTGTGTGTGTTTCAGCACCAGCAAGCTGATTCAGAGGCAAAATAACTGCAGGCAAAACATGCCCTCAATACACAAACAAACACATAAATTACACAGGCGCACACACAACCATTGCGCGTGCAATGTTTTTTATACTGAGATAATTTCTATCCTCTAACCTAAACGAACCACTAAACCTATATTTTTACATTTCAAATAACATAGTTTGCATGTCCTCATAATATAGAAAAAAAAAAGTTTTGCTACATTGTGAAGCCAATTTCAGCTGCATAATGCAAGTCAAGCCAGTAACAAACACAAACACAGAGCAACACATTTACACTTATTTTTGCTTCACATTAAGTGCACTGAAGTCAGCAGAAAGTGCACGTTAAAGCTATTTATCAACACAGCCTTTTGCAAAACAGCTTTTAATGAATAAACAAAACAATGGCGTGTAATATGAAAATATGACCCCCTCTTCTAAAGTCTGTATTACTTCTCAGTGGTGAAACTGATTTTACTCTGGGTGGTTAATATGGCATTGCTATCCAGTTGCTAAGGTGGTTTGGGTGGTTGCTAGGGTATTCATCTGTGTAAAACTCATTCTAAGGTGTTGTGTGTGTGGTTCCCAGGGAATTGATGCGGTTGCTAATGTGTTCTGGGGGGTGAGCAGAGTGTTGCTATGAGGTTGTTAAGGTGTTCTGGGTGATTGCTAGGGAATTAACCTGTGTAAAACTCACATGCACCATTCTAGGGTCTTGTTTGTGGTTGCCAGGGTGTTGCTATACAATTGCTAAGGAGTTATGGGTGGTTGTTAGGGAATTAACCTGTGTAAAACTCACTAGCACCATTCTAGGGTGCTGTGTGTGGTTGCCAGGGCATTGCCATGTGGTTGATAAAGTGTTCTGGGTGGTTGCTAGGGTGTTGTATGCGATTACCATGACACTTATGTGGTTGTTAAGATGTTCTGGGTGGTAAATAGGGTGTTGCTATGAGGTTGCTAAGGTGCTCTGGGTGGTTACTAGGGTATTGTGTGAGGTTACCAGAGCAGTGACGTGGTCAAATTATTTTATCATTGTGAAATGTCTAATATACAGAAATATTTGACTTCAGAATGCTGCCATTGACCAGTCACAATGAAGTATTACAGAGCGCTGTAGAATACCATGAATTAACACAAGAAACAACAAATAAAACCAATATGATAGTGTGAGAGAACCCGAAAGAGAGAATGAGAGAGAACACACATCAGGTGACAGACTCAAGAGATTTAAAATAAATCACATCAATCTGCACCTGTCTCACACACACAGTCAGCCAAAACCCTCTCTATCTCTGTCTCTCTGTCTCTCTGTCTCTCTGTCTCTCTGTCTCTCTGTCTCTCTGTCTCTCTGTCTCTCT
>CM077173.1:34838313-35055401 GCA_039654105.1 Coreius guichenoti
CGGGCTTTATCTTCTGCCTGTATCTCAGGGAACGACTCTACACATTCGACTCTAAGTGGCATGAAGTATTCAGAAAGCCTCGTGTCGCTGCTCCATGAGCATTTCTCTCCTGATTCTCAACGGGCCTGCGTGTTATTGTGGTAGTTTGGTGCTAAAACGCTCTCTATAGCTCTCTCTGCGGGACTCACGGGACCTCAGAGAGGCACGAGAGGGTGATAAAGGCATAAAAATGGCCCCTGATCTCTCGTTGTAGTTTTTCGCTCCATCACTCCGTGTTTGCGTATTGCAGGAAGTCGAGCTCCAAATCAGGACAAGCAATCGCACATGGGACGGATGTTGTGCGCGACAATGAGCATCGTGTTCCACGTTACCATACACAGACAGTCATCTTCCCTTCAACACCCCCCCTGCCCCCCCCCCCTTTCGTCTTTCTATTTTCTTATGTCACTTCTACACACTTTCATCTCTGCAGTCTGAGATTCTTTTTCTCTTCCGTCACTTTCAATCAGAGTGTCTGTCGCTTTGATTGCGTCCGCTCTCTCTGCGTCTGCTCACCGATCAAACACAACAGCAGCATTAAAAATGACGCTTTGTGAACGCATGAGTTAATTAAAATTCAAAGATCGCTGTTAATTAAGCAAGTAAAGGCGTCTGAAGGCTGAGAGCGGAAAACATGTCAGCCGTGATGACCCACGGAAGATAAGAACGCCGAACACTGTAACATAAAAACAACAGAACATAACATTCACAGAAGTGACAAAACAAGCAGGACAAAAGTTTACACAGAGAGAGAGAGAGAGAGAGAGAGAGAGAGAGAGAGAGAGGGGGGGAAGGAAGGAAGGAAGGAAGGAAGGAAGGAAGGAAGGAAGGAAGGAAGCCCTTCCATCCATTTATCTATCTGTACATCCATCCAGATAGAATGACCAATAGAATGGTAGATAGATGGATGGACAGATAGATAAAATGACCGATAGAACAGCGGATGGATGGATGGATGGATGGATGGATGGATGGATGGATGGATGGATGGATGGATGGATGGATGGATGGATGGATGGATGGATGGATGGATGGATGGATGGATGGATGGATGGATGGATGGATGGAACAAACAGCAGATAGATGGACAGATAGATGGACTGGATGGATGGGTGGATAGATTGATGAACAGATAGATAGATGGACGGACAGATAGATAGATAGAATGACCGAGAGAACAGCAGAAAGATACATGATAGATGGACAGATAGATGGACGATAGATAGATGGACTGGATGGATGGATGGGTGGATAGATTGATGGACAGATAGATAGAATGACCGATAGAACAGCAGATAGATAGATGATAGATGGATAGATAGATGGACGATAGATAGACGGACTGGATAGATGGATGGATGGATGGATGGATGGATGGAATGACCGACAGACAGACAGACAGACAGATAGATAGATAGATAGACAGATAGACAGATAGACAGACAGATAGATAGATAGATAGATAGACAGATAGACAGACAGACAGACAGACAAAGCACTCAGAAGAGTGGATGGAAAGTAAAACAAAAGCAGCTGTGATAGAGAGTCAGAAAGACAAACAGATAGATGTGGTTGAACGAGAAACAGATGGATAGATGAAAAAGAGAAATGTCATGAATAATGGAGCAGAAACAGAGGTTGGGTTTTTAGATATAAATGTAAAAGTGGTTTTAGCAGAAACCCGTCTCACTCTCCCTGTATTTTTAATAGGCGCTCTTTAAATATTCAGAGCTGCGGGGGGTGGAGGGAGGAGAGCAGGTTAAAGAACCTGAAAATGGACAAAATGAATGAATGTCTGCAGGGAATCTCTCAAGGACTGCATTAAGAGCCAAAGCTGCTCTGATTAGAGCCCAGACAAATGGAGGAGTCGTAATATCCAGGAAGAATAATTTAGAGAGAGAGAGAGAGAGAGAGAGAGAGAGAGAGAGAGAGAGAGAGAGAGAGAAAAAAGAAAGAAAGAGAGGAAAGGTGACATATTAAACAGCAGAAATGAAAGGAGAACAAGCTACCGGGTAAAGGAAAAAAGAGAAGGAGAAATGATGAATGTTACTGGTGGAAATGCACAGATGAAATTGGGAAAGGAAAATGAGAAAGAGGTCATGAAAATGAGATGAGGGGGAACAACAACATGCATTTCCATGCAACAACAGAAGCATGGTGAAAAATTAAACGTGCCTGTAGGAGGAAAAGGGCTCAAAGACACACACACACACACACACACAAACGCACGCATAAAGTAGGACTCCAGAAATTAACACACACCCTTGTGCTTTAAAGGTCGTAAATTAAGGTCAGTTTGAAATGTAAGATGCTTTAAATACCACGATTGTTAAAATGTCACTTAATCAAGGCTCGCTAACAAAGAATGCTTCTTCACGCACGAATTGTTCACTTGAGGGGGGAAAAAAAGAAAAGATATTTCACGAATCAGACCAAACTATGCTCAACTGAACGTTTCATAAAACTTCATAAACTCAGTCAGAGTGCTGATGTAAAATGTAATCAGAATAAATTGGAAAAGTTTCTTTAGGTGAAACAGCTGAATGCAAGTTCCTACGAAACGTTGTTTGAATTAAAGTCGACCGCAGAAACCTACTTTCCAAGGGTCTGACATCTTCAATTCGGCAAGAGTTTTGTTCCGAGGTTCAGAGTGCGTAATTATTTTTTTGTCTGTTTGGGCCTGAAGCAAGAGTCAGGTACCATAATCAGTGATTAAAACGGAAAAATAATATGAAAATTCTGAGAGAGAGAGAGAGAGAGAGAGAGAGAGAGAGAGAGAGAGAGAGAGAGAGAGAGAGAGAGAGAGAGAGAGAGAAACAGCTTGCTGCTATCAGCTTTAGGCACGAGGCTTTAATTTCTTTGAAAATGCAAATTAGTTTCACTGCGTGTGTGCAAGCCTGTGTGCCTGTGTATAAAGTACAGTATAACTCTCCAACTTTGATGATATTTGATAACACAAAGCAAAACCTCTGATAATCTCACAGCCGTGTCATCTCCCTCAGCTTAATTTAATTGCACAAGCGTAAACGCCCGAACGTGGCCCCAGATCCCCGCTTTTCTGCCGCGATAAGAGCCCACGTGTGAGTTCTGATATCTTGTCATCTGTATCTTTGAAGACGCATCTCTCTGTGGTTTCTCCCAGTTATTAGAAGCATCAAACGTTTGCGACATAAAATGCGCCACTGCGAGCTTAACGCCTGCGGGATGTGTGGTAAAAAAAAAAAAAAAAAATCAAATTAAAAACAATCTCTGTCTTCAATCAACGCTGCATGTTTGTGTGCATTTCTCGCCTGCCGGAGGAGGGAAATGCGAGCATGTGACGCTTTAATATTTGAGATGTCAAATAAATGCCAAGACATGAACATTTCTCTCCTTTGTGCGGCACACTGGGTCATATTCAAATAACGCCATATGCTCGAGTGCATATGGTAAGAGACACAAATACGCACCCTGTCGCTCGCTGCTGCTTTTGTAGGTAGGTCGCATGTGGAGCGTGTGATTTATCTGTTTTCACAGTTCTTTGCCTATTTACCAGCGGTTCTCCAAAACCCCATTAGAAATCTCCTTCTCTCTCTCCATCCTCCTAAACGGGGATAAGAATTTAAATTCACAAAAGAACACACTTTCCCCATCTCTCTCTGGAGCTCGTTTAAAAAATGGCTAATCTTCCAAAGATAAAGCGCAGATTAAACGGCGCGAGTGTGCTAAAACGTATCTACGACTCCAGCAAACGTGCTGCATTCGAATGCAAACGAATGCTGGAACAGAGAAACGCCGGTTGCACAAAGGCGCAGACGGCTTGCTCGATAATCTGTTGCGTTTGGCAGAGCCGGTGAGGCCAATGAACAGATGTGCTTGAGGGTGATAAAGAAGGTATGAATGACACGTTATGCAACCGAATGCGAGAAGAGGGTCAGAAACGGGCTGCAAACAGGCTTACAGACCAAACTTCACCTTTTAGAAAAAGACGGCACCTTAACGCATTAAACGCTGTTTCTAGAAAGCACTAAACACACGTTCACATAATGCCTCTATCATATAAACACATTATGGAGCTCATCCTCAGAAGAACAGCAAACAGCTTCAAAAACAAGACGATATGTACTAGAATACTAAAGTACAAAGAACACAACACAAGTGGACTGTGGGTATCTAGAGGTGAACAATATCTACTGACTGGCCCGTGCATTAACCTCAACCTGAGTGAAAGAGCGAGATGTGAGATTATGCATTCAGTCGAATTCTCTTCACACTGCAAAAACAAAGAAATCTCATTCATCCGCAGATATTCATTCATTGGAACCTCAAACCCGAGCTGAATGCATTACTGAGAGCGATCGCAGAAGCATTTCATAAGTGCCGTTTGCGAAGTCAATCATCAGTTGATGGGTTATTTGAACAACCTCCTCACACCAAGTATTCAACTTTGGTGGAATGACTCATCGCTTTTATGCTACAGACACGGATGACACCTCGAACTACGTGGCTTGTTGCGTCTTTAACGATTCTGTTAAGTGGAATAAAGCTGAATTAAAATAAAACATGAAAATTAGATGAAAGCAACACTCTAAACCAGGGGTCTCCAAACTCAATTAAACACACCTGAACCAGCTAATCAGTGTCTTACTAGGTCCTAGTAAGACACTGATTAGCTGGTTCAGGTGTGTTTATCTGGGGTTGGAGCTAAACTCTGCAGGACAGTGGCCCTCCAGGACCGAGTTTGGAGACCCCTGCTCTAAACCAATGGTTCCCAAACTTTTTCTGCCGGCCCCAAACTTCTCAATCTCAATCTCAATCTCAAATGAACATCAGTGGGTTCTATTTGATTTTGTTGCGTCGTGCCGCTCACGCCTGGTGTTGACACGTTTTTTGGTATTTGTGAATTTGAAGTATATTCATCATCTGCTTTACGTTTACCTTTCACTGCCAATCCTTTCTCAAAATTGTCCATGCTTAGTACCAGTTACAACATGCAACACTTAAGCTCAACGTATACTCCGGCTGCGTGATGTAACACTCGTCATCCCACTCACTGTCTGTGTGCAGCCCAATTTTTGTTTCCGCGCGGATGGCGCACGTTCAACAGCACATGCGCAATGTGAATACCAGTGTACTGACTAAACATGCTACCTATCAGATTGTGCTACCAATAATATATTTGCATTGTTTTAAGGGTAGGGGTTAGGTAAGGCTTTAGGGTAGGGGTAGGTATAGAGTATGCATTGACGTCACTTTCCCGCCAGAACACGCCCCCTTAGCTGGACTGAGTGGCATAAGAGCTGCTGCATGACTGGATTTAATAGGGGAAACTGCGAAAACGCGAGTAAAACAAATGGTTTATCAGTTTAAACTAAAGCAGTAAACTAAACCAGTGACCCATGGATATTGACATGCAGCCAGATATCGTGTTTCCTGACATTTATATGTGCCTGATTTCAACGCCGGGGAAATACATAAAGCAAATTTGCCTGTGAACACTTTATATAAATACTATATAGGTAGGTCTAAATCAAGGTGATCACTTATATCAATGTCATATGTATCGTCATATCGTCCAGTCCTAAAACTTGTATAGTTTTTGTCAGTGCTTATTTAAAAACATCCAATTATGCAGATACAATATATAACAATACAATATATAACAATATAATATATAGGGTATGATTTTACCCCAAAATTTAACCTATTGACAAAATAACTGCAAATTCACGTTTTGCTGCCTGGAGTCACGTTTTTTCTGTGAATTTCAGCAATTCATTTGCTCTCTTTTCTGTAGCTTTTGGCAGTCTGTAAAAATATACCTCCGATTTCTTGTCAAATCTATTTATAGAGTCAATCTCAAAGTTATTTTCCATATTAGGTTTGTTTTGTGTGTTTTTCACGGCATTCACACTGAACACCAATGCTGCCACTCAGTCTTTTTGCCACTAAGTGGGCCACTCCGGCCGACGGTGACGTCACGCGCATACCCTCTATGGACGTAAAAAAAAAAACGCTTCCGAGTTCAACGTCAGAACAGCGGCTCAGCATTGGCCGGATCCTACGTCGGCATCACACGCATGGGTCTTGGTGCTCACGTGAACAGCGTCAGAGACTGACACAGAAAAGAAGAAATTGTTGAATAAAGTCGTTATTTTTTTGCACACAAAAAGTATTCTCGTCGCTTCATGACATTAAGGTTGAACCACTGGAGTCACATGGACTATTTTAACGATGTCTTTACTATCTTTCTGGGCCTTAAAAGTGGTAATAACATTACAGTCTATGACTGGTTCAGAAAGCGCTCGTATTTCATCAAAAATATCTTCATTTGTGTTCCGAAGATAAACGAAGGTCTGGAGGTTTGGAACAACATAAGGGTAATTAATGACAGAATGTTCATTTTTGGGGTGAACTAACCCTTTAAATGATGTGACTCAGTGCTGCCCTCTGACGTCTGGTAGAGTATAAAAAAAAAAAAAAAAAAAAAAAAAAAAAAAAAAAAAAATCAATAATACTGTGCATGTGTCAAACTCGGCCATCCAAGCTGTGTGTGCGAGACACGAAAATGTAAAATATAGTATTCCTGGGCCTTTAGACAAACCAAACACAACACCCTTATCCCAGCAGTGTTCAGATTTTCTTCAGAAAATGTACAAATCTAGTTCTTTTAATAGAAATCAAATTACCAATGTGAAATCCGACTAATATTAGTTGTAAACAAACACACTTCTTCAACATTAACAGCATTAATCTCACGCAGGGAGAAAATTCATCTTATTCTCCCAAGGCAGTTTCAGTAATTTACTCTCCCCGAGACTCTAGCTGTGATTTATGGTCATTATTATTGTTTTCACAGATATTTTCCATTTGCCTTATGAGAAAGTTCACCAAAACTCAAACTTGGGTACAACCAACGTGGTCTCGGAGTGCAACAACAATAACGAATGATTTCCTCTGTTTCTTCATTACTGAAAAAATGCTGTGACTGACTTAAAATGGTTATATTCTACACTTACGTAACATTTACTTTTACAGATGAAATTGAATGTTTCATACATGAAGAAAATTACATTAAGGGTTTGTTCACACCAAGGACGATAACGATAACGATATACTTATAAAAATCATTCTAAATATAAAAGAAGAGCAGAGTACACACCCCAACTATAACGGCACAGAGAAACAATATAATTGAAATTACTTTCAGAATGATTTTTTTTGACAGCCAATCAGAATCCATCCTGCTTTAAAGAGCTTGAGCATTTAAAGCGGCAGATGACAAAACTGCAATGCACGCCTAGAATAAACAAAACGATATAGTGCGTTTGTGTGGACGCTAATATAATTATCTATATAGTTATCATTCTTGGTGTGAACGAGGGTTTGAACGACACCAGATTTTTTTTAGTCAACATTTATGTGATGAAAGTCGAGTTGACGTCGACTAATCGCTGATGACCAAGTGGCAACCTTCCGGTCTCTGTCTTGAATACAACTCGGAAATGACTTAAACTGCAAATCATTGACTGACCGCTAGAGACAGGCTCCAAAAGGGAGTCAAACCCATAGACCCCCCATGTTAAAATGGCCAACTTTACAGCAGAAAAAAAAATATACAGCCTGGTACAAAAAGTGGTTTTTGTCTATATCGCTAATTTTGCACTTTATGACAACTGTGAGGGGGGTGAATTTTTTTTATAACTCATCTGTTTAAATTATATTAAGCCTTAAAGTTCTGCATAATTAAGGGCGTGGCCACTTGAGTGACAGGTGGATTGCCGCTATGGTTGAGCTAGGCGGGCGTGGTTTCAGCAACCAGTCACCTCAGCTCCACCCACGTCCCGCCTCTTTGCCCATTTTCGGTTATCCGGGAGTGATGCGCTGCCAAGATGGCGTCGGCCGGCTCCGCCCACTTTGGGCTTCAAAAAGACTCTTCAGAAACCTACATGTGACATCACAGACACTACGTCCATTGTTTTATACAGTCTATGTTGATGACGTCATTAATGAACAAATAAGCCTGAACCTCAGCCGAGACTCGAACACATGGCAAATGACACAGCGCTGGCCACAAGGTTATTGCTCCTACATAACAGCTTATTCTTATCAGTTCTTTTGTCTTTGGGTCGTTATATTTCTCACAGATTTCTGCTCGATCTAAATCAGACACAGATAAAATAGCACAGTAAAGATTACATGTATATGAATGCATTAGTGTGAGCGCGATTGCGTGTGAATTAATTCTACCTGACAGCGTCTCTTTACTAATAGAGAAGCTGTGGGTTTTAGTTACCAAGGAATATATGCTAGAACTTTTTCAGTTTCTAAGCTATTTATTGATAAACCACAGAACAGTGTTGACAATACATTTCTGCTCTACTGAATGATTCTGTGTGTGTGTGATCTGCGAGCAACTGTCTGTATGTGTGTGCGTTACAATGCAGCAGCGCATTAGTTTAGAACAGCGATTAACTTACGTGTACAATAAACTGTTTAAAAGTGCATTCTCACGATCAGTTTTGAGCATCCAGATGGTATAATCAAACATATATTGTGGAGCACTCTCGGAGTATGCATTTATTTGTTGAACTATAACTGTTGAAAACAGAGCATAAAAGTGGACTTCAAAGATTTCTTATCCTGTTGTGCCCTCTATAGGCCACAATCTGAGACTAGTTGACATAAAGCTTAAAGTGTCATGGCATTAAAGTCGACTAGTCTGTGCAACCCCTAGTGTGAACGGGCCTTAACAGAGTTATGTTGCTGTTTATTACTGTGAAGCAGCTTTGAAACAATCTGTAATGTATAAAGTACTATATTAGTTCTACTTGACTATTTTCCACCGTCTCCAGGAAGCTACTGTACCTTTAAGACTGTAAATGTCCATTGTTCACTCTGCTGTTAATCACAACAGATCAAGCTGCTGAAAACTACATAATAGTCAAATGTTAAATTAAATTATGGTTTAATTAACTTTTTGCAGTTTGTGTGGAGCGGAGGGAAGACTTTCTGTCTTTAAAGTTTTATTTCAAAAAGTGAAAGAAAAAACCTGTTTTCATTTATATGACTTTTCATTATCAGTTATAATAGGAAAAAACGAAACGTATGAACGTGCAGATAACCAGATGGAGGGAGAGAGAGATTGATGTAAGAGAATAAAACGGTAGGAAGAACATTCCGAAGATATTACGGAAGTCCTTTTACTTTCGATAGGCCGGTCAAGAGCAATTTCCTACATCCCACCAGCTGAGCCGCACAAAACGGCTTCCAATATAAGCGAGCGACAGACTCTGAGGGACCGTAAAGCAGCAGTTAATGGCACAAAACCACACCACAGAGATAAGAACAGCCCGTATAAACAGACACGCTCATATCAGCGCACTTCAGGGAACCTCTGGGTTTATGAGGACATTAAGACCTGACTTTATATCTGGGCTTTTGGGAATCGTTGAAGCAGGTGGTCCATTCTGTAGACTGTTTTATGAAGGACACATTAAAATTGATACCCTTATAGACAAACACAGCAGACGAGCAATGTGTTCCAACGGCCCGTGAGGACCAAAACAAGAAGGTATTAAGAGAAATTTTATGAAGGATTTAGACATGACTGTCTTCTGGGGACAAGAAATATGAGGACAGCGTGATATGAGGACAGAATGTACCAGAATCAACTGAAAAAGAAGAAACTCATGAAAACATGCTATATTTTACCCAAAACAAAAACAAAAAATTATAATAATATTTGGCTTAAAAGTCATTTGCAGGACCAGTACAATTTTTTTTGTGACAATTTAGCACATTTCACCCTATATTACCGTAATCGTGGACATTTGGATTTTTTTTTGTTTGTCATTTTTTATTCTAATTAGATTCTCATTATTGTAAAAACTATATAAATATTGGATCCAGTCTCTTTACAAGAAATTAATAAAAACTAAATAATTAAAACTAAATTATAATAA
Organism: Coreius guichenoti; assembly: GCA_039654105.1. Lineage (NCBI taxonomy): Eukaryota > Metazoa > Chordata > Actinopteri > Cypriniformes > Gobionidae > Coreius > Coreius guichenoti. The sequence continues at coordinate 34,848,297 of CM077173.1, forward strand.
AAACAATAATAATATTATAATATTTAATTACTAATAATGAAAAAAAAAAAAAAAATTAAATATTTGTTCCTCTTTAGATTTTGGGGTAAATATGAGCCATGAGATTCTTGAGAACCAAGAACTTTCTGCTACTGTGTCTTTAAAACCTCCTTGTGTAAATACCCTCTATAACTGCCAAACCCCCGTACACATTCAGGGAGAAGCATTTAAGACATTTTGTTTTATGTAAGGGGGGCTCAATTAACATTCTACTGAGACACGAGGTGGACGACAGCCAAACATCCTGTCGACCTTTAAAAGTCGAACGACTTAACTACAAATGAGTGAGCAAATGAGGGTCAAGCAGGAAGATATCGATCTAAACGGCATGAAAGTAACGATAAAAATTATGTATCTGTTGTGTAACAAACTTTCTGAAATACTAATTAGTTATTTGGAGATTACCAAAGGCAATCATTTCACACACTAGTCTCATGTTAACATATATACCCCCAGTTTCACAGACAATGCTTAAAGGTGCAGTGTGTAAATTTTAGCTGCATCTAGCAGTGAGGTTGTGAATTGCAATCACCCACCCCTCCCTTTCAAAGCACAGAGAAGCTACGGTGGCCGACACAGGACAAAAATGTCATCATCGGAGACAGCAGAGAGTGACTAGCGCTCTGTAGAGAAGTTTGTCCGTTTAGGGCTACTGTAGAAACATGACGCCGCAAAATGGCGACTTCACTGTAAGAGGACCCGCGGTGTATGGAGATAGAAATGGCTCATTCTAAGGTAATAAAAACATAACGGTACATTATGTAAGGTCTTTATACTCCACTGAAAACATAGTTATGTATTTTATATTGCATTTCTGTCAGTAGATCATCATAAACACTACACACTGCACCTTTATGCTAGTCCCAGACTAAAATGCATGTTTGAGCTGTTTTAACTGAAAGCAACATATCTTAAAATATGTCAGTGCCATTGTTTTGTCTCAACTTCCACACCAATAATGTTTTTTTCTAAAGCATGGTTTATAAAAGCTACTTAAATGTCCTATTTTAACTAAGGCCTAATTCTGCTGCCGGTTGCATAAACATAGCCATTATGTTAAGACTGTCTTAAGAACTAGTATGTCCAACTAGCAGTTAGTTAGGGGTAACTTTTCGGTATCAAATTTCACACTGAAAGACACACCTGCATCCGCCACTGAATGAAAGACCATAGTCCCAATTGTAACATTGCGCAAGTTAATAAGAGGATGACATCTAGTGGAGAAGACTAGTAATAAGATTAACGTCAATCAGATACTATGTTCAATGTTTGGTGCAATAAACATGGAAAAAGATCGATTCGTGGCTTTTGAGAATCCATATCGAATCGGCCACATTTTTAAAAGCAATTAATCAAAAAAACATTTTTTTTTGCCCAGCCCTAATTTACACATTGTTCCGAATATAAGACAATGTTTTTTTTCTTAGAAATACATCTGAAAAAACGGGTCTTATATTCAGGGTCTAGACTTTTACATGTCAATAATACACCCGCAACAATAGGTGGCGCCAAATATGCGTAAAACGAGTGCCAAGAACTACGGTGCGTCAGAGTGTAATGTTAGAAGATAGCGAGTCTTAAAAACGCAAACAGTCAAAGAAAAGCTCACTGTCTAAGAGCCATGTGACTGACATGTTTGCATGCCTCGCTGACAGGACCCAACATCCCCGTACGTGATTTTAAAACGTAAGACAGTATCCAGATTTTTAAAACTACCATAAGATTTCACTTCTACTGTTAATGACATGTTGGTAGGCTACATGGTTTTCACTATGAGATGGATAGCCTAATTGTTATATAATTCAGATGGGCTACAGGATATTTTTATGGTATGCAAAAAAGTGTTTATTTTTAAATGTGATTGTTGGTACATTTTACCAGTACTTACCATACTTCCAATACAAAAATTTACATATTTTCAAATTATTTTCAAATAAAAGCCTTTTCTTTATAAAATACAAGATTTGGTCTTCAAAAAGCCTTAAAAGGTACATCTTGAAAAAGGGGGGTCGTCTTATAATCAGGGTTGGAACAATACGGTACTTATTTTAGAGTTAACGAAAGTTATCATAAGCACAACAAATGTCAGTAGACCGGGAATATTTATATAAAAAAAAAAAAAAAAAAAAAAAAAAAGAGCGGTTCGTTCATAAATCTGTACGATCTTTACTTAACATGCTGTGGAAATACAAACTGGAAGACACAGAGCTGAAAAAGGGGCAGGGCTACATAAGGTCTATAGTCGCATTTGTCTGACTGATAGTCAAGTTCATGAATAACAGTGAGACCACATCAAAGCACAGAGAGCAGAAAGAGTCGTACATATGCAACTCACTGTTTTGGTTCAGATGTATGTGTGTGTCCTCTGCTGTCACACTTGTGGCTCTGGGTCTATAACTCTAAGTGAGTCTAGACAGCAGGGACTGATATGAGACGAGACCAGCTGCAAGTGTGTGTGTGATGATAAAGTAGGTCGGCATATACATCAGAGGAGGAGACATACGCACACTCGTGGTTGTGTGTGAGAGCAGAGGTGAGCGGCTGAACGAGATCCTGAGAGACTCAGCTGGTCTCTGTGGAGATGGGAAAAGCAGGCCGCCAGCGAGACGGAGAAAAACATTTAAAGACTCGCAACAAGACACACAGAGAGAAGCCAATCAATAACACACACAGCAAACCCGTGAAACAAACCTGACTCGCTTTTAAACGCAGAAATGGAAGGAAAATTGCAGGAAAATAAAACCGCCCTCCATCTAAACTGTAAAACTGCTGAATCCATCAGAACAGACCTCTCTCTCTGTAATTGGACACGTTCAGTCATCAAAACTCACACAGCCTCTATAAAAATGCATCAGCATTCAGCTTAGAAAATACAAAAATTGGTCTCTGGCCTTCACATGCGCCTATATAAGCGTGATCAGAGAAAGCAATCTACATTTTTATATTTTTCAATGAAGTAGAGCAATGATAGCCGGTGCAAAACGCACTGCCAGGCCATTGCTATGCTGGGTGGTTGCTAGGTGGCCTGAAGTCTGTAGATATGGTTTGAGTCTTTGAATGTACATCTGTGGGATTTTTTCACTTGTTTTTTTGGTCCAGAGGGTGAAAATGGTGCATTGGATGGTTTAGTAAAGTAACAGCACCCTCTCCTCAACAACACACATGAATGGAGGAATTTAAATGCTGAACATCATGGTCTAACCAGATGTGAAGTGATGTGACTAGCAATATAAGCTACTTCTTCCACGTTAACAATAAGGATTTTATAGGTGAATTCTCCGATTTTTTTTTTCCTCTATTGTGCCAAATGCTGAAGCTTTTGATCTTGGTGATTTTAACATGCATGTCTAAGTCTATGGTTAAAGACTTTTTACAAATTATTGATACTTATTGTTGAATCTTACACAGACTGTCCTTGGCCCTATTCATAAACAAGGACACTCACTTTTTGATTTTATCATTAGGCCTTTCAGTCAGCGATGTAGATATCAAAGAAATGTTCCTGTCTGATCATAAGCCTATTATTATTAATATAGCTGTTTCTAGCCCTGTATCACACTGTGTGTCCATAGGCTGGCATGTTCGCTCTTTTAACTCGTCTACAGTTGGAAAATTTCTTGATGCTGAAATGGAAGAGGGACAAATTACAAATCTCTTATGAATGTGCGCGATATTGTATGATTAATTATCAAAAAGCTGTTAAGACTACAAAAGCAAAATACTTTTTGGATCTTATTGCAAAAAGTGCACAGTCCAAAAATATTATTTAATACCATAAACAGTGTGTTAAATCCAATGTCTAATCTCTCCCCTACAGCTTGTGAAAATCAAGTTTTTATGGATAAAATTGAAGGAATTAGATCATTTTTCCCTCTCCTTTGGAATTCTCTCAGCCTACACCAATTTGATCATATTTATCTGAATCTACCCCAGTGTCTCACAATTATCTGGTACAATCTCTCCAACAAATGAAGCCCACCTTCTGTTCATTGGACGTTGTCCATCCTCGCCTTTTACTAGATAAACTTGACTGTATCAGTCCCAGTTTATCATCAATAATTAACAGTAGATTGACCAGTGGAATATTCCCATCTTATTTCAAACATGCCATTGTGAAGCCGCTACTCAAAAAGCCAAATCTTGATCCAACACTCCTCTCAAAATTATCATTATCAAAAGTTTTGACGAAGGTTGTGTTTAACCAGCTTTCTTCATTTTTACAGAACAATATTTTTTTGATGAATATCAGTCTGGCTTTAGACTAGGGATGTCAATTTACACAAATTTCCATGATCGATCGTCATTTAAACTAAAGATCAATTAATTGGTTAATCGTAAACCTTAATACTGCAATATGGGTCGACTACAGTGGCTTATAGCAACAGCATGACAGGGTGTGCAAATGCTGCTCAAAACACCATGTTCCTCACCAAATCAATGAGAAGGGCTTTTAGTCTAAATAAAGGGCTAGTTGGATTGTAAAATGAGTCGATGTAATTGATCATTTAATTAAATTACTTATATAATAATCAAATATAACAACTAACACAACGCCGCCTCAGTTGTGTGCTATTCAGAATGTGTGGACACGCTCTTCCGAAAAGAAAACGGCAACTAAAACACAATGAACACAACGGCCAATCAGAGGTGTTTAAGAATCCGTTCAAGAGTGCTCAAAATGCTAGAGGGACCGGCGGTGACCGGCGTCCACCAAGCTGGTATCGTCACATTTTTAAAAATTTCAGTACCGACTTGGTACCGAAGTCGGTACTTCAGACAACTCTAATACACATGCTAGAAACTTTGTGTTACTTTTGATTCTGCTTTGACTTTTGATAAACAGATCAATGCTGTGGTCAGAAGTAGTTTCTATCAACAAAAGAATATAGCTAAAATTAAGTCATTCTTATCCAAATATATACATGCTTGTATTTCATCCACATTGGATTAATCTAATGTATTGTACCTGGGTGTTTCTACTGTCACGTCTTCAGCTTGTCCAAAAAGCTGCCGCTAGACTGTTGACTGGAACAAAGAAGAGGAATATTTCACCAGTGCTGGTCTCTCTCCACTGGCTCCCAGTCAAATATCGTATTCAGTTTAAAGCATTATTGTTTGTTTATAAGGGTCTGCATGGCTGCTCCATATATTTCTGACCTTCTTTCATTTCATCGCAATACATCCAGAGACCTCCGATCAACCAATAGTCTACGTTTGACTGTTCCAAGAACACGTCTCAAACTGAAAGGAGATTGTGCCTTCTCAGTGGCTGCTCCACAGCTTTGGAATAATTTGCCATTTTATATAAAAACTGCACCAACATATGATTTTAAATCTTTTCGTAAAACTCATCTTTTTAATATTGCATATGGTCGTAAGTAGGTGCGTTTTATGTCCTAATTTTAATTATTACGCTATTTATTTAAACACTGTACAGCACTTTGGCCATCAGCTGTTGTTTTTAAATGTGCTTTATGAATAAATATGGCTATGTGTGCACTTTGGATGTGGTGCATTGCGAGCGTGAATGATAGATCACAGCACATGCAGAGATGGAGTTTTACGCATTATCTGTGTTATCATAGCACTATTTGCTGTCTGCTATGGGAGTACAGGATGCGTTCAAATCACTAACTCCGAGAATGAGCAACAGTAACTGTGATGGAACAAACACCCACAGAAAGGAAGAGAAAGATAATGTGCTTGAGGTCCTGTCAAATTAATTCAACAATCAGTGGCGTGACCTCGCTGAAGAGGTCATCGACCTGCGACCCCACCGTCAGCAGAGGTGAGAGGTCAGTTCTGGCTGTCTGTGGCGTCCTTTCGCTCTGCTGGAGAGAGTGATGTGACTGAAGGAGAGAGAGACAGAGATACGGCTGCGGCTGTCTAATGGAACAACACAATCCTTCTCAAGGACGGACACACACACACACACACACACACACACTCACCCCCCCGCCTCCGCGCACACTCTTGTTTTACGGACAAGATCGGACAGATGGAAGATCTGAAAAGGGCAGCATTCATTTACAGTCAGATATCAGAAAAGGTTATCCTACATCAACTCAGACAGCTGGACGCACACACACACACACACAGCGAGCTCAGGTAGTCCTGAAGAAAACAGCTGCCAAAGATGACATTTCAAGGTTTTGTTTTCCATACTCAAAACAGAAAACACTGTGTGTGTGCGTGTGTGTGAGAGAGAGCGAGAGAGAGACTGCGGCGGATACATGACATCACACTCTTTGAAGGTCATTTGCTGAAGGGCGAAACCACATACAAAGACCTAAAAAAAAAGCTCACACAGACTCACACCTTGTTAAAGTTGACAGTGCTGTATATCGTATCAGATATAAATATGCAATAAAACTGTAAAGGCCACTCATAGAGGACAAAGAGCAGGTGGTAGGAAACACACACACATCTGACACTTGCTTCTTGCTCATTTCTAATTCATGAGGGGCTTATGCATACAGTCACCGAAAATATGACATCCAGGTGAATCTCATGAAACGCTTCAAGAACATGTGTGGGTCATATTTCTCCCCGAAATATCAGGGAAAATATAAGAAATAATATTTTGCTGAAAGAAAAGCCTACATTGTTATGCTTTTGTTTTGTTTTGTTTTGTTTTGTGTTATGAAATTTAAAGACATTTACCACCAACACCAATTAATACTGTACAGCAAAAATTATAACCTGCATCATATAATTCCAAGTATTTATACATCATGGTAGTATTTATTGCTACTTTTCACTATTTATAAATAAATACAATTATTTTAATGATTATATTATTAAAAAACAATTATTAAATCAATAAAACCAAGAACTAATCAATATAACAATTTCTCCAAATAAAATTAATATAAAATAATATTTTCTTCAAATGTCAAGAATTGTATTTTATATACTATAGCATTATTTTATAATAATATACAGGTGTGGCCAAAATTATTAGAACATCTGGCATCTGGGAGTCGTCTTATTGGGCCTGGATTTATTTTCCAAGAGGACAATGACCTGAATCATTCTTCTAACTATTGCCGGAACTATCTGAGACGGAAGGAATCTGCTGAATCATTTAAAATGATGAACTAGCCCCCTCAAAGTCCGGACCTCAACCCAGTCGAGCACATTTGGGCGAGTTGGAAAATAAACTGGACAGATCTATTGTACATTCAAAGGAAAGCCTTTGGCTTCAGTGGCAGAAGGCATGGGATAACATTAGTGTTGAAGTTCTCAGAGGAAATATATTAACACTACGCCAGAGAGATGTGCTGCTGTAATTGATGCAAAAGGTGGACATACCAAATATTAAAGTTAAAAGTGGATAAAAACAGTACGACTCACTTCATCTGATATTTGATGGTCAGAGCAACCATCTGCATATTTCATGAACATTATGAAATTAAATCATGTTTTGGAGGCAAAAAAAGGTAAATATTTTCAGATCTGTCAGGTGTTCTAATAATTTTGGCCACCAGTGTATAAATAATACATAATATTAAAAAAAAATAAAAATTTTTGTTTTTGTTTTTTAAATTATATTTAGTAAGTAACATAACACTATCAGATTTATTTTTAATAATTTCAGTACTTTATCTTAAATGTTTATAAAATTTTATTTCAGATAGTTGTCAAGGCGACATTTCTTATTTTCAAGTTTTTTAAGTTAAAGTTTTTAATCTAATATTTAGCAAAAGCAGTAATAAAATATTTGAGAAGAAAATGTACTTGATTGTAATGAGAATAACGCACAATGCAATAAATCTTAATGATCCTAAATCTGGCTTCATTTTCTTTATGCTTTATAGTAGTTTTTCTTTTGGTTTTTGGGGTGAAATGTAGACATGTTTTCATGAAATTCACCCTCTCTTTCACTACACACACACACACACACACACAGCACTGGTCCTGATGTTGTTCTCTACACTGAGATGACAGTCATCTCTTCCACATCCCTGTATTCTGTCATCCATGTTTGGCCCAGTACCCCGCGGTGAGAGTCTCAGCGGACACACACACACACACACACACACACACACACACACACACACACACACACACACACACACACACACACACACACACACACAGAGAGCACTGGTCCTGATATTGTTCTCTACACTGAGATGACAGTCATCTCTTCCACATCCCTGTATTCTGTCATCCATGTTTGGCCCAGTACCCCGCGGTGAGAGTCTCAGCGGACACACACACACACACGCACAGACACAGATGCGCAAACACAGAGCAAGGGGCATCTCTTACCTTTAGAGGCTGTGTTCAGTAAGACAGACGGAGGAGAGAGAGAGAGAGAGAGGTTTAATGTGTGATGGTGTGATGTGTGTGATGTGACTGGAGGACAGCAGAGCAGATCAACTCACTCTTGGTCTGTGTGGAGAAGGTCAGTGTGAGTTTGGCAAACAGCTCCTTGTTCTCAAAGCGATCCTCCTTCGCCTTCACCCAGAAACTGCTCTCAGACAGATCCTCCGCTGCGATCTACCACAACATAAAACACTCATTAATGCCTTCTTCCCTGTCTTTCCATTCATTCTATTTACATCCATCCACCCACTTCATATCCTTTCATATATCTTTCCTTTTCATCCATCATCCAATAAACACCTATGATCCATCCATGTGTCTATTCATTAATCCAATTTATACATCAATTATGGCTACCCCCTCATACTCGACTAACTGTTAGTCGACTAGAAGAGGCTTAGTCAACAAATGTAGTCAGGCCGTGAGGGACAGATCGTTAACGGCGATTCTTTGTGGTAGTACGTCAGGCAGGAAATCCAAATGTTCGCCTTTCATCCATCGTCCAAGTGTTTGTGCGGAGTGTGGAAGCTAAAGTATTAGCATCATCAATACATCATTTGAAACTGTAAAGGGTCTACTATTTGTGTACAATCACAATAACAACAAAACACTGTGCCTTTGTAAAATAAAGAAAACAAACAGGATGCGCTTTCTGCAGTCTCGGTCTCTGTGAACTTGAGCGCGTCAAAAAATAAACCACTCAGTGTATACTTGCCTTACAGACATGAGAAATATATCTATAGAAAGCTTGAAATGTGAAGCGATTGTCAACCAATTCAAGTGGAAAACAAATATTCTCAGATTATGTAATCCGTATGAAAGCGCGTCCATATACATATACATGTATGTATGTATGTATATATATATATATATATATATATATATATAGTGTGTGTGTGTGTATGTATGTGTGTGTATATATATATATATATATATATATATATATATATATATATATATATATAAGTGCTGTAACTAATTAAATCACACATTTCTTTCTGCAATTAATCACGATTAAAAACATTGGAGTTTTTAATATTTTTATATTGTAATAATTTCACAGTTACGCTCCAAATTAATGTAGAAACAACTTAAAGACAGTATATTTTAAATATTTGTTGTAATGGCATCTTTTTATGAATGAAGGCCAGCATCACTGATACTAATACTGCTACTGATGTCTCTATGAAATTGATTTTTTAAAACATTAATTACAGTACAGTTCAACATTTATTAGGCTTTAAAAATTTAAGTTAACTTAAAACAATCTTCACATAAACCTATTATACTAAATGTCATATTTACCTGAGCCCTTCCTACCTGTCTAACAGGTAAGAAATATACAGAAATTGAATAAAGTTATCAAACAGTCTGCACTGCATAAGTAATAAATAAAATATATATTAATCCTTATTAAAGCTACAATTTTCTCTGTTTCCTTTGTTCTTTAATTAACATTAATGATCACAGTAACTGTTTTATTAGGATGCTGTGACTAAGATCTGCTGCAAATGACACGGATCTGACGCGCTGTCACGCGCATCTCATTTTCTCACAACTCTTTAAGTCTTTAATTTAAGACGTTATTTAACTCATTTAAGACTGCTCTTATGAGGATACTCGACAAAATGGGCATTTTGGCATAATTCTGTGTTATTGTTTGTTCAAGCGCGAAAGAAAACTCGATACTGGCGCGCGTCTTTTTGTGCACATGAGTGTGTGTGTGTGTGTGTGTGTGTGTGTGTGTGTGTGTGTGTGTGTGTGTGAGATGACATTCACAGACAGCACGTTCTCGTTTGTCGTCGCGTTTGAATGGTTTAAAAGCATTTGCGTGAATAAGAGCGTGATCATATAAATGTAACACTAGCCAAATTATGATGGAAAAAAACGGATGCTGTGTTAATTGCGTTAAATAATTTTTGTGTTAAACTGAAAATAATAATCGCATGCCTTAACGCGTTAATTTTGACAGCGCTAAATATACATCAAACCCCAAAACAGACCATTTAAAACAGACTGGTTCTGGTTCTAAAATCTGATTGGATGAGCCACATTTGTAGCTGTTGTAATTGGCTGACACACACATGCATCTGTGATGCACATCAGTTGAATTCTGTCTTAATGTAGCATGTTGTTTGACAACCATAAACATCATAAAGTTGAGCTAAAGATACTTAATGGAGGAGCTGCTTTGTGTGATTATTATTATTAATGCATTTATGTAGTGACATTGTGCTTAACATCCCTCAATCACTGTAAAAAAATAAGGGGAGCGCTCAGCCTCGAGTGGCTTATTGCTTTAACGCAGTCCTGGTCTCTGGACAAGATCATTATGTAGACGCTGCTGATATGATCATTCGGTTCAGATGTGTTTCTCAATCATTTATGGACGCTGCACTGATTTAATGGACCGTAGATTGCGATTCTAAAGTCCGGGGCTTTATTTTACCTCCATTTGAGAAGATGAAACATCACTGAGCGCTTTCTCACAGTCTCAACTCATAACCTCATTTATACAGAGGAAAAGCGCTGCAAGTAAAATGAGTTTAACAGCAGTAAACAGGCTGTCAGGATATCAGTGCTGCTCCTCTGACTAACCGCCTTCAGACAGCAAGCAAAGACAGAATGAGAAATGTAGAACAAGGATTAGAGGAAGACAGAATATGATAATAGACAGAGAATTAAAGAGGGTGAAACTCATTAAAACGGATCCCGATTTTACACACAAAGGAGAGAAAGGCGACGCGATCCCAATGCACGCTGGGACGGCCAGACAAAAAAAAATGCTTGATCCTTTTGTAATTCTCTCTTCCTCTCAATCTCTCGCTGTTAATGCACATCGCACAAACCTTTTCAACGTCCATCATTCTGTCTTTTACGGGCCAGCGACTCTGTTATCTAATATGGCTAAGCGAGGATTTTTCAGACTTCTGAAAATATTTTATACATATTTTTATATAGTATTTATGTCCATTACTGTTTAAAAGTTTGGGGTCAGTAAGTTTGTTTTTTATCAAGAATGAATTACATTGATACAAACTGACAGTAAATACATTTATTTTACAAACTCTTCAACATTGATAATAATAATAATAATAATAATAATAATAATAATAATAATAAAGAAACGTGTCTTGATCAGCAATTCATCATATTAGAATGATTTCTGAAGGATCATGTGACACTGAAGACTGGAGTAATGATGCTGAAAATTCAGCTTTGATCACAGGAATAAATTACGTTACAATATATTTACATAGAAAACAGCGAAATATTGTGAAATATTTCACAATATTACTGTTTTTACTGTATTTCTGATCAAATAAATGCAGCCTTGGTGAGCAGAAGAGACTTCTTTTAAAAACATTAAAAAATCCTGACCCCAAACTCTGCTCTGAATTGGCTTAAAACGTGTTTTTCCCCAATCAGAGTAACTCTTATTTCAACCAACAGCCAGTTACATTCAAAATAATTAAATGTAGAATACAGTTTTTAATCCTTTTCATTTATATGCACCGATGTAACAATACATAGCAAGAAACAGAAGTATTACTAACCACAAATGAGAGTTTTGAATAAATCAATGATGGGAATCAATCAGGCTCTTCCCAGCTTTATAATGGCATTGAATAGTGCCCGAGTTGTTGAAGCGCATCCATCCATCATAAATGTAATCCATACGACTCAAGTGGGTTAAAGTCACAATATGTAAGATTTTTAGATTAAAATATCCAAAAACCACTAGAACAATGTTATATATTTTGTTGACCTGTACTTACATTATCCCAAACATTTCCAACGATGTTTAAATCCAGAAAAATCAGCTATTTTAACCAGGACATGGACCATGTCCATGCGTCGCCTGTCAATGACGTCATAGCCACGTTTCCCTCGATTTCCGTAGAAACCATGGAAACACCAAAGACGCTCTAATATAGTATGTATTTTATTAGACAGGTGAGCAACTGGATATACATTTATCAACAGAAAACGAATCATTGTTATCCAGCGCAACACGGTTAGTCTTATTGTTTGAATCGCTTGTTTTCTTGATTCACCGCGAGTAAGGTTTTTACCATGCCTCAGAGACAACACTATTTTGTCAAGTGGCTAACAGCATAATCAGAGAGAGCTTTCTCCATCATACAATATATTTTAAAATGAATTGTATGTCATTTAGCAACAGTCATTTAGTCACCCTGTTATTAATATGATATTCTAATATCGATCTAGATTCTAGACTTCTAGATCTAGAAGTCTCTCATACCAGCCACCGAGCGAACACACAGGGTAACGTTATAACATAACTTTCACCACACTCAAATGTATTTAGTGTGATTGTTTTAACCATGAAAAACAGCACTGCATTACTCCACATACACAGTGGAAGCGGCGACTGCAGCGTAAGCATAATAAAATCTCAGAGACTGGTGTTTCGTGCAGGTCTCTCTCATTAGCATTCGCACCCGTGGCTTTCGGCGCGTCCTGCTTCATACCACCGTAACATTAATACAACTTTAATACATTCGCTCATTCATGAAAATGAACATGAGTCCGTCGGCTCCCTTTCCATCAGCTGTGGAGGTGAAGAGTCAAGACAACAACTACCATGAGTCCATGCTCGTTCGTTGCTCTGACCATCAAATATCAGATGAAGTGAGTCGTACTGTTTTTATCCACTTTTAACTTTAATATTTGGTATGTCCACCTTTTGCATCAATTACAGCAGCACATCTCTCTGGCGTCGTGTTAATATATTTCCTCTGAGAACTTCAACACTAATGTTATCCCATGCCTTCTGCCACTGAAGCCAAAGGCTTTCCTTTGAATGTACAATAGATCTGTCCAGTTTATTTTCCAACTCGCCCCAAATGTGCTCGATGGGGTTGAGGTCCGGACTTTGAGGGGGCTAGTTCATCATTTTAAATGATTCAGCAGATTCCTTCCGTCTCAGATAGTTCCGGCAATAGTTAGAACAATGATTCAGGTCATTGTCCTCTTGGAAAATAAATCCAGGCCCAATAAGACGACTCCCAGATGCCAGATGTTCTAATAATTTTGGCCACACCTGTATACTGTGCCTTTAATAAATGCCTTCTAAAGTGAAGCATTTTTGTAAGAGAAATATCCATATATCCAGCGGAAGGGTGACCTCTGACCCAAAGTATGACGTAGCTCATCTTCTCTCATATCAAAATCCTGATATTTTCCTTTAAGACTTCTAATTCGTGACCAGCATTTTGTTTTTCTCTATCCTCGGTGCTTCCCCGTTCATCAATTCTCTCCTGAGCTTACACCTACATCATACTTCGGGTCAGAGGTCACCCTCCTGCCAGAACTCGACTCTCTCATGTACACGTGTACTGCCGTTGCTGAAAGCCAGTGATTATAGTATATAAAGTTTTAAATATGGATATTTCTCTTACAAAAACTCATCGCTTTGCTTCAGAAGGCATTTATTAACTCACTGGAGTCGTATGGATTACTGTCATGATGGATGGATGAGCTTTTTGGAGCTTCAAAAACTCTGGCACTAATTCAATGCCATTACAAAACTGGGAAGAGTCAGGATGTTATTTAATATAACTCTGATTGTGTTCGGCTGAAATAAGAAAGTCATATACACCTAAGATGGCTTGAGGGTGAGGAAATTATGGGATAATTTTCATTTTTGGGTGAACTATTCCTTTAAAAAGTGCATTAATATTATTGCAATTTTCACAATGCTACTTAATCTAATAATGCTAGCAAAATCATCATTAAATATATTGGTATAATCGTCCAGCCCTTGCAAGACTGTACACTTGCAGTTTGTGTCTGAATTTGTGTAAAGTATGTGTGACATTCACAGTCAGTCAGAGAGCATGTTGATGACTCTCACCTCCATTTCTACTGGAATGTGGAAAGAAACAAATCTGAGAGGAGAGGAAGAGAAAAAGAGATATATAAGAGGAAAGCGGAGGAGGCAAAGAAAGGTTAGGACACGGAGACAAGGTACAACCTCTAATGATACAGCAACATCTAATTACCCCAGGAGAGAGAGAGAGAGAGAGAGAGAGAGAGAGAGAGAGAGAGAGAGAGAGAGAGAGAGAGAGAGAGAGAGTCAGAGGCGGCGCGAGATAAGACTAGTCTGAGAGCATGAGAGGAAAGTGAAAAAAATTTAATTTAAATTACAAAAGAATGCTGTCCTTTCTACCAGCAATTTAATTATCTTTCAGAGACACAGTCAAAAGACACAGGCTTATTAAAAAGCTATTCCACTGACATCCTCAAAGAGCCCGAACCACTGAGACTCTAAACACTCATGAATTCCACTGCAGCCATTAAAGAGTAGCTTTAGGCTAAAAGGAGACAGGACTGTTTTGATGTTTTCACTCTTGTGGAGGGCGAGGAAAGGGAGAGAGGGAAAGAGGGAGATCAGAGGAGGAGAGGAGCGTGTTCATGATCAACAGCTCATAGTCACCCATGATTCACTGCTGCACACGGGACGCGTGCCACTTCCACTACAAGTGGGCGACATATGGGTTGAAACTACGGCTACGCTTCAACTTTATATATAAAAAAAAAAAAAAAAAAAAACCTTCTTTATCAGTACTTTTGTATTGTTTCCCATATCTAAACTATGGTCAATTTACTTGAGAAAAAAAACTGCATAAGTCTTGTTTTTATAGAATATATCTTAAATCAAGTTTATTTTTCTTACCCTATTAGCAAACTTTTAAGTAATTTAAATACATTAATAAAATATTAAATTTAGTTGGGTTTATGTTTTAAAAAAATGATTTGAATAATATAATATAATATAATATAATATAATATAATATAATATAATATAATAGTTATTACATACAATAGTGTGCAATGCATTCATATTGCTGGTATTTTCATATTTACACAAAAAAAATCATATTCTTATATTGATAAGACTTATATATATTGTTATTTTTAGTATAATTTATATACTATTTTAATTTTGGTAAATATTGTGAAGATTTCTTTTTTTTTTCCATTTTGATTTTAGTCAAAGTTTTAGTAATTTTGTTGTGCATTTTTTGTCATTAGGGCCCGAGCACCGATGGTGTGAGGACCCTATTGGAATTGCTCAGCCTATTATTATTCTTCTCCGAAATGAATTGCATTTTTGATGGCCTAAACATGCTCGAAAACTCATTAAATTTTGCACACGCGTCAGAAGTGGTGAAAATTTACGTCTGATATGGGTTTCAGAATTAGGTGTGGCAAAATGGCTCAATAGCGCCACCTACAAAATTTCAATTAAGCGCCATTCGCGCTACGTTTCACGTACGAGTATGAAATTCGGTACACACATGTAACAGCCCAATACCTACAAAAAAAAGTCCCTGGGAGCAAAATCTGAAAACACAAAAGGAAGTGAGATATTTTGAATTTTCTCTGCAAATTTTTTGCAGTTTTTGCCATTTTCAGATGTTGTACTTTAACAAACTCCTCCTAGAGATTAATCAGATCAACATCATATTTGCACAGTCTAATCTAAAGGCCTTTGCGATGTTAAATTGCGAAGATCTTTAGTTTTCCCTGAAGGGTGTGTCCGTGGCGGCCTGACAAAGTCATGTTTCGCCATGTAACAGGAAGCTGTTGTAACTCGGGCATACAATGTCCGATCTGCCCTAAACTTCACGTTTGATAATAGTCCTGGCCTGAAGACATGTACACGGCAATATTCAGTTATAGTCAAAGTGCCACCTGCTGGCAGAAGGAAGTGTGGCACATCAAAATGAATTTGCTATTTTTCTCCTATATTTACCCACTTAAATGCATGTCGCCCACTATTCGCCATTTTCCTGAGGCCACCGGGTGGCGGTGGCCCCAGGTGCGAGGGCCCTTTCATCGCTGCTTGCAGCTTTAATTGTTATTATTATTATTTGTAATGCTTTTGTGTTTTATTAACTTTTAGTTTGTAGTTTTAGTTATTTTAAAACTTCAACATTAAACAAAAATGAACTAGCTGAAATAAAATATGTTATATACTTTTTTATATTTTATTTCAGTTAATGTTTATCTTAGTTCAAGTAATGAAAATATTCTTTTAAGGTTTTGGTTTTAGTTAACAATAATAACCATGTATGTAATGCAACCAAAAGGCCAAAAACATGTAAAAAGCTTTTCATTTCTGCACCCTTCTCCTCTAGATACATTACCAAGCTTGAGTAGTGAACAGCTTCCACTAATACTCTAATAGTCATTGGACTAATAGTCACTAATAGTCACTAACCAAGCAAATGTACCATCATTTAGAGCCAAAATAAGAGGTGGAGACCTGTGAGAACATACACACCTTGCTCCAGTTGGCTCTCTTCAGCTGCACCTCAGGTTTGTAGTCTTTCTTGGGCTGTAGGCCGTAGGGTAGCTGAGGAACAGGAGGCGCCCATCCACCAAATCCACCTGGAGGGGGCGGAGGCATTCCAGGACCGCCCATTGGAGGAGGTGGCGGAGGCATACCGGGCATCCCAGGTGGAGGAGGGGGAGGAGGCGGCATACCAGGTGCTCCAGGTAAAGGAGGTGGAGGAGGCGGCATACCAGGTGCGCCCGGTAAAGGCGGAGGGGGCGGCGGCATGCCAGGTGCTCCAGGTAAAGGAGGTGGAGGAGGCGGCATACCATGTGCGCCCGGTAAAGGCGGAGGGGGCGGCGGCATGCCAGGTGCTCCCGGTAAAGGAGGAGGTGGAGGGGGCGGCGGCATATAGGCTGCCCCAGGTAGAGGAGGAGGTGGCGGTGGTGCTGGCATGGACGTCTGTCCGGGTAGAGGAGGAGGAGGAGGTGGACCAGAGGCGGGGAGGCAGGCTTCAGCTGGACGAGGTGGGGGCGGCACAGAGGAAGGCACTTGCACGGTGATGACCTTCGCTTTGGCTTCTTTGAGATCTTTTGAAAGCTTTTCAATCTGAGAAACAAAAGAAACACAGAAGCGGTCATACATTAGCATCCAGTACAAAATAATAAGTCAATTATCTCTAACTATTCTTACACTATAACTTAGTGGAAATAGTGGAAAGAGATGAAATCTAACAATTGAATTTTCATTAAAACGTAAATATTAAGTGGATAGATTAAAGAAACCGTTGTGCTGCTTAATTTTTTTTTTTTTTTTTTTTTGGAACCTGGGACACTTTTTTCAGGATTCATTGATGAATAAAAAGTTAAAAAGAATAGCATTTATTCAAAATAGTAAAGATTTATAGTTAGAAAATAGTCACTTTTTCTGGAGTAATGGCTGATGAAAATTCAGCTTTGATCACGGGAATAAATTATATTTTAAAAGTATATTAAAATAGAAAACCATTATTTTAAATTGTAATATTTCACAATATTACAGTTTTTTTCTGTATTTTTGATCAAATAAACGTCTTTCTTCTTTCAAAAACATTATAAATAGTAATGTTTTTTTTCCAAACTTTTGACCGGTACTGTATATACACACATGGATGGAAAAAACATGAATTAATATAATATAATACAATATAATATAATATAATATAAAATAATATAATATAATATAGCTACAACTAACAATTATTTTGATAATCTCCCGATTATTTATTCTATTAAATCAACTAATTGGATAAAGTCATGTTATTTTCTGTATTTTATTTTTAAAAAATAATTTATTTTTGTTGTGTTCCATTGAAATTTGTATTACATTTATAATTTTATTGTGTCGTTTTTGAAATACAGTTTTGGCTTCTTTGAGACCTTTAATATACACACACACACACAGTACAATACAATAATGTAAGCATTCAGTTAGCAAGTTTTTTGACAAAATATTTAAAAATAATCAATAATCTCTATAACTATTCTTACACTACAACTCAGTGTCAGGGGTTTGTTTAAATCATATCTTTTGAAGTTTCGAATGTAAATTAGGTTGCTGATAAAATTGTGACAGTTATGACACCCAGGCAAACACCATAGCATGAGAGGCACTACTCACATTTTCTTCAGAAAATGTAAAAATCTAGTTAATAAGGTAATTGATGGAGTGAGAGAAGGAGGGAGAGACAGACAGAAGAAGGTCAGGCCAGAGTTGGAAGCACATGAGGGAGTGTCTAAATTCATGTCTAATTAGTGGCATAATTTATTTACCCAGAACTTGGCAGAACTCATTAAAAATGACCAGCCTGCTAATGTCACATCAGAGAGAGAGAGAGAGTTTGACTGTGGAAATCTGAAGTAGTTCACAAGGTTCTAGCTGACATCCCATTAACGAGAAGTTTCCGATGCTTGTTTATCTGTAGGTGACGGGTTGGTTTAGCTCAGCAAGTTCTCTCGGACGCTCCATCTGTCTGTCCGTATACAGTCCAAACATCTCTCTGCACTTCTGCTGACGGTTGTGCTTCATCTCTTTCCACTGTAATTATCTGTAGTGCGTCTGTGTTTGTTAGATAACCGACAAACATCAGTTCTGTCCTGCCTGTAATATCTCTCCACATATTTGTTTACTCTCTTCTCTGTTCATACTTCTCTCTCTCACCTCACAGAGACACATTCTTGTCCACTTTGCAATTTATTCTGGTCAAGAACTGCCCACTTACACGGGAACAGAAAGTCTGATCCACATGCATTATTGGAAAATGTGTGTAGACTTGTTACAATGTAACAGTGTAGTTCACCCAAATTGACAAAATGAAACTTTTGTCATTACTTACTCACCCTCAAGTTGTTCCAAACCTGTATGAGCTTCTTTCTTTCTTCTGCTGAACACAAAAGAAGATATTTTAAAGAATGTTTGTAACCAGACTGTTGCTGGTAGCCATTGACTTCAATAGTAGGAAAAAAAAATACTATGGAAGTCAATGGGTGCCGTCAACTAGTCTAGTTACCGACATTCTTCAAAATATCTTCTTTTGTGTCCAGCAGGAGGAGGAAACTCATACAGGTTTGGAACAACTTGGGGGTGAGCAAATGATAGAATATTCATTTTTGGGTGAACTTTCCCTTTAAGTACTGAGTAATATTAATTAACTACATGTACTTACTATAGGGCTAGTTGAATGTAATTATGCCTAATTTATAGTTATTACTATAGTAAAGATATGTGACATGTAACAAGACATTCAAATAATGTCTGAGTTATTGAAGCAGTCTGGTACTTTGAAACCCAACTTTGTTTGCCTACTACTAAGTAATTGACACTACAGAGTAGAGCTGCACGATTCTGGATAAATTGACAATCACGATTTTTTTTTTGTTTCAAACAGAGATCACGATTCTCCCATGATTCTGAACAGACAACTAAGCAAAATTACATGTAAATTTACTACAGGCTCTGACAAAATGTTAATTGCTGCAGTGTATTTAAAATGTTTCATTAATTTGAATGAATTATTTTTTAAAAATCGGTTTGTTTGAATGAATGATGTTTCATTGCTGAATAAAGTCCCGGGTCCGGACGTGTCTCGTACGCAGTAATGTTGCACAGCTTTTAAAGTATACTCAACCGCGGATGAACGCGGATGGCTGAGTTCGACACATGCACAGTACAATTGTTTTGACTCTTCTGTCTTTCTTGTGCATGCGTTGTTGTACGCGCACCGGCCGTGCAGTCTCAAAAATTGGGCTGCACGCGGACGGGGTATGCGGACGCCCGCGAACCCTCCTGATGACAAAAATTACATCACGTGGACTGTGCAATACATTTTTAACAATCACTTGTCGCCACCTACTGGCGTAACAATGTAATCGACACAATTGTTATTTGAAGCGCCAAGTTACTTTCAAAAGGTGGTTTGCTCTATTATGATCACTATCGTAGACATCAGTGTTTATATCCGAACTATAAACTTCTATTCCAGTACTTCTGTGATACTTTCAATATTTGTAACACAGAAATAATGATACTATGTGGTTGAAAAGACGTTTGAGAACCCATTCATACCTATTAGGGGTGTAACGATACCCTCATGTCACGATTCGATACATATCACGATACTGAACTCATGATACAATATTATTACGATACTCCGAGACATATGGTAAAATGTTAAACAAAAAAAATGTACTGTTAATTAAAATGCTAAGTTTGGTGGAAATGAATAGGCTTGGACTTGGTGCTGGTAACCCAATGCACAGGACAATGGTGACACCAGAATAAAAATATTCATGATTCTGAAGCTGAAAATACAGAATTGTTTTAGACGGATATGCTTGCACTGTCACTGACTAGATATATATAAAATAATGTAGGCCACTTTTTACTGGTAACATAAGACATTTGGCATTATCAGGACCCACAAATATTCCCCCATTGCATTATTATACATTATATTCAACATTATACATAGTTTAATGCAGTACTGACACTAAAACTCTGTAAACTTGGATTTTTTCCTCACACAATTTTCATTTTGGGTGAACTATACACAATATATATTGTCACTATCCATGATAAATATTGTTGCATTTTTGTATTGCGATATATCATGACACGACATATTGTTACACCCCTAATACGTATACATGACAACTGCTCTCTCTGGATCAGTGGCAGCGCAAACACAGATCTGAATGTTCCAAGTGTGAATTTGTCAAATGTGGCGAATTGTTGTCATTTAGGAATAAGACTGCGTGGGTGTTTGAATCAAGATCACAATCTTTTAACGATTAATCGTGCAGCTCTACTTCAGAGTGATAAAGAAACATGCATGAATGAGAAAGTAAAGAGAGGGATATGCATTTCAATGATTTAATTCATACAGTAAAGACTATGTAGTGTTTTATGGCTCGTTTTCACCGAGCGGTACAGTACGGTACACAATACTTCTGTTTCCATTGTCAGAAGTTATGAATGGTACCAAAATATCGAACCACTTTTTTGGGACCCTTCCGTTGGGGTGCCTAGCACAGTAGTCCGGTACTAAAGGGTGGAGCTAGACTGACTGCAGAACATTGATTGGTTGACAGAGAATTGTCATTTGCGCATGCTTTTTCAGCTGTGCTTTTCCTTGCAGCCTGCAGCCTTCGCTCAAACAAAGCTTGTCATCTTCTTGTGACAAACAGCCACATGCCAAAAAGCAAGAACAAGATCTGCTGTATTGTTGTTTACGGTGTTGCTTTCTTCTTCGTGCGAGAATGACGTTGATCGCTACTTTCCGGCATACACCACGCCTCAAGTAAGGGTACTGTTGGCGGTGGAAACTATGGGCAAGAGTACTCAAGTACTCGTACGTGAAAACAATGATCGCCCTCTGACTTTAAAAAAATATATCTCTCTTTTTTTGTGATTGGTTGTTGCGGCATTTGGGGCGGTTCCTGAGGTCTGATTTGTTAGCGTTAGCACGCCTTCCAGAGCGATGAAATAAAGTGAAACTGGATTTTAAAAGCACGCATTGCAGTGATGCCTGCATGGAAACACTGTGATCATGAAATACAGTTAAGTGCAAAATGTGCAGCGCCAATCATATACATAGCATTATAATGAGAACACGATTGTAATAGAATGTTGTAAGTTCTCTGTGCTTTAGTTTTTTTAAAGGAAGAGCGCGTCCACAAGAGTTACACATCAGACTAGCACCGCTCAAGTTCATGTGTGTCCTTTTTGTGCAGATGTAAGTTGTAAGATTACTTTTAAGTTGTTTATATCTGATTAATCTCAAATGTAAGACGCGTTTGGTTGAGTTTAATAACCGTTATTCCGACCGTTCATTCAATCAGTTTCAGCTCAAATGCAATGTCCGACATTACTGACTATGATTGGGTTATTTGAGAAGGTCATATTCCTTTTAGATAGGCTATTTCTTTTTCAAAATCATTGATGATATTAATAATGCAGCAGTATTATTCATTTTATTCATTCATGTTTTTAAAGTTGTTTCTCGTTATGGCTTCGAAAACGTGCAGTGATGTCTGTAATCACTTTCTATCATGAAAAATAAAATTAAGTGCAAGATGTGCAGCGCAAATATACATGCTCTATACAGCATTATAACGAGAACACCTCAGGCAGCTATTCCTTTTAGACATTTCTTTTTCGATAATATTGATGCACCATTATCTACAATTTTTTTTTTCCAGTCATACATTCATGTTTTCATAGACATGTTTACATGTCATTTTTATTTGTCAGCATTAATTTTCGTAACAGAAATATATTTTAATTTTCAAGACGGACACATCCCACCCCCCTCGAGCACTCGAGTACACGTTTTTTGAGACCTGTCAATGATCGAAATGAGGAATTGCCCATAGCCCATCCCTAGTGGAAACGTAAGCCGGATCAGTGTTTACCATCCCGAATCGTACTGTACTGTACTGTACCACTCGGTGGAAACGAGCCATTATTTAGACATTTGTTTATTCAATATCTATAGTATTTCCTACTACGCTTCGTTGGGCTGTTTAAACCGATTGCAGTTCTGATTGGTGCCACAAGTGGTGCAGGATTGACACTTCTCCTTTAAATGACATCATTTCCTGTAGGTGTGGTTGTTTCTCCTGTACCTTCTCTTTCAGTTGGCTGATCTCTGACTGCAGGCCCTGGTTCTCTTTCTCTCTCTCACTCTTCTCATTCCCCAGCATGTCTTTCTCAGTGCTGAGCTCCAGAACCTTCTGCTCGTAATCGGCCTCCATCTTCTTTAGCTCCACCTGCAGCTCGTGACGGGCTGTCAACTCAGCGTCCAGCTACACAAACACACATCAGTGTCATCACCAGAACAAAAATATATCTGCATAAACTGCAAGCATGTGTAGACCTCCTGCTACTAAGGAGGTCAAGTCAAGCACTTTGCATACAGAATCTTAAGCATGTTAGTGTGGTTGTATAATGTGCGCAGTATATTCAGCTAAAATAGTATGAGAGCTAGAATCTTCATTTGACCAAGTGACGTATTGTGTTATCAATAAACTCTCACGTGATCCGTGTTTTCACAGTGACCATCACAGTTTATCACTATGAAGGTGGTTTGTTGTTGTCGGTGCAGGTGAACAAGAGGACGGACTCAAGAACAAATCTGAGATTTTAGTATTCCCCACACAAACCACCAGAAAATCTGTCCTTCTCCTTCACACAGACAGAATTGACAATTTCCGGTGACATTGACAGCGGGTGTTTGCAAGCCAGACATGCAATTACGTGACGGCAGCGGAAATGGAAGGGTCTCACACACACACACACACACACACACACACACACACACTTTCTCCATGTGTTAATAATGAGAGTCGTTTGATGTCGCTCTTCTGACAACACATTGCTATTACTCTGAATTAGAAAGGAAAGGAGGAGAAGAGAGAGAAGAAGAGTAAACACTCGCCTGACAAGCCTGATAGACACTCTCACACACAAATGCAGGAGCAAAGCAGAGAGTATTTACTTTATTTGGGCTCTGACAGAGAAAATACAAACACTCACAGATAGAGTAAATCTCAGGCCCTGTTTACACCTGGTATTAAGATGTGTCTTGGTGGATCGGATCACAAGTAGACGAGGGAGGTGCATTCCCGTTTACACCTGGTGTTTTAATCCGTCTCTTTTGTCCACTTTCAACCACTTCTGTCCTGATTTCTTCAAAGGGGAGGTTCTATGGGCAGGTAAATTTATGGGTTTTTTCAGTTCCTTCGATCGAATGGACGAAATAAGCTCTCACAATTTACATATGAACGCGAAAGGAGGCAACGGAAAAACATGCGGAGAGCTGCAGCTTTCGTTTCTGCTCTGGCAGCTGCAAGACCAGCCAAACGCTGTGAGTATGTGTAGAAATCAGGAATGGTGAGAGAACATTGTGCTTGGTTCGTTTTTCATCTTCAAACCAAACTTGGGTCTTCAGCCGACAAAGTGGGATTTAAATCCTTTCTGGCTAGCGCGCTTTCCATAATGTTTACGCATTAGGTCAGAAGGCGGAGAGTTGGCGTCTTTTGTGGCTGTTCGAACACATTCGACCACATGAGCATTTACACTACGATAGCAATCTGGTCAAATGTGTTTTCAACTACCTCTGGAAGTGGTTGAAAGTGGACAAGCTCAAACATATTGGGACTACCAATGAAAACTAGCCTTTGGGCTAATTTGGGTACATTTATGTTCATGAATGTTGATTAATGTACACTGTCCCTTTTTAAATAAATAATAATAATAATAATAATAATAATAAACGTTTTAGACCCTGTTTACATCCGATCGACCAAAACACATCTTAATATCAGGTGTAAACAGGGCCTCAGAAACATGTCAAGAACATGTCCAGGTCACACTGCACCCCAAAAAAGGAAGTTTAAAAAGAAAATCATAAAACATTTATTTATAAAAGAGTTACTGATTTATAAAAGATTCATACAATTTTTAGAATTTGTATTTGTTGTGCTGCATTTAAGCTAATAAAATCATTGCATTGCAGTAATAGGAGAATCACCACTGAAAATGAGAAATACAAAAACAAATCAAAACTAAAAAACATAATAAAACACCTTGACGTATTACGGTAATGAAAATGAAATTGTTTTGCATTGTGAGAACTTGGGAGTCGCCGCTTCTGCTTCTTCTGCTCATGCGTATGTGGGGTAACACAGCGTTGTTTTATCATATTAGATACATTTGAGTGTGTTGAAAGTTATGTTATAATGCTACTCTGTGCGTTCACGTGACAGCTACTATGAGACACTTGTTCACACTGCAGGGAGCTAGATCGATATTAGGCATGGTAAAACATGGTACTCACAGTAAATCAAGAAAACGAGGTTTAAACCGTAAGACTAACTGTGTTGAGCTGTATAACAGTGATTAGTTTTCTGTCGATGAATGTATCCAAACAGTTGCTCCGGTCTAATAAAACACATAATATATTAAAGCGTCTTTGGTGTTCCCATGGTTTCTACAAAATAAACCGGAAATCGAGGGTAACGCGGATATGACGTTATTAGGCGACGCACAGACACAGTCCGTGTTCCGGTTAAAATTGCTTATTTCTCTGGATTTAAACATTCGGGATAATGCAAGTACACAAGTCAACAAAATACATAACATTGTTCTAGTGGGTTTTGGATATTTTAATTCAAAAATCTTACATGTGCTTTTAAATGTGTTTAATTGAAAATAAAAATAAATCTCATTCTCATTACTGCAATGTAAAGAAATCATGATGCATAACATTTTAGCTGTAATGTTTTTATACATCATGACCGAATTTGTCGCATTGAATTTAATTTTTAATCATTATACCAAAATAGGTCATTTATAACTGTAATACAGTACGAAAATACAGTAATGAGCATCTAATTAGAATCAATTAATGAGTTGCACACAAAAAAAGAAAGTTAAACATCAGGATGCATTATGGTAACGAGAATTTGAGTGTTAAATGTGCTTAATAATAATAAAAAAAAAAAACCTGGATTAATAAAATTAAAAAGAAACCATTTTTTTTAAACTTATTTTTTGGTAGTGAAATATAACCCAGACATGTTTGTGAGACACAATATTGCACAAAGATGCACACACAACAACACACACACGCGCATGCAAGGTAATTGCAGACTATGTTTGGAGAGTTTGGAGGGAAGATGTCAGGAAGAGACAGGAAATCTCCGTTCTGCTCGTCTCACCTCCCAAATTACACATCTGTCAACAGACAGGCACGCTGAGACAGCGGGGGGCGTCTGGGAGCAGTGTCTGTGTGTGTGTGTGTGTGTGTGTGTGTGTCTGTCTGTGTGTGTGTCTGTGTGTGTGTCTGTGTGTGTGTCTGTCTGCGTGTGTGTCTGCGTGTGTGTCTGCGTGTGTGTCTGCGTGTGTGTCTGCGTGTGTGTCTGTGTCTGTGTCTGTGTGTGTGTGTGTGTGTGTGTCTGTGTGTGTCTGTGTGTGTCTGTGATGCCGCAGTAGATCTGGAGTTGTTGATCGATACTGAATGGCCGTTTAATGTATTTCAGCAGATGCTGATTTGGTTTAAATCTGTGTCATTCATACGGACTCAAGCGTGTGTTTGTCTGTGTGTCAATACCTTCTTTTCCAGCTCAGTGGCCTTGGCTTCACTGATTTCCACTTTGGTCTGATCAACCATGTTATCTAGAAAGAAAGAGAGACAGGCAGCGAGTGAATAGATGGTTTTAGAGGCATTTCAGTGTCTCGTGTGTGTGTGTGTGTGTGTGTGTGTGTGTGTGTGTGTGTGTGTGTGTGTGTGTGTGTGTGTGTGTGTGTGTGTGTGAAGTGTCTTTCACTGCGACAAGTCTCTTTTCCTCCTGTGATTCGTGCTCTGATTACTGAACGATCTAATTAAAATCTGTGGCTCGCTCCTTCCCATCCCAAACTCATGCTAATATAAGAAAACCAAAAGCGTCTTTGAAATCACCACACAAAGGGCAGCGAGTGAGCATACATTTATACATCTAAAGCTCCTGGAAAACTCTTCTGTGCCTGTTCTCAAACCCTAAAGTCTCTGTGAACTCCAGATCAATATGACTCGCACGTGTGCCTGTTACAAACGCGAACCTAAAAGAGTGAGGAAAGCGAACTAAGCTCAGTTTAACCAGTGAGTCATACAGCGAGAGGGTCAGCGCTGACGTCAGCAGCCAACGGGAGGGGTTTCTGGTGAGGTATGTTAATGAGATGATGACAGAGAATGTGAGTTTTTGTTCAGCAGCTCGAAGGGACATTCGGAATTAAGAATGGAAGTACAACAGGAAGTATGCAAGGAAAATACAAGGAAGGAAGTCTGAAAAGACATACAGAAGTACAGAGCAAAGTATGCATGGAAGTTCATAGGGAAGTATAAAAGGAAGGATGGAAGTATGGAAGGAAGTTTGAATGGAAGAAATTATGTTCAGACGAAAGTACAAACGGAAGTTTGGATGGAATTATATAAGGAAAGATGAAAAATGAGGGAGATATTAAAGGGAGTATGGAGGGAAGTTCAAATGGAAGAATGGAAGAAGGTGTGGAGAGAAGCTTGAAAGAAGAGATGAGGTATGAAATGAACTTCACAAGAACTAAGTATGCATGGAAGTTCACAGACACGTATAGAAGTATGACAGGAAGAATGGAAATTATTATGGAAGTTAGTTAGAAAGTTCAGGAGGAGTAATGGAAATATTGAAGTAGGATGGAAGGAAATACAGAAAAGAAAGATGGACGTAAGTATGGATGTTTGTATAGAAGGAAGTTTGAAAGGAAGTTCAGTAATAAAAATCAAAGTATGCATGAAAGTTCCTAGAGAAGCACAGAATTGTGACAGGAAGTATGGAAGTTCATAAGGGACCATAAAGAAAGAAGGAAGTTTGGAAATATTGAAGATAGTATGGAAGGAAGAGAGAAGGTTTAGAAGTTCGGAGGGAAGTATGGAATGGAAACTGGAAGGAAGTAAGGACAGAAGGAAGTAGAGAGGAAAAGTATAGAAGTTCAGAAAGATAGATATAAGCATTAGCGGTACAGTATGGAGCAAAGTTTGGAAATATGCAAGAAAGAATGGATGATTATGTAAAGAACGGTTGTTGTCTGTGTAAAAGTGTTTAAAGTTTCCAATGAATGATTCAAAACGTCAACAAAAAATATTTAGGCCTAAATTTAAGATTTATGTATTTGAAATCGCATAAACAATTTTCATCCATTTGGATTACAGTTTTAACAAACTAATAACTCAATGTGATACATATATGTCATTTGTCAAACAAAACAGATAAGAAACAAGTAATATTTTTGCACTCCAGAAAAAGAAACCTGTGGCATAGTTTATGATCTATTTGCATCTACAGTGGGGAGAACAAGTATTTGATACACTGCCGATTTTGCAGGTTTGCCCACTTACAAAGCATGTAGAGGTCTGTAATTTTTATCATAGGTACTCTTCAACTGTGAGTGACAGAATCTAAAACAAAAATCCAGAAAATCACATTGTATGATTTTTAAGTAATTAATTTGCATTTTATTGCATGACATAAGTATTTGATACATCAGAAACGCAGAACTTAATATTTGGTACAGAAACCTTTGTTTGCAATTACAGAGATCATACGTTTCCTGTAGTTCTTGACCAGGTTTGCACACACTGCAGCAGGGATTTTGGCCCACTCCTCCATACAGACATTCTCCAGATCCTTCAGGTTTCGGGGCTGTCGCTGGGCAATACGGACTTTCAGCTCCCTCCAAAGATTTTCTATTGGGTTCAGGTCTGGAGACTGGCTAGGCCACTCCAGGACCTTGAGATGCTTCTTATGGAGCCACTCCTTAGTTGCCCTGGCTGTGTGTTTCGGGTCGTTGTCATGCTGGAAGACCCAGCCACGACCCATCTTCAATGCTCTTACTGAGGGAAGGAGGTTGTTGGCCAAGATCTCGCGATACATGGCCCCATCCATCCTCCCCTCAATATGGCACAGTCATCCTGTCCCCTTTGCAGAAAAGCATCCCCAAAGAATGATGTTTCCACCTCCATGCTTCACGGCTGGGATGGTGTTCTTGGGGTTGTACTCATCCTTCTTCTTCCTCCAAACACGGCGAGTGGAGTTTAGACCAAAAAGCTCTATTTTTGTCTCATCAGACCACATGACCTTCTCCCATTCCTCCTCTGGATCATCCAGATGGTCATTGGCAAACTTCAGACAGGCCTGGACATGCGCTGGCTTGAGCAGGGGGACCTTGCGTGCGCTGCAGGATTTTAATCCATGACGGCGTAGTGTGTTACTAATGGTTTTCTTTGAGACTGTGGTCCCAGCTCTCTTCAGGTCATTGACCAGGTCCTGCCATGTAGTTCTGGGCTGATCCCTCACCTTCCTCATGATCATTGATGCCCCACGAGGTGAGATCTTGCATGGTGCCCCAGACCGAGGGAGATTGACCGTCATCTTGAACTTCTTCCATTTTCTTCTCACCAAGCTGCTTGCCTATTGTCCTGTAGCCCATCCCAGCCTTGTGCAAGTCTACAATTTTATCCCTGATGTCCTTACACAGCTCTCTGGTCTTGGCCATTGTGGAGAGGTTGGAGTCTGTTTGATTGAGTGTGTGGACAGGTGTCTTTTATACAGGTAACGAGTTCAAACAGGTGCAGTTAATACAGGTAATGAGCGGAGAACAGGAGGGCTTCTTAAAGAAAAACTAACAGGTCTGTGAGAGCCGGAATTCTTACTGGTTGGTAGGTGATCAAATACTTGTTTTAAAATAATTATTTAAAAATCATACAATGTGATTTTCTGGATTTTTGTTTTAGATTCTGTCTCTCACAGTTGAAGAGTACCTATGATAAAAATTACAGACCTCTACATGCTTTGTAAGTAGGAAAACCTGCAAAATATCAAATTTTGTATCGGCAAATCGGCAGTGTATCAAATACTTGTTCTCCCCACTGTATTTGATTTTATTATTTACTTAATCACTCAATTTATTTATTCAAATAGTTTATAATAAGCATAAATCTGTTCATTGTAAAAAAAAAAATAAAATAAAAAAACAATGTATTAATTTAAATGTATGAACATGGTTAAAATAATGGCTAGCTGTGGAACAAGCAATATTCAATTAGTTAAACTATATGAGACTGAAACAAAATTGATTTGTTGATAAATATATAAAGCTGGTTATTGTGGATTTAAAACTCATTGGAGTTTATTAGTACTATTACAGAAATCTTTCATTCATATACGACTGACAAATACGCATCACAGTAAGTTTATTAGTTTATGTTAAAACTATGTAATCCAAATGTATAGAAATTTTATATGTAATTCAAATAAATCTTAAATTTAAAAAAAATTTAAATGTACCTCAACACAGCTAGAGAAACTTTAGTTCAAATATCAGACCCACACAGCCGATGTGAGCCAAACCAGAGGCCGTCTCTGACAAATATTACATACTATTAATCAGAAAATGAGCTTATTTTCATTAAATCCTAAAGAGCTTGTTTGCGAGTGCTGAATGCTGACACCCTGTGGTCAAATGTGGCATTTCAGTGTCTGGTGTGTGTCTGGGTGGTGTGTGTCTGGGTGGTGTGTGTCTGGGTGGTGTGTGTCTGGGTGGTGTGTGTCTGGGTGGTGTGTGTCTGGGTGGTGTGTGTCTGGTGTGTGTGGACATGTTTTTCTATCCCGGTGGGGACTTCAACCTGAATGTACACTGACTCATGGGGACTTTGTGTCACTGTGGGGACCTAAATTGAGGTCCCCATAGGTACAAAAGCTTATAAATCATACAGAATGAGTTCTTTTGAAAATGTAAAAATGCAGAAAGTTTTGTGTGATGGGTAGGTTTAGGGGGTGAGTTAGGCCATAGAAAATATCATTAACCTGATATAAAAATCAATGAAAGTCTATGCAACGTCCTCACTAATATAGTGAAAGACGTGTGTGTGTCTTACCAATCAGATAACCAACGTCCAGGTCAAACTTCCTGCATTTGAAGTCGGGATCACAGCCGTTCCTGTGCAGAACGATCTGAGCCGTACACTCATCGATGAGTTTGTAGTACTGAGGCCTGATAGACAGAAAGAGAGACGTCAATCTGTGTTAGACTACCATCAGTAAGAAAGATCTGAAGCTCGGAAGGAAGCCAAACAGAGATATTGAGCGCCGAGTTCATAAAATAAAACAAGCGATTGGTCATCACACTGTTCAGTACACACACACGACCTCCAGTGACCTTGCAAAATGACAATGTAGGTAATTTAAGGCGAGGCAAGTGTATTTAATCAAGCACATTTCACACACAATGGTAATTCAAAGTGCTTTACATAAAAAGAAAACATACGACAACAATAGTGCATCAGTAGGACGCAGCACGTTCAGTAAATGCACAGCGAAACTGATATAAAATCAACTGATGCCCAGAAATGCTGTCTAGGTAGACAGCTCACTAGTTTTGAAACACAGCCCATATGGGGATTGTGTGTAACTGTGTAGTTAGATGTCATTTTAATGTGTGTGTATGTGTGTGAGAGAGACTGAAAATAGCTGACACCGGTGTGTTTGTGTGTGTGATGGTTTGATATTTGAGAGTTTTTTCAGACAGTCCATATGTGGGAAATTTGCCATCTTGACCTGGTGTGAAACGAACTCGATATGTTCTTCACTTTCCACCAAGCTGTTTCTTTTTCCTTTATTTGCCCTCTTTTTTCTCCCCCTCCCACTCCATGGAGCTCTCGGATTCTTGCGTGGAGCGAGAGAGACCCCTGGTGTCTGTGTCCAATCACAGCACCTAATTTGTGTTTAACCAGGGGCTTTTGGAGAAATCAGAATAATCCTAATTAATTCTCTCTAGTCAGTGATTAAAGTGGTGAAATGAGAGTTTGTTTGTGGGCAGACGGGCCGCTCGGGGATTTGAGCAGCAGTTATATTTGGAGTATAATTATATGGAGGCGTCGTCACTTTCTGCCGTGTGTCAGCACATTAATCGCTGAAGAGAAACTCGCATGAAACGATTCTGCTGATGGCAGCAGAGAACGACCGGCAAACCGCTCCATCTCGCACTTCTCTTGCTCAGCTCCTGAAAAGTCTCAGTTCTCGCTCATTTACCTCTTTACGTGACGTTCAAAACATTTATTTCACGTCTCTGCTCATAATCAACGACTAAATGGTCAGTTCATCTTATTAAAATCATTCTACAACCCGTATGACTTTCTTTCATCTGTGATGAAATGCTATTTCAGTCTTTCTTCTTCAAAATTTCATGTTTAATTCAATGTCATTTTGTCTGCCAAATTTACTTTCTCCATCAGTAAGGAAGATCTGAAGCTCAGAAGAAAGCCAAAAAAACTGTGAGATAGTGAGCACCAAGTTCATAGAATAAAACAAGAAATTATCACACTGTTTGGCACAGGGTCACACACACCAGCCGTCCATGATGACCTCCAGTGACCTTTCAAAATTTCATGTTTGATTCAATGTTACTTTGAAACTATTTCTTCTAGTACATTTCACAAATAATTGCAAAGTAAATGTTAAATCCTAAAATGTGTAAATCCTACACCAGATTTTTTCAGTCCACCAGGTCTCACGCTCTTCATTCTGCCGCATTCAAACTTGGCACAAAATGTCAAGTTAAATATGATTAACTTAAATGTGGTCTGTTTCTCACACAAAAGGAATATAGTCAAACAGACTTCTGTTATGATGCTTCATGATACTTGATGCTCATTGTATCGTATTAAATCAGAATCATGAGCATTCTGCTGATTGTCTCAGACTTGACTGAATGACTTATTTGTGGGTGAACTTTTCCTTTAAAGGCACAGTATGTAAGTTTCGCCGCTAGAGGTCGCTTATTCAAAACAAAGGCGTAGTTTGATGACGGCATGATTTCGCGGAATTATGGGAGTTGTGGTTGTCACCTCTACAGCATTAGCTTTAATACATTAGCTCATCTATGAGGAATGAGCTAATGTATTAATGATTTATTAAAATTACTGTAGTATGAAGGTGGGGCAGAACGAGGCCACTGTAGCGATTGCTAATTATTATTATTATTATTATTATTATTATTATTGTGTACATAAATACAAAAATGCC
The DNA here is from genome assembly GCA_039654105.1 of Coreius guichenoti. Classification (NCBI taxonomy): domain Eukaryota; kingdom Metazoa; phylum Chordata; class Actinopteri; order Cypriniformes; family Gobionidae; genus Coreius; species Coreius guichenoti. The sequence goes on from CM077173.1 coordinate 34,881,114, forward strand.
TACATGTCATAATGGATAGCCATTGCATGTATCAGAACTAGCCTACCTATTTGCAGTAATGACGAGCAAGCAGGCGTCATTGGACGAGCAGATCAGTTACCTTGCTAGCTAGAGAAGCGTTCAGTTTTTCCGCTTGGTGCAAGCGCAACTGGCTTTTAAAGGGAATGGGAGATGAGACTCTGATTGCACGTTACGCTCAAAACACACCCATTACTCATTAAGAGAATAGGGACAACCCTTTTAGACCATGCACCGGTCGCGCCGACTATTTTTCCCATTGTTAAACTAGCAAAAGTGGATTCGGACAGGCCCTAAGTGCACTTGCGCCATGCGCTTCAGACCATGCGCTTAGATTGTTAAAATAGGGCCCAAAGTGTGTGCGAATATAAAAGGAACAACTTAATTATTTAGAGTATAAAAACAGCACAGGATATGTTTAGAACTGCATACTAATTAAGCACTCATTATGTCTGTAGTATGCAGTACGCACACTGTGCACAGCATGTTAATTTTCATTATGCATATGATCAACTACATTTGGTAAAATTCACAGGATACAACAGAAGAAACTCTGAAAATGTATCCCATTATGCAATGCACAAAAAAAAAAAAAAAAAAAAAATAGTATACAGTTTATACTGTGCAGTAAACTAACATTCCATTTCAAACATTCCACACACACACACGCACAGAGAGGACAGAAACAGGCTCTCCAATTTCCTGCCTGTCGGATCACATTGAGCAGACAAGAAACAAGCAACAAGTCTGACATCCTGAAAGCGTTTACAAACCCTCACACACACACTGTTTCTCCATCTGTCCATGTCTTTTCATACTCTCACCATCTCTTCTCTGTTCTATGTGTGTGTGTGTGTGTGTGTGTGTGTGTGTGTGTGTGTGTGTGTGTGTGTGTATATGAAAGGCGCTTTTAAGAGAATAAGAGTGTGTGGGTGATTTTAGACGAGCAGGTTAGAGAAACAGAAATGAAAGAAAATGTGTCTCTTTTCTCCACTGCAATCATTTCTCAGCCAAGAAAACCTTCTAAATGCACCGGCGTGCGTGTGTGTGTGTGTGTGTGTCTGGTAGTTAATTGAAGCGGGGGTGTCATACAGTGGCCGGGCTCTTATTTAGAGCCGGTCGCCGTCGGCAACCACATCCGCCTCCTGCTGCCCATCAATCAAATGTCTCCTCGTCTCAGACTACATCCATCTCTCCTGTTTCCCACCTTTATCTGTAAACTCTCACTTTGTAGTGAGAATAACTACAGTCTCATCTCTTAAAGGGACAGTTCAGCCAAAAATGATCATTCTGCCATTATTTATTCACCCTCATTTTGTTCCAAACATGTATGACGACTTTATGTTGTGTTACATAACAGGAACAATTGAAAGACTGTGCTGGTTGCTCTTTTTCATGCAATTATACTGAATAAAGAGTGAGGCAAAAGCATCATAACAGTAGTCCATAAGACTCATGCATTATTTCATTATATTTGATGATATGATACATGTTATCCATTGTGACCAGATCATTGAGTCAGTAAGAACCAGATCAGTCCAATTCATAAGAGCATCATTTTCAAGATCAGAATTGTGAAGCAAAATCAACCAGTTCATCGAAAAGATCCAACTCAAAATTGGACATCGGTACTTTTCATGAATGCTTTTTAACAGTTCAACTGCTAGTCAGTTCCTTCACATAAAGGAACTTCACAAGATGTGAAACAGCACTTGAGTTGTATCGAATACTTTTATAGTGATTTTGCAGCCTTTTTTGAGGCTTAAATTTCTCTGTTCATTGTAATTGCATAAACATGGCTTCATTTTTTTTCCTTTTGTGTTTCACAGAATTCAGTCAAAGGTTTGGAGCAACAAGGGTGTGTCAATCCAGTGCTGTTATTGTTAACTAAAAATAAAAATAATTTTTGTTAATTTAAATAAAGCTGAAATAAAGCTGAATAAAATAAAATACAGCTGAAAAAAAAAATATATATATATTGTATTCGATCACAGACTGTCCTTTACAAACAACAGGAGCAGATCTGATAATGTCTGTATGGACGGGACACCAAAAATCAATCCTCTTCTCGAACTCAGTAATGCCTGTAACTACAGCGACGGAAACCTGAAGTAAATAAAGACATTAGCTCTGTTCCACAGCCTAGTGGCAACTTAAAGGGATAGATCACCCTAAAATGAAAATTAAGTCATCATTTACTGACCCTGCTGTTGTTCTAATGCAGAATTTCTAATCTTGATTTCTCAAAACTTGTGTGTTTTTTCTGGGAGAGCTTCAAGAAAATGCAGTCGAGCACAGAAGAGCAATGGCCAAGGTCAGGAGTTTTGTTAAATAAATAGTACATTAAATTTTCAAGTTTGTTTTTCCACTAAACCCCATCATATGCCATCAGAACACTTGGAGTATACGGCACGTGTAACATCAGACCACTCTGTGATACTTTTGTGTCTTTTTAAAAACGTGATGCTGGTCGCTATTCACTGCCTTCATATGGGCAGGCTCGAGCAAGACATTTATTTTGAATAATCTCCTTTTGTCATCTATAAAAGAAAGAAGGACATACAGCAACAACACCAGGGTGAGTAAATGATTACTTTATTTTCATTTTAGGGTGAACTATACCTTTAAAGGGGACCCATTATACCATTTTTACAAGATGTAAAATAAGTCTCTGATGTCCCCAGAGTGTGTACGTGAAGTTTTAGCTGAAAATACCCCACAGATAATTTTTATAGCATGTTAAAATTGCTAAAAACGCGCCCGTTCTGTGTGTGTCCTTTTAAATGTAAATGAGCTGCTGCTCCCAGCCCCCTTTCAAGAAGAGGGTGGAGCTTCAAGAGCTCATTTATCAATCATTTATCAGACATTCTGTTCAAATTAATATATTTAAGCAATTAACTAAAGCAATTAACATTTTGTCAGCACCTCTAGTTTGCATGTTATTTTGTTTAGTTGTCTTTTTTTTCAGAATCGTGGGAGAATCGCGATCTCCATTTAACAGAGAAAAATCGTGATTCTCAATTTATCCAGAATTGTGCAGCTCTACAATATACTGTTACACAACATGCATTATCTTTCTCAACTATTCACGTTCCAAAACTGACTGTGTTTACCTGAATAGTCGGCAAGACAGGCATTTTGACACCATTTTGTGTGTATTTGGCTGTTTAAGTGCAATAAGCCATGAAAAAGAAGTCATTTTGGTACTCGCGAGCTGTTTGAGAGGTGGCTTTATGAGAGCACCCTTTATATAGATCAGTGGTGCGTGCACTTTTGGTGTGAGTGCAAAACCTGCGAATGAGACGAATGAGTGACAGGAGGCTCTTGTGTGTCAAACTGTCAATTTGCCGTCGGAGAGACGGGAGAGTGAAAACGTGCAGTTGTTTTCGGTATTGGAATAGTTTCAGATATTTCAGTATCGATACATATCGAAATATCGATATTTTTAACAAAACTAGACAGCTAGGGAACTTACTAGGTTTTAAAACAGAGCTTTTATATCATGTGTGTCCAACTCAAGGCTTTTTTCTTCCCTTCTCTCATCAGTCTAAACTCTTGACAGGTGTTTTTCTTGCTCCACAGCCACACAATAACTTCACTTTCTGCCATTTTTCACAACCTGAGAGAAGTTGACAGCTCTAGCATCAGTGATTGACAGCCAAATAACCCGAGGCTCACGCTTATATATGTATGTCAGCGATGTGACAGACAACCTCTTGTCAACCACGGTTCCATTAATCCAGCACACTTCGACTGAGTTCAATCAAAATTCAATTGTAACTTTTGCAATTTTTCAGACAGGGTCAAAGGTCACTGTAGGGGTGTGGGATGATGTGCGTTCATACCTGGACATGTAGTCGTTTCGCACCAGTAGCAGGTGCTGGAGCAGCGACAGGAACAGAGATTCAGCTTTAGAGTCCTTCACTGTGTTCATCAAGATCTGGAAGACTTCAGTCACATCAGTGAACACACAGAGTTAAAGAACAACAACAGATACACTCCTCAAACAGTCATGAGCATCCTTCAGCCCTTACTCCGAATAACTGAAAATACACCTGTTCAGTGCGCTTGTTATTGTTACCTAAACTACTAAAAACTATATTATTTTTAAGTGAAAAAAGTGCAAAATAAAAATAAATAAATAAATAAATAAAATATTTGATGATAAAAACAACTTCAACTTATTTCAGTTAGTTGGCCAGCCAAAATTTCCAATTTTTGTTTAGTTTAAGTTGACATACTAAAATTATTATAATGAATACTATATACTATGTGAATTACTATATATAAGACAAAAGTACATAAAATTAACAAAATTGGAAATTTACTGTAATTTGTAGTAATAAATTTATGATGTACTTGTGTCTTTTTTTTTAAATAATTTGTATATATAGTAATTCACATAGTATATATTATTTTATATATAGTATTCATATAATAATTTTAGTATGTTAATTTCAATAAAACTAACACTGAATTAGACAAAACAAAATAAAACGGAATTAAAAAATATTTTTAAAAATAATTTAAAAAAGTTAACAAAAAAATTAAAATTAAACAAATTAAAAAAAAAAATAATTAAAAACTGTTAAAAAATAAATAAAATAATATTATATATATATATATATATATATATATATATATATATATATATATATATATATATATATACACACTAAAATAACATGAATAGTAAGCTATATTTCACTCAGCTCTGCTGTGATCATTTCTAAGATTACATGATGCAACTTTCTCAAATAAATGTTAAATAAATAATAATATCTCAAATGAACAATGTATTTTTCCTTGCCGTTTATCCTGTGAATGATTGAGCTAGGCAGGTTGTGAGAGTAGACTTTCTGATGCCACCTGGTGGACAAAACCTGAAAAGATTTTTTTTAAATATACAAAAAGGTCATAATCAGCACGTTTGTATATATATATTTTAGTTATAGTCTACTTATGTCAATTGAGGCGTCTTGCACCAAATAAGTCATAAATTAGATTAAATTCTCTCTGACTCTTAAATGAGACATTTAAACAAGACGAATGCTTTTTTATTTTACTACTGTGCTTTCTAAATGTAAATGACCCCAAGTTATGATTGGGAAATATCTTCAACATTGGAAATGAGTAAAAAAAAAAATGTATTAAAAAAAGACAAAATCCTGTATTATGTGATATGACTTTCTATGGAGTGTAAAATAAAGGACCATCTCAGCTTGTAAAAAATGATTCTGTACTTTTGAGACACCTGGCGGTCAGCTTGGGAACTACAATCAAAATGTGTTTAAACCTACAAAGCCCATCATTAAACCCAAAGCTTTTCAAAAGTAACATCAGCAGTGAAGGATATTCCATCTCAAGGCGGACGTCGTCCAACCGGGAGCGAAGATCTTCAGAGTCTTCATCAGCCTGCTCTTCAAACACCTGCAACTGAACCTTGAGCTCCTCGTTTTCTATCGACCTCACTTCCTACACAAACACACACACACATAGATGGAGAATTTAAATGAAATTGAAATTTTGAATGGTGTTTGATTTACAGTAGTGTGACTTTCCCAGTAACAAACAGTAATGTACAGTAAGTGAAAAAACACAATAGTTTTTATGCTGCACTGCACATGTGCAGAAGAGAGCTGAGACAATCAAGACAAGTTGTTAATCTGATTCATTCTGCAACAATGATTCACTGATTCTACTGAGCCATCATTCAAAGGTGTTCCTGCACATTTCATGACTTCCCTTTTACAACAACAAACATTATAAAGTAAACTTAAATACTTATTTTTGTAACTTCAATTGAAAAATATAAATTAGATTACATTGTATTGTCAATACTGATGAACTTGAAGCCCACTGACTGTTATATCCCATTAACCATTGCATCTATTTTATTTACTGCCCTCTTTCCTTCTTTCTTTTTCAGACATGCTTTTTTTTGGTGTGATTTATAGCTGTACATGTTGTCATGAGATACCAGAAATGTTATTGTAAAACATAATTAATAAAAAATATAATATTGACATTAATATTTAACTTTTTAAGTACAGAATTCTGTCAGGCGCATCATATATAGAACCTTTTAGAGGTTCCATTATGGGATCATTTTATGGATTTAGTTTTAATTATCCGTTTTAATTAAATTATTAATTAAACAGAAATCACCCATTAAGCATGAAAGTATTATGCAATCATTTAAGACATTTCTTCTTATATAGAACCTTTTGGAGTAAAGGGTTCTTTAATTTGAGTCGAGAACCCTGGAGTTCTATATAGAACCTATAGTATTGAACTGCATTAGTGTTTGCTGTGCTGTTTCTCTGGTGTCTGTAACTGACACCGTAAGTGTGTGTTCTGACCTTCAGCATGTCTTTGAGTCCCAGTCTCATGAGCTCTGATCTCAGATGGATCCTGAAGTCCAGTTCCTCCACGCGACTGATGAGAGCGTTGATCAGCTGCATACAGCCCGCCTGCACACACACACACACACACACACACACACACACACACGCGCATGCATGCATAAACGACTGGGCTTTTGGGAGAGCATTTCAATCAACATCATTAGGGCAGGTGAGGGGAATGTATCAGCAGCTTGTGTTTGACCTTGAGAGTGATGGAGTTTTTATGCATGCCGGACAGGAGCGGCTGGAACCTCTCGATCTCCTGCTCTTCAGCCTGTTCAGTGATGCACTCCAGAACACGCTCATGACTGAAACACACACACACAGTCCACCATCTTACACTTTTTAAAATAAGTTTCAGTGGATCGTTTGAGGTGCATCTTAAAAGCGTCCATCTCAGCTGTAGCTCTTAAATCTCATTTGAGGTTGTTCATAAACATGAAGTTAATGGTATTTTACACTTGATTGCAAGTCAGAATGATAATTGCGAGCTGTGGGAAGATTATTAGTTAAAGGGGTCATATGATGCGATTTCTTGTTCATTTCTCTTTAGTGTGTTATGTAGCTGTTTGTGCATGTATAAGATCTGCAGTTATAAAGCTCAAAGTCTCAAACCCAAAGAGATATTCTTTGTAAAAAGTTAAGGCTCAGCCACATCTTCCTAAAACGCTTTGTTCAAACACACCCCCACATCTCTACGTCAGTATGTGGGGGCAGAGTTTCATAACACTGTTAACATGTGACTATTCATACACGAGTTTTGAGCCGTATAGAGTAGCGCTTGTTTGTCGTTTCTACGATAACAAATGCAAACTTACCAATCTGATACGTTCTGGTCCAGTCGCGCTGGCAAAGTTGATCGATCAGCTTGGTCATCTGCATCATCCGGATCAGATTCGGGCTCGAATTGGTAAGTTAGGACCGACATTATCATCTTTCAATAGTGCTTTGCTTTGGGAGCTGATGTTCCAAATATGGTAAGAAGTGTGACATTTCCATCACATGCTTAAGGTATTTGGGCCAATCACAATGCACTGGATCGCTGGCCAATCAGAGCACACCGCGCTTTTCAGAACGATGAGCTTTGTAAAAATCGACGCGTTTCAGAAACGAGGGGCATAGAGGAGCAACAATAACGTACAGTATGTGTAAAATAATGACTTTTTTTAATCTAAAAAGCACGTAAACACTGCATTAAATCAAATACACAAAAGAATGTTCTTTTTAGAACCATCACATGAGCCCTTTAAATAATGACTTACTGGTGTGTAATTGGGTTTGTTCTTCACTTTTTATATTCAGTATATATTAATGTTTTGAATGAGATTTTATTTTTATATTTTGTAGTTTATTTTGTTATGTGCATTTGACATTTCATATTTCCATATAGCTTTATTTTTTTATTTCAGTTTTATTAATATTTAATACCTAAACTTATTTCAGTTAGTTGCCATGTTTTTAAGTTTAAGTTTTTCTTTCTAATATTTATGTTTTATCTTATATTTCATACTTCTGAAGCCATAAAACTAATAAAAATAGTTTTCAGTATTTAAAATAAAGAAATAAGATAAAACATAAATATTAGAAACTAACTGAAATAAGTTTAAGTATTAAATATTAATAAAACTGAAATAAAAAAAACGGACAAATTTTTATTGTCAAACCGACTATTTTTTCATCCTTTTATCCCAAACAGAAGTTCAGACATTGTCTAACAATTTTTGTAAAAAGAAAAAATAGCAGTTTGAACCCATGGTTATTATCATTAACTAAAACCATAATTAAAAATCCATTACTTGAAATAACCATCAACTGAAATAAACTAAATAAAAATGAGAAATGTTACCTTGGCAACAAGCTGAAATTAGAAGTTTTTGTATATTTTATTTTCAGTTGAAGTACTAACATAACTAAAACTAAAGCCTAATAAAAACTATGTAGACATAAAAAAAAATGACAAAAGACAACATTATTAAAACTGTAAAATTAAAATACAAACAGAAAATATAAAAATAAAAATCTAATTCAAAATATTAAAAAAAATATAAATACTAAAATAACACTGGTCAGAACAAAAGTGTTAGTAGATTTTTTTTAAATCAGCTAGTTTTATTTATTAAATATTTGTGTAAATATTAGTGTTGTCAAATCGATGAATCACATCTAACATAAAAGTTTGTAAGTGTGTGTGTTTGACAGCACTAATAAATATATATTTTATATTGCTATAATCTCCATAATTTATAATGAAGTGATAAGTAGACAATAATAATGTATTTTGTCTGTGTTCCATCCCATAGTGATCCTAAAGGACTGTTACTATGGTGACCTCCTCAGGTGAGCATGATTTATGTTCTTGGGCGTCTATTTGGCACCAGGCATAACTGTGTGGCTTGTGTGGCTATAAAAATGCTGTCTGGAAAATGGATTTACTTTAGACCCATCAACACAGCTTCACACACTCACGTGTTGCCTGGATGCTCCAGGATACAGATGGCAGACAGCAGTTTGACAACATCTACCATCATGTGCGGGACGTTCGGATTGATTGATCGGACGAGGAGAGGGATTCCCTCTGGTGACGTCAGCATGGCTTTGAGACCGTGCTGAAAGAAAAAGAGACGTTAATAACAGTTTCCACATGCGTCTGTATGTGTGTATTCAATATGAGCTCAGATCTGCTCTCACCTTGTTGTTCATGAACGCTTTGAGACATCGAATGATCTCATGTTGACATTTAACACCAATCCCAGCATTCCTGCGAAACACAGAGTAAATGAGACAAATCACATCATCATGTGCTCGAGGTGTATTTTGAAATCATTTGCATATGAATAGTTCAGATCCTGGACGCTGATTGGTCAATATAGCATTCCAGCTAAAATACATTAACCATACATTAATATAAGAAAAAATGTTAAGTGTCTAACAAAACTCTTTAGTGGTGAATACATTTACAATGGTATCTGGTACCTTATTTATTATTTTTTCTTGTAAATATAAATTAAATGCAACTGCAACTCCTTAAATCCTATTAGCAGGTGCAAAAGAAAATAATCTAACAAAAACAGATGAATCCTGCACAACGCTATAGCTTGTATTTCTTATTTTAATGCAACGTTTCGGTCATGAGACCTTCATCAGGAATTGTTATTTTTTAAATATAGTTTTTACATTTTTCTCCTAGAGTGTTTGTTTAATATTTGCTTTAAAAACAAAAGAATCATATTAGTTTTAGCAACATTATTACAACACTAAATGTAAAAGAAATATTCAGTAGTCAAAACTTTCCCTCAATGCAGAATCAGTCTTATATAGAATAAATCTTGAAAATGAATATTGTGTTAATGTCATACAAGGGTTCTTCTCTCTCATCTTGAAGTTTCTTGAGGAACGTCAGAAGCAAAGCCAAACCCTCGGCTCCAAATGTCTGGACCCAACTGAGAAAAAACACACACAGCGGTCAGCTGACATCAGACACATAGAAACAGTTAATTGTAAGTGTGTGTAAGTGTGTGTAAGTGTGTGTGTAAGTACCTGACAGGGTTGTTGTTCAATGACACCCGCAGTGACTCCAGGCAGCTCAGTAACTGTGTGTCTCTCAGATCGGTCTTCAGTTCCTGGATGTACATCAGTGCCGACTTTGAGCTCTCCTTCTGACTCCTACCCTAAAACACACAGAACGTAGAATAAGTTTACAGTATGGACAGGTGCAGTGCTGGTCTCACACACCTGTAATGATGGTCTAAAGCCTCATGTTCACATTAAAGCTTTTGTCAGTATCTGTTCTTAACTCTTTCCTTGCCATTGACGAGCCATCTCGTCATTTATGAGAAGTTTTTGCCAATTTGTGTTTGTGTTTTCACTCTGGGCGCTATTACGCATCTCCTGAACGAGTACAGTATACCCAGATGAAAACACAGGAAAAGAAGAAGCAGAAACAAGCGATCTCATGTAAGCAGATGCATATGAAACATAATGCGATCACCAACATTAAACAGCATATAAATCAACATGTTAATTAATAAAATGTTGACCCAGGACGAGCTGCAGGACTGTGCAAGCATTAGGGGTGTTGATGGACTCGATCTACTCCATCTGTGTTTTGCATGCATGAAGCTAGAATAAAACAGATTATTTTTTGTTTAAAAGCAGAGGGTCTGTTCTTTCTTTTGATATATTGCATGTTCAGATATTCATAAAACAAAATATTCTGGGGGCCATGAAATATTTGTGAAAATAACCAAAACGCTGGCGGTGGCTAGCAACTTTTTTATTTATTTATTTTTTTTTAAAAACGCTGGCGGGGAAAGAGTTAAAGGGTTAGTTCACCCAAAAATGAAATTTGTGTCATCATTTACTCACCCTCAAGTTGTTCCAAACCTGTATCAGTTTCTTTCTTCTGCTGAACAAAACAATAGTTTTTAGAAGAATGTTGGTAACCAAACAGTTGATGGGCCCCATTGAAAAATAATACTATGGAAATCAATGGGACCCGTCAACTGTTTGGTTACCGACATTCTTCAAAATAACTTTTATGTTCAACAGAAGAAAGAAACTCATTCAGTTTTAAAACAACTTGAGAGAGTAAATGATTACAGAATTTTTATTTTTGGGTGAACTATCCCTTTAAAATGTTATTACATTTATTATTGTTATCTTGTTACAGATCTGATCTGTTTCATTTTATGTCATTATTTAGGTATTTAATTTAATACCGTCTGTTTTGTACATTTACATTTATGTTTTATATAAGAAGATACTGTTTATCTAAAGTTATTTTATTTGTAGTTGACTGTTCTGCACTTTTGCACATTGCATTTTTTTTTTTTAACCAAAAGCAATTGAAGTGGTTAACTTGTTTACAGTAAATGCATAGTCTGCTGGTTTATTTAGCTACTTTTCATTACACCACATTAAGTATGCCACTTAGTACTGTAAGTGTGTCCCACACCATTGGCTCTAGTCAGACTCTAGTCTGGGTTTTTTGGCCGATTCAACATGTAGAATCGGCATCTGTGAGAGAGAGAGAACTCTGATTGGCTGTTCAGCTTAGTCAGTACACGAGAAAAAGAGCAAAAGTGATCAAAGCGAGCAAGTAAATCAAAACTGAACAGACAGAAGGCTGTTATAATTTTACTTCATCTTACCTGAGCAACACTGTGCAAATATATATTTCATAATAACATGAGCGGAGTGGAATAAAGAACGTGATCAGCGTGATTGATATTCGAAACGGTAAGCAAGCGCTGCTTTGTTTATGGCTTGTAGCTACACCTGCAGTCTTAGTTTCGCTTTCACTTTTTAAATGACGAATATAGACGAATATATCTGCTTAAATAGACAGTTGTCTCCTTCACACGCAGGCGCAGAACGTGCGTGATAGCTGACAGTCGCCTGTAGTCCTTGTTTAGGTGTTCAGGTGCTGTTTTTTTCCCCCTGACACAGACGACGCGAGGTGACAACACAGTCGGCTTTCATCAGCGCTAGTTCTTTGGCATCGGTTTGGTGTCCCTACCTTTACAATTAAAAAAAATCATGCCAGGCAGACATTGGTATGACGTAAGCAACACAGCTACAACTAATAAAATTGATAATTGTGTTATATTTATAGTGTGCGAATAATCAAGCATTGACAATAGTCAATCGTATTGGCAGCACCGAGGGGACCCCAAATAAAATTCTGCTTAGGGCCCCATAAAGGCTTGTGCCAGCCCTGATTTGACAGTATTAGCGCAATCAAACACGAAAGATAACTTAGTCCAGTAATCGGGTGCTGTTTGACAGGCATTTAGTGTGCTCACGCTTCGGGTGTACACGCTCAGAAAAAGCGCATGTCAGAACAGCACGCCAATGAAATGTTTAACCGGCAAGGCTTTAAAGCACATGCAAATAATGAACTGTGATCGCGAATAAGTGCAGTGTCCTGTGAGTGTAACTCTACCGCTGCGTTAACATGTGATGTGAATGTACATCGAGTTGTACAGTATTGGGACGGAGGCGCCAGAACTGCAACTGATAGAATGTGCCGATACTACCATGTTTCTTCAAAAAGCAAATCGTGGAGACTTTTTAATCGTCCACGATCAAAAAATCATAATATTGCACACCCCTACATTTGCATTTGAATGTAAACCTCATTCCCCTGATCTCAAGAGGTGCAGCGCGCCCGCCTCCCACGCCGGAGACCACGGTCCAAATCCTGCTCAGAGCGGGTCGAGTAGGACTGGTTACATTTGGTGCTGGTCATGAACAATTTTGTGTGAATTCTACTTGATATATATATTAAACAGCAGGACTAGACATTAACACCTGCCAACCCACCATTTGCGGGTGGATTTCAGCTGGGAGCGGTCACTCCCAATAGCCACTTTGGTGGGTTGAATTTTATTGTAGTCTTCTCAAAAGGCATCTGTTATAATCACGTTGCGCATTATAACCAATCACACTCGATTCGGTTGAGCTTATGAATGCAATGTCTAATAATCAGAGGCGTTCAGATTAGTCATCGCTGAAAAGCCGCAGTTTTGTTCAGAGCGTGCGCTCACTCACTGAAATCTGCACTCTCATCACAAACAACAAAGCAGAGATGTGCGTGCGATGTACGTAGGACATTCATTCATCATTCAGTGATTGACTGTTTTTGTTCTATTTCAGCAGCGAAAATAGTTTCAAACAAAGTCACAGCAGAACCACAGCACACCTAATGTGACTGGCATAAACTTGGCTTGACGTTGGACGTTCGATATTCGCGAATTTAGGAACCGTGTCTAAAGTTACATACGACATTGGTATACACGTTTCTAACTTCAATAGCATTTGAAGAGAATGACTTGTGGTCATAAAACCGACTGTCAAGTGTTCATCTAGGTATCGGGTATGATGCACTCCTTTTAGATGTTTGATATTTAATAAAAATAAACAGTCAAATCACGTGAAAATATGGATATGCATTTCACTAGGCAACTGTATGGGCTCATACACAAAATATGCTAGATTTAAATATGTCATAGCTAATAGAAAACTGATGAGAATCATCCAAGTAAAACTATTTGAAACTAGTCGTGTGGCAGTAGAATGAAAGGACATGGATAAAGCCGATTATGATCCAGATGAACAGCAGCAGTGTCCTCTCTGACATCTGTAGAGAAATCTGAACCACATCCTGTGTGTGCGACAGGAAGAGCATCAAACCGCCACAGGAAGAGCACCTGATCATGTTCATCACCTCTGAGACTCTGATTGATTCACAGAGGCTGTGTCTGAAATCGCATACTCTCTTGACTAGGTACTTATTTTGATTAAGTAATCACTTCACGACCGCTAAAAAGTATGATCTATATAGAATGAGTGTGTGTAGTATGATTGTAATCTGGACGTACTACATCCGCCATGCTGTCATTACCATGTGACCTACCAGCGTCAGTTGCGTCGCTTCACTTTCATTCATAAATCCTCTTCTGCGGCCTCATGGGATAGTAAAGTATCCATCGTATGCACACTTCAGAATCTCGCCGGTAGTAGTAGGTCATCCGGGGACTGCCTACTCTTTTAAGAATTCGGACATGCTACTCGTTTTTCGCCTACTATATAGTAGAGAAGTATGCGATTTCGGATGCAGCCAGAGATTCAGATAGAATGTAAAATCAAATGTCAAAGTCAAAGCTGGGATTGTGAGAGTATGTTTACAGCAGCAGATGTGTGTGACATAATATGATATACATATTATTAATCTATACTATTTCAGCTGATATATAGCATTTAAACTTTAACAGACAGACGTGTGTGTGCGTGTGTGTGTGTGTGTGTGTTCTTACAGCATTGGAGGTGTGTAGATACTGAGACACCATCTCTCTCTTGATGATGATATCCTTCTTTCTCAGCGGCTGCTGCTTCTCCTCATTCAGATTCATATCCACCTACAGACAGAGACATTTTTTTGTATAGGAAAAAAAATATATACTTACTTTTACATACTTATACATACCTATTTTCCATGAATAATATGAATTTAGCATGAAAATATTTAAAAAGAAATTTTTTTTTTCGTGAGTGAAATCGTGAAAATTATTTATATTAATTAATATTAATTAAACAAATTAATTAAAAAAATTCTGTCATTAATACCGATAATTTTATTTTTTGTGAATATGAATTTAGCATTAAATAAAATAAAAAACATTTTTTTTTAATTAATTTTAGCGTGAAAATTATTTACATTAATTAAATTAATTAAAAATATTAATTTATTAATTTACATTGAATTGAAATTTGAGTTTATGAATATATATATATATATGAATATATATATATATATATATATATATATATATATATTATTATTTTTTATTTATTTATTTTTATTTGGGCTGTTAAACGATTAATAGCGATTAATTGCATCCAAAATAAAAGTTTGTGTTTACATAATATCTGTGTGTGCTGAGTATAATTACTATGTATATTTGAACACACACGCATACATGTATATATTTAAGAAATAGTTGCATATATATATATATATATATATATATATATACACATATACACTCACCTAAAGGATTATTAGGAACACCATACTAATACTGTGTTTGACCCCCTTTCGCCTTCAGAACTGCCTTAATTCTACGTGGCATTGATTCAACAAGGTGCTGAAAGCATTCTTTAGAAATGTTGGCCCATATTGATAGGATAGCATCTTGATGGAGCAGTTGATGGAGATTTGTGGGATGCACATCCAGGGCACGAAGCTCCTGTTCCACCACATCCCAAAGATGCTCTATTGGGTTGAGATCTGGTGACTGTGGGGGCCATTTTAGTACAGTGAACTCATTGTCATGTTCAAGAAACCAATTTGAAATGATTCGAGCTTTGTGACATGGTGCATTATCCTGCTGGAAGTAGCCATCAGAGGATGGGTACATGGTGGTCATAAAGGGATGGACATGGTCAGAAACAATGCTCAGGTAGGCCGTGGCATTTAAACGATGCCCAATTGGCACTAAGGGGCCTAAAGTGTGCCAAGAAAACATCCCCCACACCATTACACCACCACCACCAGCCTGCACAGTGGTAACAAGGCATGATGGATCCATGTTCTCATTCTGTTTACGCCAAATTCTGACTCTACCATCTGAATGTCTCAACAGAAATCGAGACTCATCAGACCAGGCAACATTTTTCCAGTCTTCAACTGTCCAATTTTGGTGAGCTCGTGCAAATTGTAGCCTCTTTTTCCTATTTGTAGTGGAGATGAGTGGTACCCGGTGGGGTCTTCTGCTGTTGTAGCCCATCCGCCTCAAGGTTGTGCGTGTTGTGGCTTCACAAATGCTTTGCTGCATACCTCGGTTGTAACGAGTGGTTATTTCAGTCAAAGTTGCTCTTCTATCAGCTTGAATCAGTCGGCCCATTCTCCTCTGACCTCTAGCATCAACAAGGCATTTTCGCCCACAGGACTGCCGCATACTGGATGTTTTTCCCTTTTCACACCATTCTTTGTAAACTCTAGAAATGGTTGTGCGTGAAAATCCCAGTAACTGAGCAGATTGTGAAATACTCAGACCGGCCCGTCTGGCACCAACAACCATACCACGCTCAAAATTGCTTAAATCACCTTTCTTTCCCATTCTGACATTCAGTTTGGAGTTCAGGAGATTGTCTTGACCAGGACCACACCCCTAAATGCATTGAAGCAACTGCCATGTGATTGGTTGATTAGATAATTGCATTAATGAGAAATTGAACAGGTGTTCCTAATAATCCTTTAGGTGAGTGTATATATATATATATATATATATATATATATATTTTATATATAATTTTTTTTTTCTTAAATATACACATGCATATGTGTGTATTTATATATACATAATGATTATACACAGCACACACACATATTGTGTAAACAAACTTTTATTTTGGATGCGATTAATAGGCCATATATCATTTTTAAATGAAAAATATTATATAATACTAAATATTAAAATATTAATTATATTATGAAAAAATATAAAAATATATTAATTGTTTTTAATTCATATTACTTTTTTTAAATAAAGTAATAGATCCAGCTAAAAAGAGTGCTTATGAATAATGTTTTTTTATCGTTTAAATTTCTATATTTTTCATATTTAATAAATTAAGAGATCCAAAAAGTGTTGACCCAAATAACTGTTCAGTACATTTGAAAACAGTCGAAGTTGTTTACTGTTTAAAGTAAAAAAAAAATTAAAAAAATAAATAAATAAATAAAAAAAGGTAAGAAAACAGCAATGTTTTAAACAGACAATTGACAAATACAAAAAAAAGTAAAATAAATAATAATAATAATAATAATAATAAACAACCTTATAATAATTTTACAAACGAGGACATCCCAAAAAGAGGTTTTGAGAGATTTCGTGAAATTTAGCTCACCTCTGGCCCCCAAAATAAAAAAGTAGGCACACACACGTACCAGCATCTGCTCAAACAGCTCCAGCACATGATCATCTGACAGCTCATGCAGTGACGTGGACTGAGACGGTACTTCATACTGGGCGGCCGACGAGTGTCTGGTTGGCATCGTGCCTGACTTCTCCTTCTTCGTCCGCATGCTGGTGAAGCGCTCCAGCTGACACAGGGTCAAAGGGCAAAAGGTCAATGCTCGAAGCACAGCAGAAACACACAGGAGGATGTTATACTCTGGATCTTGTAATTCATTGCATGTTCAGAATGGCATACTAACATCCTACACCATACACACACAGTGTGTAAAGTTATAGTATGCATTTGCAGAAGATGCACAATATAACCAGAACTCACTGTCTGAAATTCAATATCCCATGATGCAATGTGCTCGAATTGACCTTGCACTTCCAGTATGATATAGCACACTACTGTTGGAAATGCTTATTGTTGCATACTGCACAAAAACACTACGCAGTATGCAATGTACACTGTGCCGTACACTAGTATTCCATTCTGAACAGAGAAACATGGAGTTTAATTAGACAGAACATTCTCTGCTGGGATCAGTCAACTGATATCATATCTCATATTTAATTGTCTTTATATTCTTATCTCAAGTCTGTCAATCAACAAGAATAAAATGTGTTTGAGGAAATTCCAGAACAATCGTGTAATCCGGCAGAATCCAGCTCTCCTGAGGAATCTGTTCAAGTCCAAACTTACAGAGAGTCGTCAGCACGTCCTCAATCACATTCAACACTGAGCTCAGAATCTGTATTACGATGAATGAAACTCCTGATAGAGAGCCTCTGGACAATAACGATAATTATCTCCGTTACAGCTGATATCAAGTTCATAAAAATGGTTTTTTTTCCCCTATGATAATCTCATACTTTCAACAAAGATTTTGATGTGTAATGACAAAAAAAAAAATGCGATGTATCTAAGAAAAACCTACATGACACTATCCTTCAATATTTTAACAACATTTTATCTAAGTAAAAATGTCATTATTCATGAACAATATGATCATGAATATTTAATATGAATATTTCTATAGAATAATAAACATTTTAATATTTAATAAATAATTAAGTAAACAACTAATAAGTCGTAAATATACAAATAAAAATAAACAATAAAATTAAATAAATAAGTCATAAATAAACAAATAATGCAATCAAAGAAACAAAATAAAAAATGTGTTCAGATATTTTATCTTTATTGTCTGGTCAATATTGGAAAAGTAAAACATCAAAAACCCTTCAGACAAACACACACATTTGAGCGTGATCCGTGTGTGTGTGTGTTTGTCTGTCGGAGTGTTTGTTTGTCTGTGTGTGTCCGTGTGTGTGTGTTTGTCTGCGTGTTTGTCTGTGTGTGCGCGTATGCATATTTGTCTGTGTGAGTTTGTCAGTGTGTGTCTGTATATTTGTCTGTGTGTGTGTGTTTGTGTGTGCATGTGCATATTTGTCTGTCTTTGTGTGTGTGTGTGTGTGTGTGTGTGCGTGTGTGTGTGAGAGAGTGTTTTTGAGTGTGTGTGTGTGTGTTTGTGTGTGCATATGTGCGTGTGTGAGTGCATGTGTGCGTGCGTGCGAAAAAAAATAAATCACTGAACGCTGACATCAGATCGGTTTCTGTTGTCTGTCAGCATGAACACTGATCTGAGGTCAGGCGTTCAGTTCTGCAGTGATCAGACCGGTGAAGGCAAAGCGTGCGTTATAGACATATCGTGAGGGGTGAAAGGTCACTGGGGACGGTGGCCGGTGATGATTGTGGCGTTACATGGAAGGAGGCGACAAGAGTGTTAAAACACACAGAACACACGCGTGTGGACCTACCTCATCAGGAATCAGCCGTTTGAGAGTCTATACAGGAAGCAGGAAAGAGAAAAAAAAAAATGAAAACTATATTCAGAGAGAAGCAGAGAAAGACAAGAAAAAAACATGAGCCCAGAGAAAGAGAGGGAGGAAAACAGGTGGGAAAGAAAGACAGCAGGAAGTAGAAAGGAATCAAGGGCCAAAACTATTTCAAAACTATTAATAACACAATATAATTTCTATATTATTGAATTTAAGACATGGAAAAATTACATATTTCATTCAGAAAGTTATTTTCATTTCTCATTTTCTATGAGGTTCATAATCTGACATAAATCAGTGTGGCACAAGCACAATCCTGCCACACGAGGGCAGTGCAGATCAGCAATAAACATCAGCGCATCACTTCCTCTTCCCAGGAAATCAACAGTCACCTGCATATCATCAGGCATTTCTATGGTGACCAAACAAAACAATGCCATTCACCAAATGTTATGTGAGAATCCATGAGTCAGCATTGTGGAATGTGATAAGAGACGTGACCTCTGACCTCACAAAACAAAATCAGCAGAGATCACGTGACCTGTGCTGAGGGATGTGGATATTACAAAAATGTATAAATATTACCACAGAAAGATACAGAAATAGTACATTATCTAAATATGTTTAATAATAACACACATATAAACATGGAGACTAATGAAGGCCAGTCTCACTGATACCAGTACAGCTACTGATGTACAGTAAATAGATTTTTCTCAATGTCTGGGGATTAAATTATAGCCAGTCAACATTACAGTATGATTGAGAGACATCATTTTTAACATTTAAAGCCACAATATGTAATTTTTCACCGCTAGAGGTCACTTATTCAAAACAAAGGTGTAGCTTGATGACACCTTGATTTCACAGAGCTTTTATTCTTCCGTTCATGCGTATGTGGGGTAACACAGCGTTGTTTTATCATATTAGATACATTTGAGTGTGTTGAAAGTTGTTATAATGCTACTCTGTGCGTTCGCTTGTGGAAAATAGAATAATAGAACCAAAATGTATTAGCCTTTTTACCCGTTAGGGATGTGACGGTGAGAAAATTTTCCCTCACCGTCACATTACAGTGCGTGTGCATTGTGTGGCCGTGAATGAATGACAGTGCAGCCGTGCGCATTTTATACTTTCGGTTTAGAATTAGCGCCAATTCATTTGCCTATTATTCTTAATGAAAAACTCACTTAAAAAGGCGCTTTTACATTTCGCTTTGAAACCAAATCTTCCGCGATCATCTTGTCATTCAGCTCAGCTCTGGTGATGAATGAGATCTGACTCCTGCTGACTCTCACTTGGCTCACGCTGCACGG
This sequence comes from Coreius guichenoti, assembly GCA_039654105.1. Taxonomy (NCBI): domain Eukaryota; kingdom Metazoa; phylum Chordata; class Actinopteri; order Cypriniformes; family Gobionidae; genus Coreius; species Coreius guichenoti. The sequence continues at coordinate 34,901,163 of CM077173.1, forward strand.
TCAGTTTTTAATTGTAGGCTAGTTAATCTGTTCTCTAACTGAACTAAATGATTTTTACTAATAAAATATCAAAACGACGGTGGGGGTGGTGCCGCGGTGGATAAGTGATGTAACCGGTGTTATGCCTGAACACCGGTAACACCGATTATAGCAGCAAGCCTATTACCCGTTATTATCAATCTAAATTAATCTACTGTGAAATATAGGAGCTTGTACTGGGACGTAACAGACCTGTGTGTTTTGTATCACTAGTGCAGTGTCCGTTCTCGGAGCATATAAGCCTGTGAGGCGCGCCGCTTCTCGAGATTCCTGCCTTTATTAGAGAAAAGAATATGTTCAGCCCCCTCCCTCCGAAGCTTCGAATATTCGGTGTTGATTACTAACGAAGCTTTGAAGCTCAAAAAAATGGTATTCGGACCAGCCCTACAGTAAGCTAGATCGATATTAGGCATGGTAAAACATGGTACTCGCGGTAAATCAAGAAAACAAGATTTAAACAATAAGACTAACTGTGTTGAGCTATATAACAGTGATTAGTTTTCTGTCGATGAATGTATCCAAACAGTTGCTCCGGTCTAATAAAACAAGTTAACAAAATACATAACATTGTTCTAGTGGTTTTTGGATATTTTAATCTACAAATTTTACATATTGTGCCTTTAATAGGCTTTTAAAAAAATCTTGTGAACTTCACATTAACCTATTATAATAAATGTCACATGTAGCGGTGTCTTTAATATATCAGGACTCAACACTAAGGATTTTTTCTACTGGCTCAGTCAGACCGGTTCTGATTTTTACCTGCTCTGGCAAAAAATACAGATTAATCATTATTAAAGCTACAAAAGCATGCCAGTATACATTTGAGTTCTCTTTTGAGTCTTATCGCATTTGAATGGTTTAAAAGCACTTGAGTGAATGATTATATACTGCAATGCTAGTCATATACTGTGTACAGTACTCTAGCTATATACTTTATCATATACTGTAAAGCTAAAAACAGATGATGCGTTAAAATGCGTTAAAACGGGGAAGAAAAGGCAGTGTGCCACAGAATCAACACTGGCCGCGACATATTGCGTTTCGTTATTCATTTTTTTTACGCTATTTAAAACACGCAGCGTACACACACACACACACAAGGTGCGTTCCATTCGACCTCAGGGTTGCCAACTCTCACGCATTTGGCGCTTTCAGGCTCTGTCTCACGCTCTCACTCTGCCCAAGTAAATCTCACGCCAAATTGCATTAATAACGTACATCCTAATATTTTCAAAGATACTTATATAAGCACACACAAATGAATGCGAGCAAATATAATTTAACCCAAGAAAAGTTTAAAAGAGTGCTAAAAAGGCAAACTTATTTTTCCTTATATGTACAGTAGGCTATATACATATAAATTGATACTGAATCAAGATCGAAATCGATATTTGTGGCAATCAAACACATTTTTGATGTTTCTCTTGTCCTTAAAAACTTTTTACTTAATGGCTTCTGCTAAAATGCTTGATGTTAAAATGAGATTTTATGCTGGATATAAATTGTATATACATAAGTTGACAATTTTATGAAAAAAACATCTGAAAATGACAGGAGATGCAGCGGAGAGTGAAGGAAAAACAGCATCAAGTGTCCAACTTCCACAGTGCTTAAAAACACTCAAAAACAAGTCCACACACACAGTGTGTTATTTTAGTAGCACTGACATACTAATATAGGTTTTTATTAAAAAAAAAAAAAAAAAATATATATATATATATATATATATATATATATATATATATATATATATATATATATATATATATATATATATATATATATATATATATATATTTTTTTTTTTTTTTTTTTTTTGTCAGATCAGATTAATGTTACTGAGTCACCCAAACACACATGTGGAGGAGATGACAGGTTCTGCATTTCTCATGTCCTTCTAAAAATAGATTCACTGATATGAAGTCTTGAGCATTCTTTCTTTCGTGTGTGTGTGTGCGCGTGTGTGTGTGCGGTAATTTCTGTCTGCTTGGTTTCCATGGAGATAAATGTCCATTTCGGTTTGCCAACTGAAGCTTGGTGTGTGTGTGTGTGTGTGTGTGTGTGTGTGTGTGTGTGTGTGTGTGTGTGTGTGTGTGTGTGTGTTGAAATGATGTCATAATTTGGGCCACACCAGACACGCCCGTTAAAATGTGACAGGCCACTTCCTGCACAAAGTGCTTACAGGAAGTGTCACAAAGAAAGACACACATGCAAAAGCTGCTTTAGGAACATACACACACACACACACAAGCAGATCATTGTTTTAGTCTATATAAAGAACAAAATAGCAGGATAATATAATTTAATAGGTCAAAGAGTTTAATGTGTTCACGTGTATAACAATAAATACAATGTAATTGTATTCAAAAAGTTTGGGGTCAGTAAGATATGTTCTTAAAGATGTCTGTTCTGCTCATCAAGGTTGCAGTAAAAATAGTAATATTGTGAAATATTATTACAATTTAAAATAACTTTTCTATGTTAATACATAGTATTATTTATTTTAAAAAATGAGTGATCCCAAACGTTTGAGCTATCATGTATTTGTATTATTATTATTATTATTATATTTTTTTACATTCTATTTTAATTTTATTCTTTTTATTGTTATTTTTATTATTTTATTTTATTTATTATTTTTTATCATTTTATTTTTTATTTTAACATTTTATTTTATTTTTATTTTATCATTTTATATTATTTTATTTTTTATTCTATTATATTTATTATTATTTGTATTTTATTATTTTTGTATTTATTATTTTTTTTCTGTCAATACTTTAAAAAGCAGTGCAACAAATACTACCAAAATATATAAAACTTCAAATTTAAATATATCTTTTTTTTTTTTTTTTACATAATAATGAAAGTTTTAGGACAATGTGTTTGTCAAGAAAATTGCCACAAAGCAAAAAAAAAAAAAAAAAAAAAAACTCTTAAATGATCACAAAAACGGGTTTCATTTTCTTTATGCAAAATATCTTCTTTTTTGTGGTATTAAAATGACCTTGAGATGTAAGATTCCCCCTTACGGTTCTCCATCATTCAGCAAACAGTCACACGCATACTGACTTTATAAAAGTAAAGAATGAAGAGAACGCAGAGGAGAAACAAACACTAAAGAGAAGACCAAGACTTGTTTTTCTGACACCTTCAGAATAACTGTACAGTACATTAACAGTGTGTGTGTGTGTGTGTGTGCGCGTGTGTGACTCTACATGTCAACAGGAAGTCCTTTAAGCTAAATTCACCTGCTTCCTCCGAGCGCGCTCTCTGCTCGTGGTAACATGCTTTCTGCGATAACGCTTGGCTGGACGCAGGGGAACAGTTACACGCATGAATAAGCACCTGCTACACACACACACACACGGACAATGGACTGACCCTCGCCGAGTAGCTTCTGATGACAGGACCTCATTGAAGACCTTTCATTTAGACCATAGCACAAACCGATTCTTCACAACTAAACAAACACTTCCTCTCACCACGATGCCCACCCGTAACCCAGCAACCCTGTTTGAGATGCGGTTAATGAGGTTACCAGGACAACAGACGCTGTGGATGCAACAATGAACCATCGCTAAGGCCAAAATGCTAGTTTTAGTCAATTTATGGGAATAGCAGTAATTTTTTACTCCAAACTTGCGTCATCAATCGAGTGTTTGAAATAACTTCCTTCTGTGAACTGATGTGGCTTCTTATCACAGAATGGAGGCAGAAATTATATTTTATAGTATACTATATTGTAATTAATGCTATGTCGATTAGCATTGCATTAAAAACATACATTATCCTTATGAAAATACCCGAGATGGCTTGAACACAGTTAAACAATAAATGGTTGCAATCATGTGTTTAGTTACATGCATTCAGTCACCATTTAAAATGTCCTGTCAATCATCTAGTCACAGTTAAAATCCTCCACATTCAACTTAATTTAATTTCCTACCATTCTGGAAAGAAATCAGCACGTTGATCTGCCAGTCGTGGGTCTTTCATGGGGAGAACTCTCCTCATCTGTTTGCAACTTTAAATTTAAAAGTTAATAACCAAACGTATCTTTACAAAAGTTCACAATGCTGCTACAGATGAAATATAATGTGGATAACATTGAATAAATATCTTTTTGTCAGGTCAGATAATGATAATTAAATCACTCAAACCTTTTTATCTACACCTCTCTACTTAACCATAGGACTCGCACATCCGCCATGTTTGTAGTTTAACAACACTTTTTTGTGTGTGTTTGTAGTTCTAATCGAATCCTTGTCCAACATGCAGTGGGTTGTGGGCAATATTAGCCGTCAGAGTGTGCACGGATCTGCACTTCTGATTCCAACCGGAAAAAGTAGACCATAGGTGTCTTTGGAATACACATTATTTGTTACACACATACATATATATATATATATATATACACACACACACACACACACAGATCAGGCATAACATTATGACCACCTTCCTAATATTGTGTTGGTCCCTCTTTTGCTGCCTAAACCACCCTGACTCAGAGGCATGGACTCCACTAGATCCCTGAAGGTGTGCTGTGGTATCTGGCACCAAGATGTTAGCAGCAGATCCTTTAAGTTGCGAGGTGGGGCCTGCATGGATCGGACTTGTTTGTTCAGCACATCCCACAGATGCTAGATTGGATTGAGATCTGGGGAATTTGGAGGCCAAGTCAACACCTCTAACTCGTTGTTGTGCTCCTCAAACCATTCCTGAACCATTTTTGCTTTGTGGCCGGGTGCATTATCCTGCTGAAAGAGTCCACAGCCACCAGGGAACACCGTTTCCATGAAAGGGTGTACATGGTCTGCAACAATGCTTAGGTCGGTGGTACGTGTCAAAGTAACATCCACATGGATGGCAGGACCCAAGGTTTCACAGCAGAACATTGCCTAAAGCATCACACTGCCTCCGCCGGCTTGCCTTCTTCCCATAGTGCATCCTGGTGCCACGTATTCCCCAAGGAGCAATGTAACCGGCCATACACGTGATGTAAAAGAAATGTGATTCATCAGACCAGGCCACCTTCTTCCATTGCTCCGTGGTCCAGTTCTGATGCTCATGTGCCCACAGTTGGCGCTTTCTGCGGTGGACAGGGGTCAGCATGGGCACCCTGACTGGTCTGCGGCTATGCAGCCCCATACACAACAAACTGCAATGCACTGTGTATTCTGACACCTTTCCATCAGGACCAGCATTCACTTCTTGAGCAATTTCTGTTTGATCGGACCACACCGGCCAGCCTTCGCTCCCCACGTGCATCAATGAGCCTTGGCCGCCCATGACCCTGTCGCTGGTTCACCACTGTTCCTTCCTTGGACCACTTTTGATAGATACTGACCACTGCAGACCGGGAACACCCCACAAGAGCTGCAGTTTTGGAGATGCTCTGACCCAGTCGTCTAGCCATCACAATTTGGCCCTTGTCAAACTCGCTCAAATCCTTACGCTTGCCCATTTTTCCTGCTTCTAACACATCAACTTTGAGGACAAAATGTTCACTTGCTGCCTAATATATCCCACCCACTAACAGGTGCTGTGATGAAGAGATAATCAGTGTTATTCACTTCACCTGTCAGTGGTCATAATGTTATGCCTCATTGGTGTATATTAATATGATTATCATCAATACTGGTAAATCGCAACACCTAATGTGCAAGATGTGTGTGTGTGTGTTTTTTTGAGAACCAATTTTAAGGTTGTGTTTTTGTAATTTTTATTAATATTTTTAATGTGTGTCTATAGAGTTTTTTATTCATGTGTATTTCAGTTTTAGTTCTGTTATTTTAGTACATTAAGTTAAACTAGGTGCAACTAGCTGAAATAAAAAAAAGTGTGTTTTTTAACATTTATTTCATTTAACGTTTATTTAAAGTAACAAACATGTTTTTTATGGTTTTAAATGTAGTTTTATAGTTAACTTTAATAACCCTGTTTCTAAGGAATCATGAACATTAGAGGATAAAAATAAAAGAGAATGAATCTGATCGGTTTGATAAGGGTGGAAATGAGAGAAAATTCCCTCCGCTGACAATGACAGAAAAAGGAAGTGACGCCAGAGGTCAATAATTCACATAATGACCAACCATTATCCAACAGGGAGAGAAAGAGCTCATGTCATGAAAACAAAGGGATCCCTTTCACGAGAAAACAGCATTCACATTTTATGCAGAAAACGCAAAAGTCTAAACGTCTCACAATATTGACTCTGGGCATTGAGCTTCTGCAAAGGCAAACAGACAAATGATCGTGTGTGTGTGTGTGTGTGTGTGTGTGTGTGTGTGTGTGTGTGTGTACTTATTTGAAACATGCGCTGTGTTTGTTCACACTCACACTGAGAAGAGGTGTTGTTCACACTAGACTTGAGCAGTCCTACTAAATTAACTGTATTTGTCAATAGCATGACAGTATCTCAGTAAGCTTATGAAATAATATATTTTCCAGTAAAAAGCTCTGGTGTGGCATGACAAAACAACACAATACTTCTATGTGAAATTGGAGAACATATAAATGATCGGAGGCAAAAGTCAAACACTCTCTCAAGCAGCATCCAATTTAAAACTCTGAATCATTTTATTCGGGTGGGTTTGTTTTAGTGAATCGGTTCATTCAGATCAGTTAATTTGAACGAAATGGTTAAAAAAAACAGACATGCACATTAGGGCTGTCACGATTCCTCGATTAATATTGAGTACTCGATTTAAAAAAAATGTCTCAATTCGACTGCAATTTACCCGTGTTGCGTAACAGGCAAAATATCGGAAGTGACGCATTCCACTGACAAGAATCCATGATCCATGAATCCAGCGCATTATTAGACCGTTTTCTACAGCTGCACAATGTATTAAAACCAGTTAAAAACGATATTGTGACTTCACAAAGGTATATATGCCCCGCGGGTTTAATATGCGCTTGATTTACGTGCGTGTAGGCTACTTGTGTGTGTGTCACACGTTCATCTGTTGTTCATCGCCATTTCACCAGATTTGTAAGGTAAATCATTTATAAACCTACACCAACACAGGAGAATACATCAATATGTTTCTAAATATGCAACTGTCCATGGCGATTTCAAAATAAGTCTAAATCTTCGCTCAGTTCTAGTTCAAGAAATTACAGTGACTGTAGCATTTCTATCGTAAAGAAGTAGACAAATATTAAAGATTAAATAAACATTTGAATTAAATGTTGTTTGGCCAAAATTAAACAAGAATTTGATCGGCTGTAAAGTGTAACAACACCAGACCGTTGGCGCCATCTGCAGGCATTTGTTATAATACATAATGTACACACGATGATTGTTTATATTTTGTATAATATGTGTTGCTCTATGAAACTATATGATTACTTGTATTTGATACTTTATTTTAACCGAATATTATTGCCTCATTGTTACTGTATATGTATTTCAAGTCATTTTAAAGGCTTAAGTCTTTGCTTAGGTCTATTTTTATCACCACAAAAAATGTATCCGACTACTCGATTAATCGTCAAAAAAATGGACTGATTACTCGATTGCCAAAATAATCGTTAGTGACAGCCCTAGCGCATATATTCAAGAGCGTCATCAGCCAATAGCAGTCACAAAAGTCCTGGTGTGTCATCTTGTTCATTTTTGCAGAGAAATACTTTGTTAAATTCGACTAAAACACATCACTCTGTTAAAGGGATAGTTCAACTCATCATCATTTATATCACGATAATCGTAAGGTTTTATCATGGTATACAGTATTATTACGGTTACTGAATTAAACGACACATAAATGTAAGTTTATGTGTCGTTTTTTTCATAAGAAAAGAAACAGAAAGTTGCGTATCCTGTTTACAGGTGTGACCTTATGTCTTCACCACCCTGCCATTACAAACCTGTATGACTTACTACTTCTTCACAAAACAAAAAAGATGATATTTTAAAGGACTTGAGTCCATTGACCTTCTTTTTGTTCACCAGGGGTGTCGCTAGACCCTTTTTACTGGGGCATGAGCCTGTGCCCATGCAAAATATTACAAACATTGTCTGACAATGGAGATTATGATATACAGATTCATTTTTTCTTTATAATATTTCAGCAATCATGCCGTTGTGTGCGTTTATCCACTGTTTAGAATCAGAACTAATGATGCCAGATTCACGAACGAATCAATCATGATCTAATCTGACAAACTGGTTTGCAAAAAGTTCTGAACCTGTTTGTGATTCAGTTTAATTCATTTAGACGGTTTACTCATGACCTGAATCATTTGCAGCTATTTCTCGCACCAAAATAGCGAGAGAAGAAAAAAAAAAAAAAAAAAAAAAATTTCACTAGATGAGGTGAACAATCCATTGCAAGAAAACAACACTTGCAAAAAACATAAAAAAAAATAAATAAATAATGAGTAAACGCTGACAGAATTTACAGAATATCTTTTAAGCAGCTAAATTAGCAACTTTTTATTGGTAGCTCTTAGTGTAGCCAACTACTTTTTAATTTAACTGCTTCAAATTATGATGAGCTTGTAGCTTGTTAAACTGCAGATTTCAAACTAGTTTCACCAGCACTGACACAAACACACACACACTTAATATTCTGCCTGTGTTTGCAAGCCTGTGTGCATCTGACATCAAGACAGGGAATCTATTGGGTTAAAACTCACAAAGAAAACCATTCAAACAGTCTCTGTCTGTCTGTCTGTGTCTGTGTCTGTGTCTGTGTGTGTGTGTGTGTGTGTGTGTGTGTGTGTGTGTGTGTGTGTGTGTGTGTGTGTGTGAGCAGCACAAATGTCACACTCAGCTTCATTAATGAGAGTTTGATTAACATTCAGTGAGTCAAACACAAATAAAACTCTTCAGGCACACCAAACATCCAAACAAGTATTGGGATTGAAATCACAGACGCTCACACACTCCACCTAATACACCTGTCTGTGTCTGTGTGTGTGGTGTCTGAGAGAGAAAACAGAGAGAGAGATTAGACAGATTAATCTGTCTGTTAATGAGAGACTGCAGGTCAAAGGGAATTTCACTGCTGTAACTGTCTCTGAGATGTGCAAATATTGTTTAAATATTATATAGATGGCCAATGATAATGACCAGAACAGACTAAAATAGGCTTACTTTATTAAAAAGGAGGGTGTGTCATATTTAGATAATTATGGGCCAATTTTGTAGCCAAGTAAATCCTCATTAAAGACTAATGTCAAAAGAGACAAGCACTAAACAAGAAAACACGCCGCTTCACTGTGGTATGACGGTACTTCATGTGTCATTATGAGCAGGATTCATTTCATTGTCAAACTGCATGACTGACTAATTACTGAACCACAATCCACACACACACGTATCTGTTCACCTGGGTCTGCACCTCAGAATCTAATCCAGTGACTCACAACCTATTTAAAAACGATTCTCTCTCACACACACACACAACTTTGGCAGTCTGACTTAATCCATTCAGCCTGAACATTCCACTGACCACACACACACACACACGTCTGATTCACATCACTATATTAGTAAACTCATCTCAGACTTCCATTGTTTTTCTAATCAGGTTAATTTTTTTTAATCTCCTAATCCACCCCTAAATCAACCCTCACAGAAACCTGTGCACATCATTAGATTTAAACACAAACATCATCTGGAGCAGTAATTCTCAACAAGGGCTCCAGGGAACACTAGAGGGCCTCAGCAAACTTCACAGAGGACTTCAAATTAACAAAAAATTAATTAAAAACAACTAAAAATCAAGATATTTATTTTTCTTGATCCCACAAACAGGGATTTGAACTTGGGTCGCTGAGGTGCAACCACGCCATGTGTCAGAGCACTACTGCCTCTGATTAGATAGATATATATAGAATATACCTTACTTTTTTTTTTAAGGAGAACCACCACTGTTCCCAATGTCTTGAAAAACCTGGATTCATAAAATGTTCTAATCTAATTTTTTAATCTAATCTTAAAAGTGCAGCGTGTAATATTTAAGAGGATCTATTGACAGAAATGCAATATAATATACAAACCCGATTCCAAAAAAGTTGGGACACTGTGCAAATTGTGAATAAAAAAAAAGAATACAATAATTTACAAATCTCATAAACTTATATTTTATTCATAATAGAATATAGATAACATATCAAATGTTGAAAGTGAGACATTTTGAAATGTCATGCCAAATATTGGCTCATTTTGGTTTTCATGAGAGCTACACATTCCAAAAAAGTTGGGACAGGTAGCAATAAGAGGCCGGAAAAGTTAAATGTACATATAAGGAACAGCTGGAGGACCAATTTGCTAGGTCAATTGGCAACATGATTGGGTATAAAAAGAGCCTCTCAGAGTGGCAGTGTCTCTCAGAAGTCAAGATGGGCAGAGGATCACCAATTCCCCCAATGCTGCGGCGAAAAATAGTGGAGCAATATCAGAAAGGAGTTTCTCAGAGAAAAATTGCAAAGAGTTTGAAGTTATCATCATCTACAGTGCATAATATCATCCAAAGATTCAGAGAATCTGGAACAATCTCTGTGCGTAAGGGTCAAGGCCGGAAAACCATACTGGATGCCCGTGATCTTCGGGCCCTTAGACGGCACTGCATCACATACAGGAATGCTACTGTAATGGAAATCACAACATGGGCTCAGGAATACTTCCAGAAAACATTGTCGGTGAACACAATCCACCGTGCCATTCGCCGTTGCCGGCTAAAACTCTATAGGTCAAAAAAGAAGCCATATCTAAACATGATCCAGAAGCGCAGGCGTTTTCTCTGGGCCAAGGCTCATTTAAAATGGACTGTGGCAAAGTGGAAAACTGTTCTGTGGTCAGACGAATCAAAATTTGAAGTTCTTTTTGGAAAACTGGGACGTCATGTCATCCGGACTAAAGAGGAAAAGGACAACCCAAGTTGTCATCAGCGCTCAGTTCAGAAGCCTGCATCTCTGATGGTATGGGGTTGCATGAGTGCGTGTGGCATGGGCAGCTTACACATCTGGAAAGGCACCATCAATGCTGAAAGGTATATCCAAGTTCTAGAACAACATATGCTCCCATCCAGACGTCGTCTCTTTCAGGGAAGACCTTGCATTTTCCAACATGACAATGCCAGACCACATACTGCATCAATTACAACATCATGGCTGCGTAGAAGAAGGATCCGGGTACTGAAATGGCCAGCCTGCAGTCCAGATCTTTCACCCATAGAAAACATTTGGCGCATCATAAAGAGGAAGATGCGACAAAGAAGACCTAAGACAGTTGAGCAACTAGAAGCCTGTATTAGACAAGAATGGGACAACATTCCTATTCCTAAACTTGAGCAACTTGTCTCCTCAGTCCCCAGACGTTTGCAGACTGTTATAAAAAGAGGGGATGCCACACAGTGGTAAACATGGCCTTGTCCCAACTTTTTTGAGATGTGTTGATGCCATGAAATTTAAAAATCAACTTATTTTTCCATTAAAACGATAAATTTTCTCAGTTTAAACATTTGATATGTCATCTATGTTGTATTCTGAATAAAATATTGAAATTTGAAACTTCCACATCATTGCATTCTGTTTTTATTCACAATTTGTACAGTGTCCCAACTTTTTTGGAATCGGGTTTGTATATATAATAATATAATTTTCAGTGGTGTATAAAGACCTTACATAATGAACCGTTATGTTTTTATTACCTTAGAATGAGCCATTTCTATCTCCATACACCACGGGTCCCCTTACAGTGAAGTAGCCATTTTGTTTCTACAGTAGCCCTAAACGGACAAACTGCTACTCTCTGCTGTCTCATACGACGACATCTTTGTCCTGTGTCGGCCACCGTAGCTTCTCTATGTGCTTCGAAAGGGAGGGGTGAGCGGTGGGCGGTTGCAATTTGCAACCTCACCGCTAGATGCAGCTAAAATTTACACAGAGCACCTTTAAAAGTGTGATTTCTGGAACTGGAAAAAGGACCACTGATCGGGACCATTTATGAGCCTTTTGAACTAGTGAAGTCACTTGTCATGATATTATTACTATATTAGTGAGGACATTTGGCCCTTAACCCTGTAAAGCCTGACCTATGAAATAATGGAACACCATGGCAGACCGGTCCAATTTGAGAACTGTTGTTTCCCAAGACAACAAACTGAGAACAATCAGTGAGGTAAGATTTAAACCAATTAAGCACAGTACCAGTGATACCAAGCCATCTCTCCAGCCTATTTAGCAGGATAGAATGGCACACTGTGTCAAATGCTGCAGTGAGATCTAATAAGACCAAGATGGTAAAGGCACCAGAGTCAGCTGAGACAAGTAGGTCGTTCATAGCTCGAACCAGGGCTGTCTCTGTACTGTGTCCCTTTCTAAACCCAGACTGAAAAGGTTCGAAAAGCTTGTTGAAAGACAAGTGTGAGTGGAGTTGTGCCATAACCACACGTTCCAAAACCTTAGCAAGAAAGGGTAGATTTGAGATGGGTCTGTAATTTGCTAGATCAGACTTATCACATCCAGGCTTTTTAAGGACTGGTGTAATAGCTGCAACTTTAAGGGCTTTTGGAACAATACCAGTAGTAAGAGAGGTATTCACAATGTTCAGAATGAGGGGACTAATTGAAGAGAGACACCCCTTAAGAACAGATGTTGGGATTGGGTCGAGAGAACATGTAGTTGTATTCATTGCCATCACTAATTTCGAAATATAATCAATAGTGACTATGTTAAAGCTGGCAAATGCAGTTTCAGGAAAAAGAATTGGATAGGTCTCAGGAATTGCAGAGCAGGGGACTGAACTGAGAGACTTATAGATGTTATCAATTTTTTCCATAAAGAAATTAAAAAACTTGTTACACTCCTGCACAGAGGAAACAATTAGTGGTTTAACTGGTGCAAGAATACTGTTGATCGTCTTAAAAATCTTGTTGGGGTTTGCAGCACCATCTCTAATGATAGACGAGTAGTACTGTGTTCTTGCTGCTTTAAGTGCTTCAGCATATTGACTCAAATGTTCATCATACATGAGTTTATGAACAGTTAAGCATGACTTCTTGTACTGGCGTTCAAGCTGCCTACTTTTTACCTTAAGAGCCCTGAGCTCAGTAGTATACCAAGGAGATGATTTAATAAATGAAACAACACGTTCTTTCCTAGGGGCTAACACGTCCAAAGCAGATGACAAAATAGAGTTATATTGATCAACAGTTTCAACTGTAGAGTGCTATGAGATCAGACAAGAGAGACTGTTACATTTTGACATTCTTGACATTTCTAAAACTAATGACCCTTCTTAGACCACATCTTAAAAATGGAACATTTAAATTAAAAGTGAGAAGTTTATGATCACTAACACACAAGTCACTGCTATCTAGCTTGTCAATATCCACCCCAACAGAGCACACCAGATCAAGTGTGTGACCTTTATTATGCGTGGGAAATTTCACATGCTGGATCATGTTAAAGCAGTCTAATGCATCCATGAAATCAACTGTTAGATTGCTATTAGAGTTGTCCACGTGGATATTAATGTCTCCAGACACAATCATTGCTGGACAAACAAAGCTGACTTAAATCTGTTGACTTACATCAACAGATGTAAGTAGCTCTGTGAATTCAGTGAAAAACAGAGGATTTGGTTTTGGAGGTCGATATATGAGTACAATAAGGACAGGGGAAGCACTGTTCATTTTAAAAGCCATGCACTCAAATGATGATATACAAGGAATGGTAATTTCTGTAACAGATATGTCAGCTCTGTAAATAACAGCAAGACCGCCACCTTTACCACTTATACGTGGCCTCTCAATATATGTATATCCTGGTGGAGCGCACAGATTTAAGTTTATAAAGTCATTTGGATGGTGCCATGTCTCACAAATACAAAAGAAATCCAGAGCATTGTTCAGTTCAATATGATATCATAGAGTACAGCAGTCTTATTGTTCAGTGAACGAACATTTAGATGTGCAAATCGAGCAGTTTCGAGTCGCATTTTCTGAGGAGTCGGCTGTGGATAACGCAAGTTTGCAAACACCTTGTAGAGAACGGGTTTTTGTTTCTGAAGCCGTAGACCGAGAACATGAAACTTTAATGCCAGTCCCAGTAGTATGAACATTACGACGCGATCCTCTGTGTACATATTTCGGCCGTCGTAGAAGCCGGCACAATTGCAAAGTCTTTTGAACACAGACGTCGTTGATGTTCCAAAGAGAGAAGTTCAGAAAAAGAGTGCCTTATCATGATGAAATCCAACTGTTGAAGGACCTGCTCACCACGAAGCCCAGACAGGGTCAAAATAATGATGACGATGGATGGGAGGGAAATCCGCATGATAGGAAACAGTAATATCCAAACTGAGGTAGGCTTAAAGTTTGAATCCAAATACGTTGTTGTCACACAGCAGCACGGATAGCCTTCACACAGGCCACAGCGTTCCCCAGTCAGCAGGATCAATCATCACACGGTGTTAAACCCAGTCGAACGACGATGACATGCACCAAAAGACTCACAGAAGAACTCCATTATCAATAAAACTGTTTAAAACAACAACTAATAAAGTCAAAACTATTTAAAAAACGATTGTGGAACTAAATTTAAAATTTAAATTAAAAAGACAGACGGAGAAGCGGTAGCCAACATGCGCCAGCGTCCTCTCAAGCGTCTACACTTGCGTTGTGCCTCAATAGCAGAATCCTAGTTCTGGGCTATAGTTTTAGTATAAATAATAGGGGGTTTTTTTTAACTTTTAGACAAAATATTTATACAAAAAAAAAAGTTTGCATGTCTGTTTTTTGATGAATATCATATTTGATACCTCATGATACAGTGAGAATATGAAGCTCAAACTCGAGGAGGAAAAATCAGTTGCTGATATTTATAATGGACAAATAGTAGTAAGATGAAATTCTGATGCTTGTAATGTAAATCAATGAGATCTTTATAACAGTATAGCAGGCTAGATACATGAAATGCATAAATATCAGTCGTCACTCTATACATCTCTCAATAATATGTCTTAGTAAGATGTAGAGATGCACCGATTGACCGACCAGACACAGGAATCAGCCGCTTTTCCACACGATCGGTCCAGACCGGTGACCGATTCCGAGACGGTTTTTGTTGCCAGCGACACAGGCAATAACATCAGCTGCACGTTCTCGCTCTTTTTTCTCCGACAGCAAAGTGACACACACCCGCCTCCTCTCACTCACTCGTCTCATTCGCTCCAGTTAAATTGCACATAATTTTACTAATTCCCACAGGTTTCGTGCTCACACAACACTGATCTATATAAGTGGAGCATATTAAGCCGCCTCTCAAACAGCTCGTGAGTTGCAAGTACCAAAATCAGTGGCTCACTATGCTTAAACGGTCAAATACACACAAACTGATGCCAAAATGCCCGTCTTAGCAAGTATTCATTTAAACGCAGTCAGTTTTGGAACATAAATAGGCCTAGTTGAGAAAGGTAGCACATGATGTGTAAGAGTACATTGGATCCGTAGTATTTCTTACTTGAATACTACTGTTACACCGCGTCCTAACTACACGCGACGCGATAAGATTCCAGCGACAAGCAACTTGTCTGTCCACACCAGAAGTGACGCGACTACAAGATGCGACAAATCAATCAAAAACCACAGCCAATCAGAACAGCACGTGGGAAGGCTCTCACGGCAAGTGCACGGCACCAGAGATTAATCTTGACGGCACTCGCTAGGAAATGTATAAGTAGCCTACATAATCAAATTCACAAATATTACACCATTTAAACATTACTAAAATACATACTGAGTTACTAAAACAATCTTTGTTATAGAATATACTTGTTTGTTCACAGTTTGAACGTTCTTGTTTCCATTTGTTTAATTTCAAGATCTGAGGTGAATTATCATTGTTGCTTTTAGTACGACTACGTTACAAAGCTGGGAGCACTAAATGATATTCAAAGTCACATTGCACGCTTTTAACATTAAATAAAGCACATAAACACTACCTGAGATTATCATTGCCATGTTTTGTGTTGTTATTCCAGCCGCGACGTCGCAGAAATAGAAACCGTTTCTAAAATAGAATCATCGCGTGTCGCCATCGCGGCTGGTTAGGACAAAAACTCTAATTAACATGGAAAAGATACCTTTTATCGCGTCGTGGCGTCGCGTGTAGTTAGGACACGGTGTTAGCCTCACTTGAAAAAACTTAAAGCCATGTTTATTTCATCTCTCTTTATTCTATTGCATTTATTTGTGCTGTTGTTTGCAAATTGTTTATTGGTTCTTATTTTATTACTGACGTTTTACATGTTTTTTTTTATGAAAATAAAATTTTGCATTGAAGAAAAGTAGATTTTTGTTTGAATTTGCTGTCAATTATAGTTGTTTGAAAGAAAATCGGAATCTGCAAAAATTGGTATCGGCAGGTCACACTTGAATCAGCCAAAAAAAATAGCAATTTGTGCATCTCTAGTAAAATTATATTTAAATGCTTAGTTTTATGATCAAAACTCTGAAGTTTTAAAACACTTAATGCAATGCAATACAAGGATGATTTAGAGATAAAATAAACCTTCCTCAAAAGCCTGATGATCATATTTGAGACTCACATTTTAACATGATTTTTCTAAAATGATGTATGGATAATCAAGTCAAACAATCAATCAAGTTGCTTCAGTCCAGTAAGTGTTAATCTAGAAATATTACTAACAATATTAATTTATTACATTTACTACTTTATAAAAATCAGTAAAGATTTCACAGCAAAAAGACACATGAGCCATGAGCTGAAGGTGGACATTTTTACAATTATACTAGGACTTTTACTTGATATAAAGGTATAAACTATCACTCAGACAACAGAAGGCATGTAGTAGATTGTTTGCAACAGTTTTTTTTTTTCAGCAAAGTTTTATGTTGATAATATAGAAGCCTTAGAAATGTGCGTATAAAATATGATACAGTAGGCTTTATAGGATAAGTACAGACAAAGTACATACACAGTGTTCAGCTCAGAGACACTGGTCACGTATGACTGAACATCACACTCAACTCCTTACACCAACATTTGACTCGTATCTACAGTTACAATCTTTGACACTGACAAACTTTAGTCACATTTAGTTAAATACACAATGAAGAATTTAACCTTTCAGATCCCCTGTAGCCATTTATTTTTTGAAAAATTGTGGAAATTGATAATTACATATTGGCCCAATAAATGACTTCCAAATAATTATCCCCATGCAAAAAGATGCATTGTATCATAGCTTAGGTCTTCACTCAAAATTAAAAAATGTATATTCACCGAACATATTTAATTGTGCTCAGTCAATCTATGAAGTCGAAGTGAAAAATCCATGTTGGATGAACAAATCCTACGTCCAAAAAAAACTGTATACGCATGCGCAAAATGCGCCTGAGGAAAAACGTTCGTATGGAGATTTCAAATTCAGATGCGCGGGAGAGCGAGCAGAGCTGAACCAGTCGGTGCTGTAGACCGAAACAAACATTCCCAAGAGAATAGAGATATTCATAGTCACAAGATGTTGGTGAGTATTGAGAACTGAAATTATTCTCCAGAGTTTTGCTTTATGACCCGGTATGAAGTTTAAAAAACATTTTGTAGAATCACGAGTTCATAAGCATTCATTAGTTTCATGAGTGTGTTCTCGGTTACCACATAATTAGCTAATGGTAGCCAATAGTCTTATTTTCCTCATGTCATATATGTCTAAAATAATAGGTAATAAGTAAATTAAGTCATTTGTGTGATATATGCGCAATGCGACCGTTGAACACGGTGCCGTTAGATTGCCTTTTAATATCAAACACGTCAAGCTCGTGATTTTCTTATTCATCCATTCATTCGTCTCATCCTCATTATATAATTAAGTAACTTCTGTTCTGTCACTTGCCAGATGTGATGCAGGGGAACTTTGTCATTAATGTTTTTATTTTTATTTGCAGGTTTTTAGCCGCTTTTTCTTCACCACATCAAGTTTTCTACAACACATTAAGACACCCTGTTATGCAGAAGACTTCTTGAATGTATTCAGAGTTTTTTTCTTATTGAAAATAATGTATTTTCACCAAATATCCTGTGTTGGAATTGACTTGTTAATAAAGTAATGTGATAAAATGTCAACCCTGTTGTCTGTGTTCTGTATTTTGCTTAATATATTTATGTTTTTAGTTATTTTTGTCTTTTGGGACAGTGAGAAATAAACAATTGTCACTACAATTTAAAATATTTAATTGGACCAACATCACAGTTTGGTAAATTACATTTTGCCATTGGCTCAACATATTTCTGATTAAGCCCATGTTAACAGACTGTTGCCACAATTGATACAATTTCAATTTTCAAATCAATTCACAGAAATTCAATTTGGCCAACTGAAAAATTTAGATGTGACCAGTCACTAGAAAATTTTGAATTGGAAAGGCCTGAAATTTTTTACAGTGCAGGGCCTTAATTTCAGCACAGGATATTGCCACAGATAGTGACATTATAAAGCGAGATAAAAAAAAAAAATCCCCTCCAAAAGAGTTTCCCTCCATTTTCCAAAACGAAATTCAGGCCCTGTTTATGATTCAGCTGCACAGGTGGTCATCATAACCACACTATAGCATTATATAATTTCAGTTTATATGCAAAACTGTCTGTCAATGGGGTGGAACAGCCTGTGATTGGCTGAAGCAGTGTGTGTTGGTTTCTCATTATCCAATCACAACGGTGAAACTGAATGAACTCAGGGTTTTATAGATCTGATATTTGTTTACATCTGCAAATCCTGATCTCCTTTATGACATAACGTGAAAGTAAAACAGGAATAAGAGCAAGAGGGTAAACCCAATGACATCCTGTCGTTATAACCGTTACTTCCTGAAAACAACATGAAGACTCATTTCTAAGAAAACATGCAAACAAACAGCATCATACACACGCGACTGAGTCAGCAGGCGCTGTCTGCCGTAACTCTGAACTTATGAACAAATCAACAAACAAACATTTCCCCCAAAAAGAGACATATTAAGCAAGGATGCATTCAACTGATCAAAACTAAGAGTAAAAGATACTTATGTTACAAAAGATTTCGATTTCAAATAAAGAATCCTGAAAATATAATGCTTCATGGTTTCCACAAAAATTAAGAGGCACAACTGTTTTCAGCATTGATAATAATCAGAAATGTTTCTTGAGCATCAACTCATCATATTAGAATGATTTCTGAGGGATCATGTGACACTGAAGACTGGAGTAATGATGCTGAAAATTCAGCTTTGAATCACATGAATAAATTACATTTTACAATATATTCACAGAAAACAGCTATTTTAAATTGCAATAATATTTCACAATATTACAGTTTTTGCTGTATTTTTGATCAAATAAATGCAGCCTTGGTGAGCAGAAGAGACTTGTTTCAAAAACACACATATAAGAGGTAAAATATTCACAGCTACATAATGAAAGATCATTAGAGAATAAACTATATCACAATGACTGTTCTGATGACCTTGAGTTCAATTCCAGCACAAACATTAAAATATTTCTGCCGCCATTGCATTTTCTTTAAGGTTTACTTTGTTCATTTCTTTCCTTCCGTTTCCCATGATGAATATTTCTTTCTCTCGACATTGCGTGACTCAGTCACCTCAGCTGCACATCCTGTCAAATAACTAATATGAGCAATATCTTGCCTTAAATCCACCCTGTAGTCAATTATTTTATCCCTTAAAACTCATATTTAAATGTTTATTTTTCCTGTGAAAATATAAAATGCCTTAAAATAGCTTGAATGTAACTCTACACCCTTGCTTCATTTAGTATGCGGATCTCTAAATATGCAAATGAGCCCTGCCTCCACTCACTCATACAGGCTTGTCTACAAGTCGATGTATCAGAATGGTAATGCATTTTATGTATCGCTCTCTACAACGTCGGACACATAACGGTTATTAAAGCGTTAGTCCACCCAAAAATGAAATTTCTGTCATTAATTACTCACCCTCATGTCATTCCAAACCCGTAAGTCCTGCGTTCATCTTTAAACAAATGAAGATATTTTTGATGAAATCTGAGAGCTCTCAGACCCCTCCATAGACAGCAATTTAATTAACACTTTCAAGGCCCAGAAAGGTATTAAAAACATCGCTAAAATAGTCCATGTGACTCCAGTGGTTCAACCTTAATTTTATGAAGCGACGAGAATACTTTTTGTGCGCAGAAAAACCCCAAAATAACGACTTTATTCAACAATTTCTTCTTGTCTGTGTCAGTCTCCTATGCTGTTGACATAGTAAATGCAATGCAGAGCTTTAGAAGCGCTACGGCAGAACGCCAGCTTACCATTGGCCGACGCTGTTCACATGAGCACCACGATGCATATGTGTGATGCTGACGCAGGAGCTAGCCAATGGTGAGCCGTAGAACTCGGATGTGCTTCACTGTTTACACTACATCAATTGCGTATGAGACTGACACAGACGAGAAGAGATTGTTGAATAAAGTCGTTACTTTTGGGGGGTTTTGTGCACAAAAAGTATTCTCGTCGCTTCATAACATTAAGGTTGAACCACTGAAGTCACATGGACTATTTTAGCCATGTCTTTACTACCTTTCTGGGCCTTGAAAGTGTTAATTAAATTGCTGTCTATGGAGGGGTCAGAGAGCTCTCGGATTTCATCAAAAATATCTTCATTTGTGTTCCGAAGATGAACGAAGGTTTTGCGGGTTTGGAACGACATGAGGGTGAGTGATTAATGACAATTTTCATTTTTGGGTGAACTATCCCTTTAATATGATTAGCCTTTTTCTTGAATACGTTATCAAACAGCTGATAATGTGTTGCTAATGTTACACAAACCATGTTCCCGTTCACCATCTCAGAATCAGACAGCTGCCTTCTGAAAATCAGCATCCTTTGAACATCGACATAGTTCATCATAACATCGTAATATACTGTACATCATATACATAATTCACCCGTTATATTGCTAAATGTCCCCGATTTTTTTCATATTAACAGAAAAATATACCGGGATAACCTGGCTTCTCTTGAGACTCCACTGATTCAGAGAATAGTTAATGATATGCTAAAGCCCGCCCACACGTTGACGTGACTGGTTACAAGGTAGTTTATGACGTCAAAAACACCAGCGATTTCAAACCTCGTTTTTGAGACTGTCTTTGGTTCACTGCAGTTTTAAGGAGAAAATACTTATGAATTTGCACATGGTTTGTCTTAAAGCATATTAAAACACCACACAGGCATATAAACAACACTAAAAACTTGATTTTCACCACAGGGGGTCCTTAAGCAAATGCCACCAATAATGGCTAAGAAAAGTTCTCTTTTCCATAGTAAAGAGACAGTGTGAACGCAGAGGCCCCTGCGCTCCTAAAGCACTCGCTTCTGTGAATGGCACTGTTATTTTATGAGAGGAGGGTTCAGAGGCGTTTCCCAGACAGCATCTGAATTACATCATGGGGCGTCTGAGAATGTGATCTGATTTTCAAGAGCTACAAACACTTATTCTTCTTCTAATAAGTGTTGTTATTCTCCTTGTTCTCTGGCAGATGAGGTAGACACTCATAATCAGAGGCGGGTGGGCGGGCGGCAGTTCTGAATCAGCAGTCATGTTTTCCTGGACATCTGTCCGATATAGAACGAGATAGGGAACAGAACAAGCTCTCAGATCTCTCCAGAAAACACGCTCAAACAGCATCTCTCCTTCGTCATCCTGACAGACAGGATTTAGCAGCTTCTGTCAATCTGTGTGACGGCTGAGTTTATCAAACTGGTTTGTGATTGTGATCAGAAATTGGAGGCAGTGAAACCTGTTGAACTGAGTCTGTTTGAGCGTCATCAGGAAGAGCGACTCTTCTGCCTGTCAGCATTAAAGTAAGGAGTAAACACTCAGAGTTAACCATTCACATATAAAAAAGCACATCTGAATGCTGCAGGTCCACAATTAACACTCATCAAGCATCAAATGGGAGTAAAAAGTGACTTTGAAGCGTAAAAATACATAAAAATGCACTACCTTTCAAAAGTTTGGAGTCAGAAGTCTCTTCTGCTCACCAAGGCTGCATTTATCTGATCAAAAATACAGTAAAAACTATGTAATATTGATAAAATATTATTACTATTTACAATAAATGTTTTGTGTGAATATATTGTAAAATGTAATTTATTCCTGTGATCAAAGCTGAATTTTCAGCATCATTACTCCAGTCTTCAGTGTCACATGATCCTTCAGAAATCATTCTAATATGATGATTTATTATCAATGATTGAAACAGTTGTGCTGCTTAATATTTTTTACAACCTGAGATACTTTTGTCAGGATTCATTGATGAATAAAAAGTTTAAAAAAAGAACAGTATTTGTTTAAAATAGAAATCTTGTGTAGCAATATACACTACCGTTCAAAAGTTTGGGGTCTGTATTTTTTTTTTTTTTTTTGAAAGAAATGAATACTTGTATTCAACAAGGATGTGTTAAATTGATAAAAAACGTTAGTAAAGATTTATATTGTGAATAAATGCCGTTCTTTTTTAACCTTTTATTCATCAATGAATCCTAAAAAAAAAGTATCACCGGTTCCAAAAAAAAAAAAAAAAAAAAAAATGCAGCACAACTGTTTCCAACATTGATAATAACTGAGCATCAAATCATCATATTAGAATGATTTCTGAAGGATCATGTGACACTGAAGACTGGAGTAATGATGCTGAAAATTCAGCTTTGATCACAGGAATAAATTACATTTTAAAGTATATTAAAATAGAAAACCATTATTTTAAATTGTAATAATATTTCACAATATTACTGTTTTTTCTGTATTTTGATCAAATAAATGCAGGCATTAAAAAAAAAAAAAAAAAAAAGTTATCAAACTTTAGACTGGTACTGTACATTAAAAATATTAATTTCTTTTAAAAATCTTACTGACCCCAAACTTTTGAACAGTAGTGTATATTTTTATTAATTATTTATTAATTATTAATACTAATAATGATATAGTTTTATTACCAGTAAATATAAATTTTGTCCTCGGCTGGTAAAGCATTATTTTGGCAGAACGAAGCACAAGAGCTGATGGTTTGAGTCCTGTCATGTCTGATAGCAGTGTGCAGCAGTGCATGAGTGTGATGCAGTTTTCCACCTGAGCTTTCAAATGCACACGAGACGGGTCTCAAACGTCAACGTTAGCACCTTTGTTAGCTGCAGTCCTAATCATCTGCCTGACCCGAGGGACACAACACCCCCAGAGACTCATGCTGTAATGCAGATTCATGTCTGTGTTTTTATACAAACATACTGCCCAGCTGATATTCCTCAGTGGAATGTTCCAGAACAAACCTGAGCACCATCAAGATAAGCAACATTACAGCTGTCAGGAGACATTCATCAGTGAACAGAAAAACTGGATGCATTAGTGCATGACATTTACCGTGGAAAAAAGATCCATCTCAATATTTTTTGACTTGACAATTTTTTAAATATATCTTCTCAACATATTTATGTATTAGCTCGAGTCTTTCACAATGTATGTTGCGAAAGTGTGACAAAAACCAAATAGATTCAAAATATTTAAAGCAAGAATTAATAGAAAAAAAAGAAGTCTTCAACACTGATTCTAACTAAATGAACACAAGGGACACTTATATTACACCTAAATACACCAGTGTAATAATAAACCATAACATCTACCTACATATATTTTTAAAACATTTTAAGATATGTAAAAAAATGTCCTGTACAATTTCGAGTGATGCTGAGTCAGTGTTTTGAATTGATTCACTGAAATGGACAGTTCAAAAAAGTCCTTCCCAACATTACTGCCATTGTTGCTACTGAGATTTTAATTAAAGAAATGGCTCAGTCCTAAGGCCAAAGCATACTTCACTTTTTACGCATACACGAGGGTCAGCGTACAGTGCGCGTGAAGAAAATTGTCATCATCAAAAGAGTATGTGCGTACTGAACGCGCACCGCCGTATATTTGTAACTTTGTACGCGCAGGTCGCACATGCGCATTTAATGTTTTTACAGTATTTACATGGGTTGTAACTCGTGGCGAGAGTTTGCTCAAAACTGCGAATGCGTCGAACGCTTGTGTACGTGTATGAGTCAGAAGAAGTATACTTTGCAAGGCTGTGCGTTTGACTGTGCGCATACGCTTGCGTGTACTTTCGGCTTTAGAGGCTGTTTACACCGCACTGTTTTCAACTAAAAACTGAAAAATGTGTTTTGGCCGTTTATTTATACGACAATGCCGTTTTTGGGACCTGAAAACATTCTTATTGTCTGTGTAAACTACAAAAACGTGACTTTGTGAAAATGGCGACATCATGCGCATGCATATTCTGTGTAGTCTATAGGCGCGTGTTTCTTTTGATCAATTTAATGCATCCTTGAATAAAAGTATTCCTACTGAAAATTCCTACAGACCCCAAACTTTTGAAAAAGTTTTTGACTTTTGAACTGCTGAATGTATCTTCGTCTCTGACAGTGTCAAGCTATTTTTAGTATTCTGATAACACCAAACATGTCCTGTTGAGCAAACACAGCCATGGCCTACATTTGAACTTTTGATGAATAACTGCTCCGCTTTCTAAATTATGTCGTATTGTGTGCTTATGATCTTGTAAGCATAACAAGCAGGTTAAGGCAGGGGAAGAGGATATGACATCATCAAACAGAGACGGTGTCTCTCAGCGGGGGACAGATGTAAGTGGCGTCCTGTGGACATTCAGCCACTGATCCAATCTCCACCACAGAGATGACTTCCGTACAAAAACACGACCTTACATTCATTATGGAAAAACACCAGCGGCAGGTGTGTGTGTGTGTGTGTGTGTCTGTGTTTGACATCCTTGCTGAAGGGAGAGTATGAAACCATTGAGAGGGCAGATGAGAGACAAGGACGCTCCGCTCCAGACCCGAAGCACAAAACTGTTCCACTCAACTGAGCACACTTTCAAATGAACTCTCTCTCTCTGTGCCAGCGTCTGACCGTGACATCACTGGGATGGAAATGGAAATTCTGGACTTTAAGACCTTTCTGGACTAGAATCGATCAGAAGCAAACAAGCTAAATGAACTGACAGAGCAAACCTTTTACATCATAAACTCCTGACGCAACACATGGCCTCCAGTAATACAAACTCAGTATTGAGAAAAGCATTTCTTTAGGGCCCTATGAAATCTGTTTATTTTTTCCCAAATTCACATAATAACACATTATGTTTTTATTTTTCTGGATTCCGTTTTAATTGTTTACATTTCAATAACCAAAAAGCATGTATAATTAATAGAATTAATAACACATTAATACTAAACATTAAAATTTAAATGTATTATAATAGAATAGGGCGTATAATAGAATGTATTTTTCTATTTTCTTTTTCAGAAATTCGATTTAAAGGTGCAGTGTGTGAATTTTAGCGGCATCTAGCGGTGAGGTTGTGAATTGCATCCCCACCACTCACCCCTCCCTTTCGAAGCACATAGAGAAGCTACGGTGGCCGACGTTTGTCCGTTTAGGGCTACTGTAGAAACATGACGGCGCAAAATGGGGACTTCACTGTAAGAGGACCCGCGGTGTATGGAGATAGAAATGGCTCATTCTAAGGTAATAAAAACATAACCGTTCATTATGGAAGGTCTTTATACACCACATAGTTATGTATATTATATTGCATTTCTGTCAATAGATCCTCAAATACTACACATTGCACCTTTAATATAAGCATTTAAATGGTGGCTGTCATAAAATCTTGACGGATTTATTAAAATGATTTAATTTTGAAGTTTAAAAAAAAAAAAATATATATATATATATATATATATATATAAAAAGTGTAATATACAGTGCATATATTTCTCTCAGAGTTCATTTTTCTAGCTGACAAACAAGTTTACAGTCACTGAATGGCTTTTCTGAGGTAAATGCAACACCATGTGACATTGTTTACAAGCTGTTTTGACGTCTTTCCGCGGTTGAAACACTGATTAATGAGACATGATACAGATTTCAGTAAGTTGTACAGTATCTTTCAACATACCCTCTGATGTTGATTCATGTTTATTTTGTGCTGTAACTAGTAGTAAAGTGGAAGAGATGATCAGTTCACCTGCTGTTTGAATAGAGTTGCTACAGTGATCTGTCACCCTATATTAAAGAGTGCCAAAACAGTAATTATTATTTGAATTTAATAATAAAATGGACAGTGTTAAAATATGAGACTTTGTTTCGTATCAAAAGTAACAGAGCACAAAACTTATTGTGATTTAATGGATGGGAGGCGTTCATTCAACAACTGAAAATAGCAAATCAATTCTCAATCAATTTAAGAATTGATATCAGCTCATAAAAATGAGAAATCAATATTCTTTGCCCAGCCCTAAGAACTGAATATTTACAAACTTCTTCATACCATCGTTATCGTTAACTAAAACTATTAAAAATATTTCTGTTAATTGAAATAAAGCTGAAATAATATATTAATTATATTAATTAAAAAACAAACTAAACGAAAATTTGAAATGTTACCTTGACAATAAACTGAAAAAAGTTTAGGTTGAAGCATTAAAATTATTAACAGGATATGAAAACTAAAACTAAAATAAAAATTAAACCTAAATAGCAAGATTTAAAGAACTAATAAAATGATAAAAGCACAACAAAGTTACTAAAAAAAATAAACATTTTAACATGAAATATAAAAATAAAAGCTAATTTAAAATATTAATAAAACTATAATAATAAAAAAAAAATACTGCTTTATACACAGATGAACACCTTTAATGCTGCCTTCACGTGCTATCGGAATTATCGGAAATATGAGTTTCCTAGTTAAAAATTGGACATGAACGCCCTCTCAAGTCAAAATTTGAATGCAATGAGCTCGTAATCACGACTTCAGAAGTGGGAAGTAGGAAATTTCCAATAGCACGCGAAGGCAGCATTAGTTTCAACAATAATGTGGATATTAAAAAAAAATTTTTTTTTTGATCTGAGCATATCGGAATCCATGTGTTTTTTTTCCAGCTTACATGTTCGTGGGTCATATGGGCCACATAGGAGGAAAAAAGTCGGAATTGGGAACTTGTACCACGTAATGTAAATGTGGCCTAAGACATTATTATACTGTTTTTACAATTGAATCTATCAAAGATAAAAGCTGGGACTATAATTCTGTTCCCATATGCACCAAACAATGAGCATGAAGATGAGCAGCACTTTTCTCAGGACAACGATATTTAGGCTGAGTTACCAGTGAGTGGATTCAACCATTTCCAAACTAATGCAAACCAGACAGATTTGTGGCAGGAGCTTCGGTGGATCCGACACTTCACCATTTGTCCCATGTCAAAGTACCACCAATAAAAACAGAAAATCAGACTGGCCATGCTGAAATGATTAAGAAAACAGCTGGCCATTACTATACTCTACAACTAGAATAATTCAACTCCAGACACACACATGCTTATAAACATTAACCAGCAAAAAACCAGAGCCATTAGCTATTATTGAAAATAAAGCCACCAAAAAAAGCTTCTTACACAGTTTGAATGAGAACTCATATTAATGCATAATGGTTAACTGTAGTAACTATGGTATTTTGGTGGTAATTATTGTTTCTACAACCATAGTAAATGTTAATAAGCGCTCTGCTTCACACACAGTGATGGTTTACGGTTTCCTCCCATCACAGTGTCTAGAGTTTCACTATAACACACCAGGTGTGTTTGGGAGTCTATGGAAACACTGTCTGATGATGGAATATCAGTTTCCCCTCAGAACGAGGGCTTGTTTTAGTTAGCATGGTACCATCTTACTATATTCTGCATTAATATCCCACTACATTTGACTAAATGTGCAGTATGCAAACATAACATACTGCACGAGGTACTGTCTCCCACAATACAATGTGCTCAACTTGACCTTTCATTTCCAGTGTGATAAAAGCTGTCTGACTGATGAACACTAAAAAGAAGTTTCTTCACATTCACAATCTCTGGTGAAGTACATTATCAGGTATGTAATATAAAGACATTCCTTTACATATATCCTCCTTATTGGCATTGTACTTTGAGCTCTATGTGTGACGTACTAAAAACAACTGCAAAAAATGATTCAGGTGTTGATTAAATAGTACAATCTTACCACAAGGAACAACTTACATTTGCTTGTTCATACTTTTTGCACACTGAGAAGTAAACATAAACATGTATGAACGGCCATTTCTGCCACATAAGAAAAAAATGGGACATCTTAATTATGACACGCAAAGTCAAAAATGCTAAGCAGTGTTGGGGAGTAACTAGTTACTAGTAACTGTAATCAGTTACTGAGAAAAATGTGTAATTAAATTACAGTTACTTATGATAATACTAATGAGTAAAAAAAAAAACGGGCTACATCTATTTTCTGTAAAAATGATATAAAGTCAGAATTGTGGGATTTAAACTTGAATTCTGACTTTTTTCTCACAATTGCGAGTTTATATCTCACAATTCTGACTTTATCCCCCGGTTTCACAGATGTGGCTTAAGCTACTTAAATGTCCTAATGTAACTAAGGCCTAATCCTGGCTTAATCTAAACACTGTCTGTGAAACCGGGCCTAAATCTCGCAAGTCTGACTTTATAACTCGCAAGTCTGACTTTATATCTCACAAGTCTGACTTTATCCCCCGGTTTCACAGACGTGGCTTAAGCTACTTAAATGTCCTAATGTAACTAAGGCCTAAACCTGGCTTAGTCTAAACACTGTCTGTGAAACCGGGCCTAAATCTCACAAATCTGACTTTATAACTCGCAAGTCTGACTTTATAACTTGCAAGTCTGACTTTATAACTCGCAAGTCTGACTTTATATCTCACAAGTCTGACTTTATCCCCCGGTTTCACAGACATGGCTTAAGCTACTTAAATGTCCTAATTGAACTAAGGCCTAATCCTGGTTTAGTCTAAACACTGTCTGTGAAACCGGGCCTAAATCTCACAAGTCTGACTTTATCCCCCGGTTTCACAGACGTGGCTTAAGCTAGTCCCAGACTAAAATGCATGTTTGAGCTGTTTTAACTGAAAGCAACTTGCTCTGACATATCTTAAAATATGTCACTGCCATTGTTTTATCTCAAGATGCACATCAATAATGTTATTTTTCTAAGACACGTTTATAAAAGCTACTTAAATGTCCTAATTGAACTAAGGCCTAATCCTGGCTTAGTCTAAACACTGTGAAACCGGGCCTAAATCTTCTGACTTTATATCTCGCAATTCTGACTTTATATCTCGCAAGTCTGGCTTTATATCTTGCAAGTCTGAGAAAAAAAGTCAGAATTGCGAGATGTAAACCCACAATTGTGAGAAAAAAGTAAGAATTGTGAGATAAAAAGTCACAATTACCTTTTTTATTTATTATTCTATGGCAGAAACAAGCTTCCATAGCCAATTACATCAATCCACATTGCCCCTGAAAGCTTTAGGCTACAACCTGTCTGAGAGTAGCCACCAAGGCGAATGATAAAAATGTTTCAGGGCTAGTAATCAGTTACATTACTTTAATAAAGTAACTGAAAAGTTACACTACTTATTACAGTTTAAATAGGGTAACTTGTAATCTGTAACCCATAACATTTCCCAACACTGATGCCAAGTAATAATTATGAGATAAAGGGTTGAAAATGAGATTTAAAAAATATATAAATTATGACTTTCATCATTATTTTATCCTCATATTTTAAGTCATAATTTTGAATTTTCATCTCATGATGACTTAGTATGTCATAATTATAATTTACCAAAGCATGATTTTGCATTTTAAAGTATATAGTGTGCAGCATACAGTCCATTCTAAACAGTCGAGCTGAAGAGACACACGTGGGCGTGGCTTGAGAATTCACGCGGGTGCGCGCTCGAGTCCCCTCCAACCACCCCCTCCCCCTACTATTTTATGACGTCACAGAATTCCCTATCATTCGCGCTTTTCCAGTTCCACGACTTCCCAAGAATGTCTGTGGAGTCCTAGTGTTATTCACCCAAAGGCAATAAAATTCCTATTACTGAATCTGTTCTGTACTCGATGCAGATCTGCGAGTGACAGCACGCAGCGCCAAAAATAAAATTGTTACACTCAAACCGCTCTTGGACTGAAACAATGTTACACTTCAAAAGCTTTTCAGATTAAACAAAGTTACACGTCGAAATGGAACGTTGCTGCGGTCAGAATGCAACAATGTAGCACTTAAACAACACAGTGAAACAATGCGGCATGTCGCGGTACTTTAGTGGTAGTACCATATGGTATATTTCAAAGTATGATATTTACATTGAACTCCAATGTACTCCTGATAGCATTATCACTGTACAGGTCCAAAAACATACTTTTGTTAATGATAGCTGTCAGAGGTGACATGTCTCAGCACAGACCCCTGACATAACTCCACATTTATGAGCTGAAAGGTCTTCGTTACTACCGACAGTACTTTGGGGGAACACAGTTATTCTTCAAAACACACTTCACTCGACTTCCTCATCAGAGATGTCGGAGCACGTACCGCGCGATCTGCAACACCTCAAAACTTCCTAAACTTAAGAGTTTTTTTTATTTGCGACATGTAGGACCTCAATGAATTTTAAACACCTCTGAGTTTAATAAACAGCCAGATTCAATTCAAACACACCAGTACTGACAGTAAACTCACAACACGAACATAAAGCACTTACAAACTTCTTCTTTCCGTCTCCATCTTCATAGTTCTTCTTGCTTTTCTTCTCCTTGTCTTTCCCACTTTTGGGAGCAGCAGCTGATGCGGAGTTTGGATCCATTGTTGTGCTATAAAATCGCTTATATTCCACAAAAGTGCAGTGGCTCCTCACACGCTCGCGGTCTCTCTATCTGCCTCTCAGGGCGTCTTAACCCGCGGCCTGCTGCTGCTGCGCGCCGCCGGCCTGCGCTCGTCCTCCGGCACAAAGGAAAAGGAGGGAAGTTTGAACCCTGAACCCCTAAGCCTGAAGCCCAGATTCGTTCTTTTTACACGGACACTCCGCGACTCAACACGCGCCCTGATGATTGCGCGCGGATCTCCGCGTAAAAGTCTCCCAGTCCGTGCGCGTGTTTTGGCGCAAGTTTGTCTCGCTCTCGAATAAACAAACTACGCGTTAAGCCTCTAAACCTATCAGTCTAAGCTGTCAATCTATAGAGCTGTCATTAATACCTCCGACGATTGATATGCATTTCTTGTGCTTCATGGTAAAGACTTGAGATTCAAAGAACAGCCATGAGCAGATCAGCTGAAGTTTTCCGCTTTCTCTCTCTCTCTCTTCCTGTGTGTGTTGGGCAGGTCAGATGGGAGGAGCCATCACGCACACATACACACACCTGAGTCACATCACACACACACACACAGGTAGACAAACACTGACGCCTGCTGACACCTCAGCTACACTCATCACAAACATGAACATATGAATTCAAATATTAGAAAATATTGAGAGCATTTCACTAATAAAACCAAGAGATGCATTTTCCTGATTTTTTCAAGCAAAGCATTTTGAGGCTTGAATTGAGGAACCGATTAAGCTGATCAAATTAAGGAAAGAAGGCTACCTATTTATTTTAAGAGAATTAGTTCAATTATGCATTTTATTTATAGACACCATTTGGCTGTGATTGTTAGTTCCCAGCAATATGACTGGAAATATGACTTGTATATGACTGGAAATGGGGAGTAAATATTTAAATGAAGCGTTATTTTATGTTTTTGAGTGAAGGGAAACATCTCATTGTTCCCTCTGGTCATTTTGGAATACACACAACAAATTTGACCCCCTTAGGAATGAATGGAATGTGAGGATTTTTATTTTAATTGGTAAAAAAATCTGGCACAATCCAAAACAAACACACACAAATGAAGGCATGAGACTATAGAACATCCCCAATGCAGAACACACTCACATGCATACAGACACACACACACACCTTCCCATTAAAATGAATGAGAGGTAATATAATGGGGGCAATGGGTTTTTTTCTTCATTTTTTTCATATAAAAATCAATCACTCACAATGCAGACTGCACACAGATATGAAGTGGGTTTTTTTTTTTTTATTTCTTAAAACCAGCATTTTAAAATAAATATGCTTCAAGGTTTTAGTTGTTGTTATTGTTTCTACTTTACTAACTTGAATTATTACAATATCTGACTCTTCAGAAAAACCTAAAAATAAAATCAAAATTACAACTAAAAATGCTAAAACTTGACCAAAAAATTATTTTATAATGTCTAAATGGATATCTGAATGCATACTGATGAAAAAAAATGAATAACTGACTTTAGCACCCAGGAGCAGCTCATTTGCTCCATATAGAGCTACAAGGCCATCTAGTGGCAAGAGACATGAAATATCATGTTTAGTGCTGGGCAATCGATTAATCGCGATTAATCACATACAAAATAAAAGTTTGCGTTTATGTAACGTGTGTGTACTGTGTATAATTGTTATGTATATATAAATACACACACATGCATGTATATGTATATATATATATATATATATATATATATATATATATATATATATAAATATATGTTATATTTATATATAAAATATTTATATTGATATATAAGATAAATATATATACAGTATTGGGCTGCACGATTTGGGGAAAATATCTAATTGTTATGATTATTATTGCTAAATAAAAATATTTAACAAAATAAGAAATATTACTATTACAATAACATTTGCATTATTAAAAATTAAAAATAGAGTATGTAAGAATAAATATAACAATATAAAAATAATTAAAAATATATATTTATATATAAGATAAATTATATATACAGTATATACATGCAAATATTTCTTAAATATATGTATGAATTAGTGTGTATTTGTATATATATATATATATATATATATATATATATGTTATATTTATATATAAAATATTTATATTGATATATAAGATAAATATATATACAGTATTGGGCTGCACGATTTGGGGAAAATATCTAATTGTTATGATTATTATTGCTAAATAAAAATATTTAACAAAATAAGAAATATTACTATTACAATAACATTTGCATTATTAAAAATTAAAAATAGAGTATGTAAGAATAAATATAACAATATAAAAATAATTAAAAATATATATTTATATATAAGATAAATTATATATACAGTATATACATGCAAATATTTCTTAAATATATGTATGAATTAGTGTGTATTTATATATACATAATAATTATATACAGTACACACATATATTATGCTAACATAAACTTATATTTTGGATGCGATTAATCGCGATTAATCGATTGCCCAGCACTAATCATGTTATATTATCTTTTTTCCACAAGAGGTCGGCAAAGACACCCAATGTGAGATATTCTGAGCTGAATTAAAAGGGTTATGCATAAAATGGTGAGTTATTTTGAATTTAAGTTGAAAGAATGTGAAGAATGTGCATAAATTATTATGTATTTATTATTTATTGATAACAAATAAAAAAAATGAAAAACAACAAAAACTCTCCCAAAAAAATTTGCATTAAAAATAGAAAACAATATTATCAAAATGAAATGAAATAAGCTTTCTGGACAAAAAAAAAAAGGATAATTTTAGGGCTTCGGGTCACTTTGACCCACGAGGGAAGGATTTGTTACAAAGTGTGAGGGACGGATGAGGGTTAATGTTCAGTTATGTTTGACATTTGAAAGAGTTTCTGTTATTTTGAAGTTTTGATCGTTACCATTGTGCAGAAGAGTAGAGCTTATGGTTAGGTTGTGGATAACTGCATGTACTAACAATATGATATATAAATATAAACAGGTAATTTCCATTCACTCAAAATAAAAAAAGCACATTTCACTAAAAATATTAAATTCATTGAGTCATAGACTAAATAATTTAGGAGAATTTACATGTGTGTTATATGTTTTTTAAGTAGATAGCACATAACATTTTTTACAGTGTACATAGAAATAAATATGTGAATTTATTTATTTTATTTAAAAATTAAGTATCATTTATTTCCTATATGCTTACTTTTTGTACTCCCAGCATATGATATGGTGCAGTCTACCGACACTCAGCATTATGTGTTCTAATCAATACAACTAAAATCAATAAATCTGAAAACTGTTGGATGTGATCAAGTTTCTAACTCCCTAACTCCTTGTTAATGTGTAAGCGAAGCGCGCCACCTGCTGGGCAGAAGATGAGCAGCCGCTGCATGCGCGCATGCGTGTTTGTTTCATGTGGAAATAATAGCAGGGGAAAGTGTTAATTAGACTCGTTTCAGATTTGTCCCATTAAAAGGTAAAAGTAGAAGGGATCGTGATTAATTCATACTGATCACATTAAGAGTCGTTTCACTCTGCTCATCTTTCAAATGTCATTAACTTTAATGGCAGACTTTAGGAAGAGTGCAGAGAAATTGCGGACTGTTATTCAGCGGTGTGTGTAATTAACAGGCCTCGGACGGTTACGTGTGCCATAAAGGGACAAAAAGGAAAAGCTCTTTGCAGAAACACTCTCCATCAATTTCTTTCTTTAAGCAATGCACAATATTTCCTCAAGCGCTGCAGAAATCGGTCTGATATTGTCCTCATTCGTCATGGCATGTTTCATTGTAAATGTGCTGACTCAACCCAACCCAGTTTCACACGGAGTCATTATTATCTACCACACACACTCTCCAATTTACCCAGAGCTCTCATCTAAATCCCACCAGCGCGCGAACCCCACAGGAACATCTCGGTGACTGACAGACTTGATGGTAATGAAGTAATGAGAACATTCTCTGTCATGCATAGCTGTTTTACAGTCACTTGTATTGTTTCTATCAACCTAAAGCCTGACACTTAAACTTTTTAGAAATATTATTTAGTCTCTTTAGGAAGCAGTTAAGAACAGGCACACAAGGAGTGTTTTTGACTAAAAACAGTACAAATTAGTGGCCAATTGCATGTTTTAAAGCAATAAAAGCACAAATCCCCAATGGAAATTGCTGAATAGGTCAAATGAACTATCATATCATCTATCATACAGTTAACACTGCATAAACATTAAGTTGAATTAAACACATATGATGCCCGTATCCTCATTTAAAACGGTCATTTTAGCCAGTTTCACTACAGTGGTCTTAACGTTTTCGACAATTAAAATCAGTGTACGGTTCAAAAGTTGACCGTATAGACATTTATATACTGCTTCAAATAAATTCTGTTTTTTAACTTTCTATTCTTCAAAGAATCCTGGGGAAAAATGTCAGTTTCCACAAAAATATGAAGTAGCACAACTGTTTTCAGCATTGATAATAATCAGAAATGTTTCTTGATAATCAAATCATCATATTAGAATGATTTCTGAAGGATCATGTGACACTGAAGACTGGAGTAATGATGCTGAAAATTCAGCTTTGATCACAGGAATAAATTACATTTTACAACATATTCACATAGAACAGTTAATTTAAATTGTAATAATATTTCACAATATTACTGTTATTACTGTATTTTTGATCAAATAAATGCAGCCTTGGTGAGCAGAGGAGACTTCTTTCACAAACATTTAAAAAAAAAAATAATAATAATAATAACTTTGTCAGTTATTAACCTGATATGATATTCAATTATAAATAATTATTAACTTTAATTAAAGGTTACATTATACCTCTGTTACAAACAGGCTGACACAGAGAACAGATGGTAAGTGAAGCAGTCTTTAATAAGCAACCAGAGGCAAACGGGGCAGGTAAGTGAATAGCAGAGGTGAGCAGAGGAATGTAGCAGATAACTGGAGGATACTGTACTCTTGTTGTTGTAGATAGCGCGGGGTAACTCAAAGGGAGGAGACACAGGAGACACAGGAGACTAGGAGACTAGGAGACTAGGAGACTAGGAGACTAGGAGACTAGGAGACTAGGAGACTAGGAGACTAGGAGACTAGGAGACTAGGAGACAGGACACGGAGAACACTGGAGACTTGGAGGAGTTTGGAACAGGCAGGTAAGTAAGTATCACCCGGGAGTCCTTGAGGTAAGCAGAAGCAAAGCTATGTGCAAACGAGACCGGACAGTGACTGAATGAATGTGTGGGCTTAAGTGCTGGTGGTGATTGCCGGTGATGATGACGTGCAGGTGTGTGTGATCAGTACTCTGGTGATGGAGTGCGCTGTGATTGGGAGAGGGTGGAGCCTGGCATGCTTGTAACAACCTCATTATCAAATAATTTTTAAACAAATTACCGGTATTGTGTTGACACCATTCAAGCTTATAACCATGTTACTAAAGTTACTATAAAAAATGATCAAGTTTAATTATTTAATTTATGACAAATACAAGTTAAAAAATATAAACCAATATTCAGCCACGAACTAGCCTCCAACGAATTCTAATTACATTTAAACCTGTATCCATGTTTCTTGTATCATGTTACCATTCTAAAATTAATTAATTTAATTTGAAATTAAATTGAATGTTTAATGCTATAAATTAATAAAACATAAACTTTGATTTAAATCTGTAGGCTACTCATGTAGAGGTAAAATAGCACATTTTTAGTTTGACCTCCTGAGGAGAATGAACATTTTCTGATGGTTAAGCACTTCCTTTCAACGACTCTTAAAAAACCTTTTCAGGGTTTTTAAGCCATTGTTCCCTTTAGATGTTCTAGGGACATTTTTTTAGCAAAGTTGTCCTCAAAAGTGTGGCTAGGTCAGAAACTCTCTCTCTCTCACACACACACACACACACACACACACACACACACACACACACACACACACACACACACGTCTGGTTCACTATCTTTGTGGGGACTCTCCATAGACATAATGGTTTTTATACTGTGCAAACTGTATATTCTCTCCCTTTACACTAACCCTACCCCTAAACCTACCCATCACACAAAACTACAGGCATTTTTACATTTAAAAAAAAAACTCATTCTGTATGATTTTTATAAGCTTGTTTCCTCATGAGGACCTCAATTTAGGTCCCCACAGTGACACGAGTCCCCATGAGTCAGTGTACATTCAGGCTGAAGTCCCCACCAGGATAGAATGCAAATGTACACACATGTACACACACTTCCATTTTTTATGAGGACCATTAACACAATGGTTTTTATACTGTACAAACTGTATATTCTCTCCCCTTACACTAACCCTACCCCTAAACCTACCCATCACACAGAACTTTCTGCATTTTTGCATTTTCAAAAAACATCATTCTGTGAGCTTTATGCGCTGTTTCCCTCTTTGTGGGTACATTTTGTCCTCAAAGTAGAGATTACCCGAACCTCATATCTTATTATAGGCCTACTTCAAAACAGTTGGATATTTCTGTCATGGCCATTTGTATCTTTCAGTCTTTGTGAGCTGCTCGGAAAGGCTCTTGAGGAGAGAAACATATCCATTTGTCTTGGTTTGATATCATGGGGCCCGGCGTGTCTCTCTTATCGAGTCGCACCTGATTCTCTGCGTCTGTCATCACGGCTTTGGCGCATCGGATGCGGATTAAGACAGATATCAGATTGATTTATATCTCCGCTGGCACTGGTGTCTTACGTAACTTCAGGAGAATAAAATAACTGTCGATAGATGATTTAGGCTCAGCTGGGCGGAAGCCAGACTAACGACTGGTTGACTCATTTAGTTGTTGCTTTCATCCGAAGCGTCTCACAGGACACAAGGGTGACGATAAGGGCTTGAACCTCAAACCCTTTAATATTTAATATTTAAAGGAACAATTCAACCTAAAATTCTGTCATAATTTGCCACCCAAATGACTATATTCTTCTGTGGAAAATGTTTGATTTAAACCAGTGTTATTTTAAGCGAAGACTAAAAATTGTTTTTGTTAATTGAAATGGACTTCAGCTGAACAAGTCAAAATGCATCATTTTCCTGTTTATCACTGTAAAGCTGCTTTGAGACAGTCTGGGTGCGTTTCCCAAAAGCATCGTTAGCCAACTATGGTCGCTAGCTCCGTCGTTATCAACATAGTTCAACGAGTCGGTGTTTCCCGAAACCCTAGTTCCAACGAACATTCGCAAACAGCATCGCAAAGTTGTGTGGTTGGAACGACTGCTCTCGACGTGTGGTTAGAAGCATAGTTTCTTGTTTGCATGACATGTGGACTTAATAAATCCTTATCTTGAGCATAATATGCAAGCTGACATTAAGTGCAATATCTGTCTTTTATTTCGAATACATACAAATGTCATTTACGTCTTTTAGTTTGTCAAGAGATTTAAAGCACCTTTTTTGAAGAGTGCGCATGTGCGTACGTGCTCTAGTACGTATGAACAATAATCTGAAAATAAAGCAAAATAACTGAGAAAAATGAGAATTACTCCTCAGATGCCATGTCTGTAATTTATAGCAAAAAATCTAGCATGAATTCGATCTCAAACTATTTCAATAAAATAAGTTAATACTCCACCACCTGCGTGACATTATTAACCAACGTGGTTGAACGACAGATTTGCGACAATACGGTTTCGGGAAACAGTCGCGACTAGCTAGTTGATTTCTTCAACGATGCATCGTACTATGGTAGTTAAGCAGTGAGTAACGTCGTTGTACGGGAAACGCACCCCTGTATTGTATAAATAAAGGTGACTTGAGCTGAAATTATGAAATATAAATATTAGATGAAAAACTTAGATTAGAAATGTTGCCTTGGCAACTAACTGAAATACAAGTTTAAATACTAAGGCCTGGTTTCAGACAGGGCTTAGATTAAGCCATTAGTCCTTAGTTCAATTAGGATATTTAAGTAGCTTTTATAAAAATGGTTATACCATGTGAAACCGGGGGATAAATCACTACAACTTAAATAAAAATGAATTAAAGTTAAATAAAAATATAAAAAACAACAACAACAACAATGCATATAGCAAAATTACAAAAAAACAAACTAAAATACAAAAATAAAAACTCATTCGAAATATGAATATATACTATTAGAATAGTATATACTAAAATAACACTGGTTTAAACCACCATAAAGGTTGTTCATGCAACTCATGCATTATCAAAAAATACATTCATTTGGTACGTTTCCTGAAAGCATCGTTATCCAGCTATGGTCGAGGTTCCGTCGTTCCCAACAATTTGCCATTTCCCAAAACCACAGTTCCGACGAACATTCGCAAACAGTGTCGTGAACTTACGTGGTTGAAACTGCAGCTCTCGACCTGTGGTTAGAAGCATAGTTTCTTGTTAAAATGACGTGGACTTAAATACTAGATTGTGCTCTTGGGCACAATAAGTAAGCTAACATTCAGTACATTGTATTTATTTCATCCCATTTAAATATACATGTATATACATTTTAATCTATATATTTTAGTGTGTCAATCAGCGCAGTTTTCAAAAGAGTGCGCATGTGTGTAAAATGCAAGGAACCCGCGACGAATCAAACAGAGCAAATGACATGGAACAAAAATGGTGAAGTCATTAGGTGCCATGTTTGTTACAGCAGCATCTTTGATATATTAATATATTATATACTATAATATACTATATAATATACTAATATATTAATTAGCAGAAAGGTATTATTATTCTACCTGCGTGTGACGTCATTAACAACAGTCCTATATTGTTGAACTAACGTGGTTCAAACAACAGAGGTGCGACCAGGGTTACTACGATTTTAGGAAACAGTCGAGATTAGACGTCAGTTACCGAGCACAGTTCCTCATGAATCAAAACAACCAGTTTATGCTGCATTTACACCATAACTACTGTAATTTGTAAGAGATGGAAACCCATAAAGTTATACTGAATTTATGCATTTCAAAGGCAACACTATCAACGCCGAAATGAATCTGCAGCAGTCAGGTGGTACAGGTCAGAGTTCTTTAAGTTGTTTATGTTCATTATTATTGTAATGTTACGTGCTTTGAGACATGAGGTAGTTTAACGCCGTCTCTCAAGACGCTTTTGTTTGCTGTGTGCGTTCATGTGTTTTGAAGGAGGCGTGGAGACGCTCTGAAGAGAGGGTGGGATCTTATGCTTTCAAAACTAGCCTCTCCGAAAATTGCCCACCCTACCTTTAATCAACAAGTTACATTGTTGTATGGGAAACACACCCCAGGTTTGGAAAAACGCAAGAATGAGTAAATGATGACATAAGGATGAAGAAACGATTCTGCTAGGCTCTAAGCTCTGAGGTCAAAGTCATTTTAAAAAAGGGTAAGACAGCAGAACTGAGACCATGAGCGTGTTTCTTAAGCCTCACGTTTGCTTCTTCTCATCACAACCTCATCCTATCAAGCGTGATCAATATCACCAGGGCTTTTTGCACATTTTCCAGACACACAGACAGGCATGAATGTGAGATTTAATCATGGTTTAACAGCGTACAAGAAAATAATCTGTCTTACATAATGCACATGACTTGTGATAAACCCTATATGGACAGAAAAAGCCGTGCAGAAGTACAAAACAGTCATTATATACAGACAGATCAATGAGTCCGGGCTGGTTCAGTTATCCAAACCGCTTTGCATCCAATGGCACGATCCAATCGGGCTCATTTGTAGGAGCTGCGGGCCTCTCGCAGTGAGCGGTCGTAAGGCATGGAGGCGAAGAAAGAGTTCCTCAGCTGACAGTTGATGAAGAACACAATGAGGAGGACCAGGAGGAAAAGCACCAGACACATCACCACATACGTGGCCAGGTCCGGTTTGTCGGGCTCGCCCTCTCGTAGGGCGCTCCCACGGCCCGTGGGCTTCAGGAGGGCCGACACGCTCACGGGCCCGTGGGACACGTTCAGCGGCGCCGCCGTGTGCGTGTTGGTCATCAGGTCGAAGTCTTGCGCCGCTGCCGTGGAGTTCAACAGCATCTGCCTCAGCATGATGAATCTAGCGGACACCGTTAGACTGCAACAGAAAAATATACACTAGATATGTATGTTTATACTAGTAGCATGAACTATGCACAGTATAAGCATTACAACTGGCAATATTTGAAACACACAGGGGCTAGTTGTCACAAAGTCAGGTTTTGAGTCAAAAATCTATTGTACAAATGCTTTTTTTCTTTAGCAGTGGTTTTGTTTGGTGGGTTTCCCTAGCTGTGAATTTTATCCTCTAAACTAAAAACCTAATGCCAACATAGGTTTATTATATTTGTTGGCTAAACAAGTGATCATATTGACATAAATCAACACAAAATTCATTATATAATAAATGTAGACTTGAACTAAAGTGCTGAATGTGTTCTCATGATAAGTATTTTACATACAAGGCAGGTTGTCACATGGTTTTGTACAGTTCATTAAAACACTTTCCACTGGCCAAAACAATGTTTTGTTTATTTATTTATTTTTGCTCTTTTGATGAATTCCTTTGCTGAAAAGCTATTTTTAATTCATTTTTTTGCTTGTTTGTTACTTCAGATAGCATTTCATATTTTAAACAAAGGTTTTCTTCTTAAACCAGTGTCAAACTCGTTGTGACAACTTACCCCATATTGTGTAACAACATGCCCTGTCATAAGTTCAACGTGTGTAATGAACTTTATCTTTTATGCAGGGCAATTACGGTGAAAATAGTGCTCAAGACTTTTATATTTATGTCTGCACAGTAATTGAGTTTCATAAAAATAAACCTAAACTGAGAAACAGGCTTTTAACTAGAAAAATGACTGGAACTTACCCTAGTCTCCTCTACATGTAACTTTATGCATAATGTAAATACGGGCTATTCAAAACGATTTTTTAATGCAATAACAACAAATATATATATATATATATATATATAATTTACTAAAAGTAAATAAAAACACCGTTCAGATAAGATAAGCGTTGTGCGTTATTTAAGAGGTTTCAGGGTTCCACTCACTGTCTGTGCGCACCGGACAGGAGGGCGAGGAGGACGCGGCGCGTCGTTGCGTTCGCATACCACAAACTCCCCAAGACCTGGACCAGACCTCAGGCGGGGGCTCTGATCATCGGCACTACATCCACAGATGGCTCAAACTGTCTATCCATGTCCCACAATGTGCTTTTCCATAGATTATTGCGCTGCCGGAGAGAGGGGACCTCTCCAATCACACCGACGGATCCAAATCTCTCCAAACGTCTCAATAAACGCGCAGCG
The DNA here is from genome assembly GCA_039654105.1 of Coreius guichenoti. Lineage (NCBI taxonomy): Eukaryota > Metazoa > Chordata > Actinopteri > Cypriniformes > Gobionidae > Coreius > Coreius guichenoti. The sequence goes on from CM077173.1 coordinate 34,943,325, forward strand.
AAGGGCAGTAACAGCGCACAACGGGTCTCAGTATCTTCGCATACACAGAATCACTGCTTTCACACAGGTTTCCGTGGTTTGAACCGTCGAACCAAGATCCCGTCGCATGTTTATTTCCAGGGAAAGTGTCTCTCCACACGCGCATCCGTCATACGCGACCTCCGGTGACGGGGGCCAATCGATCCGGTTCGGCTGGAGAGGAAGTGAACAAATTAAAGAAATATTGAAACGAAAGATAAACGAGCAGTTCTCTGTGCGCAATGGAGATGGAGGTGCGTAAATGTCTCTCCCCTCTCTCTCTTCTGACAGACTCTTCAATTTGAGACAAAGTGAGTGGAAGAGTTTCAGGAGGGTGCGGAATGTCTCGGAGAGGTTTTACAGGGAGAAAGAGAGAGAGGAACATGCAGCCTATCAGCTGAACCAGACATTTAAAGGGACCGTTTGAGCTGCTGATGTCATGATGAGTTTTTTTGGCTCAGAACTGTGTGTGATATTGCATGCTGGAACATCAAATGTGTGTTACCGTTATTGAACTGTATAGTCCCAGAAGTGCACGACACTTAAAGGATGCTGTGTTCTAGTAAAATAATTGATCCTTCTCAATCATTAGGCTATGTGGTGATTGACGTAGTCTTACTAAAGATTGCTTTTTGTGCGTGTGTCCTGCCGTCGAAATTCTAAAAATAACAGTATTTTCTTTGCAATAAGTGTAAATAGCAGTTAGATGTTATTTATAGGCTACTTATAAATATTGGCAGATTTGCACCTCAGTATTGCTGTAAAATGGTATATAATAAATTAGTATATATTGTAATATATATTATAATAATCGGTGATTAACTCCGTAATATGTACACTAATTGGTGATCACCTCACTCCCCTTTAAAACTAATATTAAACCGACGGCAGGCTTCGGCTCATCCCCATATTTTAGTCTGCGTTATTCAGCGTGTTCTTCAATTCGCAGCAGCGGATCAAAATGCAGAGGAAAAACTGTGTGCATTTATTAACAGATTGTTATGATATATGCATCTGTGTAGTTCACTGTCATAAATGCAGTTTACATAATATGATGCAAGAGCAAATCAAGATCTAAATGGCATGGAACTTTTGTGACTTTTCCTACTCTTGCTATACTTCATACTTCAGTGCATTGCTAAAATTTGTTATAATATTCATTTTATAATAACTCAAAAGCAAAACACGTGAAAAGAACTAGGGAGTGCATGGCAAATGAGTGGTCCTCTGCTGCCATCTACTGGTTATAGTAGTAATTTTATGTTAAAAGTGTTTGTTTTCCACCAGGTGACAGAAATCCTCCACTAAATCATGGCACATTTTCCATGTTATCTCCATGAATGAAAATTATACATGTAGATCTTCTTTGAAGTTAATTTTACTGCAAAAATTTAGCTAGCAAGGTGCGTCTTCAATGTTGCACTTAACGTTAAAAAAAACGTATGTTTTGTCAATATATATATATATACAGGCCTAATGTTAATATACCAACCTACTTAATACTAAAATCTGTTTTTCTACCTTTATAAGACACTGACAACCATGAGACAACCATGAGAAGTAATGAGAACTCCACAGAGAGTTAAAGCTCATCACAAGTAGCTTTCTACAAGTTGAGGTAAATACTAGAAGGTGCACATAAACACAAAACACCATCATGGTAACACACAACACTAAAATAATGCAATAAACATGAATTTAACAACATGAGATGCAACAAAAAACCCTAATGTACAAAACTGACAAGAAAAACACTAAGAAGAAATGAAAGTCAATTAACAATAATTGGGACATCAGTACGAGCTTTCACTGTAAATTATACACTCACCTAAAGGATTATTAGGAACACCTGTTCAATTTCTCATTAATGCAATTATCTAATCAACCAATCACATGGCAGTTGCTTCAATGCATTTAGGGGTGTGGTCCTGGTCAAGACAATCTCCTGAACTCCAAACTGAATGTCAGAATGGGAAAGAAAGGTGATTTAAGCAATTTTGAGCGTGGCATGGTTGTTGGTGCCAGACGGGGCGGTCTGAGTATTTCACAATCTGCTCAGTTACTGGGATTTTCATGCACAACCATTTCTAGAGTTTACAAAGAATGGTGTGAAAAGGGAAAAACATCCAGTATGCGGCAGTCCTGTGGGCGAAAATGCCTTGTTGATGCTAGAGGTCAGAGGAGAATGGGCCGACTGATTCAAGCTGATAGAAGAGCAACTTTGACTGAAATAACCACTCGTTACAACCGAGGTATGCAGCAAAGCATTTGTGAAGCCACAACACTCACAACCTTGAGGCGGATGGGCTACAACAGCAGAAGACCCCACCGGGTACCACTCATCTCCACTACAAATAGGAAAAAGAGGCTACAATTTGCACGAGCTCACCAAAATTGGACAGTTGAAGACTGGAAAAATGTTGCCTGGTCTGATGAGTCTCGATTTCTGTTGAGACATTCAGATGGTAGAGTCAGAATTTGGCGTAAACAGAATGAGAACATGGATCCATCATGCCTTGTTACCACTGTGCAGGCTGGTGGTGGTGGTGTAATGGTGTGGGGGATGTTTTCTTGGCACACTTTAGGCCCCTTAGTGCCAATTGGGCATCGTTTAAATGCCACGGCCTACCTGAGCATTGTTTCTGACCATGTCCATCCCTTTATGACCACCATGTACCCATCCTCTGATGGCTACTTCCAGCAGGATAATGCACCATGTCACAAAGCTCGAATCATTTCAAATTGGTTTCTTGAACATGACAATGAGTTCACTGTACTAAAATGGCCCCCACAGTCACCAGATCTCAACCCAATAGAGCATCTTTGGGATGTGGTGGAACGGGAGCTTCGTGCCCTGGATGTGCATCCCACAAATCTCCATCAACTGCAAGATGCTATCCTATCAATATGGGCCAACATTTCTAAAGAATGCTTTCAGCACCTTGTTGAATCAATGCCACGTAGAATTAAGGCAGTTCTGAAGGCGAAAGGGGGTCAAACACAGTATTAGTATGGTGTTCCTAATAATCCTTTAGGTGAGTGTATATTATACTTGTTTTTCCAAAAACTGTATTTATTTTTCTAATTAGATTTTCACCAAATATAGTAAGGGAACTTATGTTAACTAGTCTCTTACTGTTAAAATGACAAAATAATACCGGATGAGACAATGGAGTCTTGTGGATTTGACTCTGACGAGTCTGACACGTACTTTACTTTCTCCTCAATGCAAAATAAACCTGGCGTGCATAATGTGGCAAGTTTGGGATAATCTCTGGAACAATCAGCTCGTCATTTTACTAATCTAACTGACGTTTTCTTATGAAATTAGCACTGCTGAGTGTGATGTTCAAGTAACCTCTCAATGAAGAAGCAGGTCATTGTTTAGTGTTGAAGCTCGTCAAGCTCATTAATATTCATATGAGTTTGAGGACACGCCCTCCTTGTGGTAATCACATTATATCAGCTCAGAGGTTAAACAGCTCATCAATATTCATCAGCACCTGTCTTGAATTAGCATTGCACACATGGGGGGCAACAAACGGTGCAATGAGGACAAAGTCACATTGGTTGGGTGACCCCACTAAAGTGAACAGACGGGCCGCTTTGAACAGGACCATAAAATGTCATTTAGACAGAAAGTGTTTATGCTGCAGTTTAATTCTATACACTACACCCTTAAAATAAAGCTTCTTCTTAAGTTGACAATTTGCATAAAACTAAAGCTCGTTAAGAGTCTTATGCCTCTCAATCTGTCATCTGAATAGAACTAGAATTGGCATCTCATCTCATCTCATCTCATCTGAGTTCACCCAAAAATGAAAATTAGCCCATGATTTACTCACCCTCAAGTCATCCTAGGTGTATATGACTTTCTTCTTTCAGACGAATACAGTCGGAGTTATATTAAAAAGTGTCCTGGCTCTTCCAAGCTTTATAATGGCAGTGAAAAAAAAATTCTTGCAAAACAATCCAAAACACACTTAGGACAGATATGCTTCAAAAGAACTCAAAGAATTAACTGGCGTGACGTCCTTTTGAACATAATCAGGTCAAAACGTTCCAAAGAGTTCGTTTGGATTTCGTTTTGGGAGTTCGAAACTGTTCTGGAAAAGAAAATCCCCGCACAGCAATTGATCACTGGATTTACAGAAATCATTTCACTTTTAATAAATGTTTTCTCAACATTGCAACATTGCATACATAATCAACTCCTGATTAACACATTAATTATTATTTGAATTATCATTCAGTTTCAGTATTATTTAACCATGCATTAATGTATTTGGAAGGCTTTTGTCTTTCAAACACATTAAAATGTACAAATTCACATCATTTCATATTTATATGCAATACAGGGATTCCCCAACTTTTTTGTCAGCTGAGCTTTGACCTAATATATTTACTTGAAGTACCCCTGAGATTTTCATTTGTAAATTAGGTCAATAATAAAATTAAGTCAATAAAAATAATAATAATAATAAATAATAAAATTAAGTTCACGGTTCTCTGATGTCAGTTTATGGTCACATGACATGCAGGCAAACAAAATATTTTTTAAAATCTTTTTTAGTAGTGTTTTGATTAAAATTATTTATTTTAATTGAACATTTTTATGATTTAATTTAATAGCTTTTTATTAAACTCACAAACCCCTGCAGTTCCTTCAAGAACCCCAGTCTGGGAAACCCTGCCGTAATGTAATATTTAATGCACTTTATGTTGTTGATAACAAAGAATGGAATACATTTTCTCTCTGTTTGTATTTTTATATCAATATGGTACAAGATTATTCGATTCAAATTAATGTGATATACAAGTTAGGTCAAAAGTAATCCAAAAGTAGTCAGATTACATTACCTTAAATATGTAATGTAATGGATTACGTTACTAACTACAATTTTTGTCATGTAATTTGTAATCAGTAACAGACTACAATTTGTAAGTAATCTACCCAGCTCTGCATATCACTTATTACACGGCATTTCACCACATAAATAATTATGGGGGTAAGAGATATTGATTACAATTGAGATTACAATTTTAAAATTGTACCTGTTTGTTATCTTATAACACAGTGTACAAAACAATCATCGCAAAATGGCAGCAACTGCGTTTGTATGAAACAGAGAGCAAGTCTGTGATACCGGATGGCATACTTAAATAACTGTACACAAAATATTGATTTGAGTTTTAATATTTTATTAGCTCACCAACCGCAAAACTTCCATGAGGAAAAAACGTTCCTAGCAAGCGTAAAGCGCTTTTTACCGGTTGTTATCAGGGAATAATGCTGCCTTCACGTGCTATCGGATCATAAATGTGAGTTTCCTAGTTAAAAATTAGACATGAATGCCCTCTCAAGTCGTACCACTGGGAAGTTCGGGGATAATTTTAAAACCCAATTTCCCAAGATATGGGCGGGCCATAAGCTTTAAACATGGCAGAGGGGAGAACGATTTCTCCTGTGGCTAATATTCTTTATTCATTTTTTTCCACAACAGCTACATCGCCTTGCCATTAAAGTAGTGCATATTTACATATATGAATAATCATTTGAAGAGTATTGTATGTATTATACACAGCCAAAATAGCTTGTATTTGACAGAAATTCCAGAATCGTCAGCAAGCTGACTATAGATAGCGTGGTGAATGTTTATATGGTTGTCAATGAATGGGACGCTAAATATCATTATGGCTTTAATAAGATTTTCCCAATTAATAGGCAAGAATAAACCTGGTATCCTCCATGGGTCCTGTTCTTTCCGACAACAAAGCAACAATGCTCGTAATCGTGACTTCAGAAGTGGAAACTAGGAAATTTCCGATAGCACGTGAAGGCAGCTTAACATATCGCTGGATGGCGCGATTGACCAATTAGAATCAAGTATTCCACGGAGCTGTGCTATAAACGTGACTGCTGTCATTTTTTTGTGTTTATTTTGTTGAGAAGTGCAGCACGTATTTAGCCTAGGCTACATCTCAACACTTCTTCCAGCGGCGTTGGGGGGTTTGCGAAAATAAAACTTAATTTTTAGCAAAGAATGAAAAAAGGACTTTGTGCGAGTCTCATGCTTTGTGGTTCTAACTGGCCCCATTATTTACCTTGAATGAAATGGTGCTTGAAACATTTGGGAAAAAGCTGTCACACGACTGCCAAAGCCTGAAAACATGCCAGTCTGCATTAGATGACCAGGTTAATGTGCTCTAGAAAGACTTTGTCGCCTCGTGTATGCATCTTACACACCAACGCTTTGCCTAAAGTGCAAAAATCTCCTAGCTGCAGCTCAGCATAAATATCCTCCGGTGGTATTAGCTTGCGCTGGAAGGGAAGAACGTAGCTGTAATTGCGGCGGGCTAAGGAGATTATAATTGCTTTGCAACTGACACTTTTCCTCCAAAGGGCCTGTTTTGCCAGCACCGGGAAACTTCCTGCCTCCCCCACTACAACACTGACCCATTTTTCTTTTATTGCGCTGTCCAATTCAATCTACCTCTAATCCACTCGCTGACAAACTAAGTCCCTCGCCTTTATAAAATTCCACCTGGAGGGCCATTATGATTCTAGAGATAGAGTGGACATGGACGGAAGCAATGCAAAAGAAATGCAAGGGAGTATTTTTAGACCACCAAACAACCATTTCTATTTGTTCGCCCTAATTAGTATCTGGCCTGGCAATAGAATTTAGCACATATATGTTAAGAAAAAGCTACCCCCTCAGCTCTCTCGTCCCAGAAGAAATGCAGGTTCTGCACGCAATTAACCGTCAAAAGATGTAAAATCACACTTGAGGACAACGGCAGAGCGGCGCTCTGTAACAAGGCGCAATGCGCAAGCTTCCTCCTCCGTTCCCGCTGATGACAGGAGCTTGTTCTCGGCAGGGGAGACACAGGGTAATGTGAGATAAGTCTTCCCGCCACAGGCCCGCTGACACGTTGGGCGGCAGCCATAGAACCTCCTGTGTTGCCTAATGAAGATCTGCGATTTGCACGCTCTTCATCAAGTCGAGCTCTGGGTCTTTTCGAGGTTATGTGAAGTTAGCATCCTACTGACGTTTGTGGCTGGGTCACTTTGTGAGGTTATGAGTGGCTCGTGACAGATATGCACATGAGGTGAAGAGGGAAATGGCTGGGAATATTTATAGAGGTGTGCTATGGAATTAGTTTAGATCACGTCATGCAGATTATATTTTCTGCATTTAGCAGACGTACTTCAGAGCGTCTTATGAAAAATGCTGTAATGTCAACTGATGGCTAGCATGCAATTTAGGAAGTTACAACATGATGTATTGCCAAGTCAAGCATCACTGTTGCTCATATTTAGAATTAAAATAGTCATACATTTACTCATGGTTTCACAGACAAGGCTTAAGCTGGTCCCAGACTAAAATGCATGTTTGAGCTGTTTTAACTGAAAGCAACTTGCACTGGCATATCTTGAAATACAGTGGTGGTCAGAATTATTGGCACCCCTGGTAAATATGATCAAATATGGCTGTAAAAAATAAATCTGCATTGTTTATCCTTTTTATCTTTTATTCAAAAAATTCACAAAAATCTAACCTTTCATTGAAGTAAAAGAATTGAAAGTGGGGGGTAAATCACATTATGAAATAAATGCTTTTCTCCAAAACACGTTGGCCACAATTATTGGCACCCCTAGAATTTTTTATGAGTAAAATATCTCTGAAGTATATCCCCATTAATATTTACATTTTTTAGCACACCAGGGTGACTAGGAACATGAAATTGTCCAGCTATGATGTCTTGTTCCACAGGAGTATAAATATGAGGAAACACAAAGGCCAAATTCCCAAAATCATTCATCACAATGAGTAAAACCACAGAATATAGTTCTGATGTGCATTAAAAGATTGTTGAGCTTCACAAAATAGAAAGTGGCTGTAGGAAAATAGCTAAAGCATTGAAAATCCCCATTTCCACCATCAGGGCAATAATTAAGAAGTTCCAATCAACTAAAGATGTTACGAATCTGCCTGAAAGAGGACGTGTGTCTATATCGTCCTAATGCATGGCGAGGAGGAGAGTTTGACTGGCCAAAGACTCTCCAAGGATCACAGATGGAGAATCGCAGAGATTAGTTGAGTCTTGGGGTCAGAAAGCCTAAAAAAAAAAAAAATCAAACAACCCCTACATCACCTCATGTTGTTTGGGAGGGATTCAAGAAAAATCCTTCTTGCTCATCCAGAAACAAACTCCAGCATATTCAGTTGTCAGACATGACTGGAAATTCAAAAGGGACCTGGTTCTGTGGTCAGATGAAACTATAAAAAGAGCTTTTTGGCAGAAAACCCACCAGATGGGTTTGGTGCAAACAGGGATAAAAAGTACCCCATGCCCACGGTTAAAAATACCGCTGGATCATGGATTCTAGCAAATACCAACAGATAAAAAATCTAAACCTGACGGCCTCTGCTAGAAATCTTATAATGGGCCGTGGTTGGATCTTCCATCAGGACAACGATCCAAAACAAACATCAAAATCAACACACAAATGTGTCACTGAACACAAAATGAAGCTTGTGCCATGACCATCCCAGTCCCCTGACCTGAACCCTATAGAAAATGAGTGGCTGAACTGAAGAGAAGAAGCACCAACATGGATCTGGAGAATTCTGTATGAAGGAATGGTCTCTGATCTCCAAACTCATCAGGCATTAAAGAAGAAGACTCAGAGCTGTTATCTTGGCAAAAGGAGGTTTCAAAAAGTATTTAATAAAAGGGTGCCAATAATTGTGGCCAACGTGTTTTGGAGAAAAGCATTTATTTCATAATGTGATTTACCCCCCACTTTCAATTCTTTTACTTCAATGAAAGTTTAGATGTTTGTGAATTTTTTGAATAAAAGATCAAAAGGATAAACAATGTATTTTTTACAGCCATATTTGATCATATTTACCAGGGGTGCCAATAATTCTGACCACCACTGTATATCAGTGCCATTGTTTTGTCTCAAGATGCACACCAGTAATGCTTTTTTCTAAGGCACGTTTATAAAAGCTGCTTAGATGTCCTAATTAAACTAAGGACTAATCCTGACTTAATCTAAGCCTTGTCTGTGAAACCAGGCCATAAGGATTAAAATAGTTTCATAATAGTGATCATAATTAAGATTTTCACCTACTTGATGCACTAACAAAATCACTCAGACATGCATATTCTTCATAAAATATGAATACGTGTGTTTGTCTGTGTAAATTATGCAGAATCTTCTTGTAAACTGCACTGGAAAAAAAATGTTGCAGCATTTACTTTGAAACACAGGCGATGATTTAATGGCTGCAACACATTGATTTCACCCTGGTATAAAATCGGCAGGGAATAAAGAATGTGTTTGCTGTGGACCAGCGCTGGCAGACGGCAGGACTTCATTTATATAACTCTGTTAAATAAACAGACACAATCCAGGCAGGGTATGGACTATCTCTCTCTATCTCTCTCTATCTCTCTCTCCCCAAGTACAATGGAGCTCAACATCGACCGCCCACTTTTACAGCAGCCTCGGTTCTGGAAGTATTTTTCTCATTCATTTTCTCTAAAGGGGTTTAAGAAAATGATTCATTATAGAGTTGTGAGCCAAGAGTTGATCCAACCAGCTCTCAGATGAATCACAACATTTGATCCAAAATGTATATGACAATCGGAAGCCCCTCATCATGAAACACTGCGAATGATGCAATCAAATCAACACAATATCAAACTATTGAAGTTAAAAGTTAATTAAAGATTTTAAACATAAAATATATTAAGTTTAGGATCATTGCAATTTGTTTTTGTTTGAAAGAAATGAACACTTTGATTCAGCAAGGACATCAAATTGATCAAAAGTGACAGTAAATACACTTATAGGCCTAGTTTCACAGTCAGGGTTTGGATTAAGCCAGGATTAGGCCTTAGTTCAATTAGGACATTTAAGTAGCTTTTATGAACATGCCTTAGAAAAACGTGATTCTGTGGTCCAGTTCTGATGCTCACGTGCCCACTGTTGGTGCTTTCGGCGGTGGACAGGGGTCAGCATGGGCACCCTGACTGGTCTGCGGCTATGCAGCCCCATAGGCAACAAACTGCGATGCACTGTGTTTTCTGACGCCTTTCTATCAGAACCAGCATTAACTTCTTGAGCAATTTGAGTTACAGTAGCTCGTCTGTTTGATCGGACCACACGGGCCAGCCTTTGCTCCCCACGTGCATCAATGAGCCTTGGCCACCCATGACCCTGTCGCCGGTTCACCACTGTTCCTTCCTTGGACCACTTTTGATAGATACTGACCACTGCAGACCGGGAACACCCCACAAGAGCTGCAGTTTTGGAGATGCTCTGACCCAGTCGTCTAGCCATCACAATTTGGCTCTTGTCAAACTCGTTCAAATCCTTACGCTTGCCCATTTTTCCCATTTTTGATGTGTTCTTCTAACACATCAACTTTGAGGACAAAATGTTCACTTGCTGCCTAATATATCCCACCCACTAACAGGTCCCGTGATGAAGAGATAATCAGTGTTATTCACTTCACGTGAAGTCATCTGACCAATAGAAGATCGACAAGTCACGGCTTGACCTCTTGACACACAGGATTATGGTTGGTTTAGATCTTCACTGAATTCTACAACTGAACACAATTCCTTTAACTCAAAAGTTGACAGAAGCATACATCATCAACTTTTTTTTAAGTGAATAGAGCTCAAGTTAGTTCAATTCTGTGAACAATTATTATTGCTACATTGAAGCCTGTATGAATCAGTTTTACCTATTCACACATACACACAGTGTGTTGAATCAGATGCTTCAAACATCACCTATCAAACTCTCTGCGTTTTGCCTGTTTAACAGTCTCTCCTGAGATGTCTTCATCCTCCTCTACACACCTGTCTCAGATTCGTCTCATCTCATGCCTGTCGTCCTGAACGGGCAGAACGCCTCACGCTGATTTCCATAAGAATGTCAGCTGTTGCTTGCCATGTGTGTTTACATGTGACACAGAGTGACACGGTGTTATCATAAGACATGAGAGAGAGGAGCACGGGAACGTCTGGAAATAACCCACAATTCAGCATTATATAAACAGTAGAAAATCCCACAGACAGACTAAACAAACACACACGCACAGGAATAGATTGGTGTGAGAGGAGGATTCGGAGATGACAGATTTCATTAGCACAACTGGCGGGTTGAGACAATTGCAAGGATTGAGAGTCTATCGACATGTGCCGGACACAAAATCCCAATGCATTTCTGAGAGAGAACATATACACACTCACACACAGCAGTGTGTGGTATTCTTTTGTGCCAGTGCAGTCTGGCTGTGTGTGCTTGTGCGTGTTCTCATATATTGTCTGATTGGTTGATTGGAATGTTGTTCCAGGATCAACAAAGATGTTGATCCAGGAACATGATGTACTTGATGAAATCAGGATCTGCGGTTGTGTGAGCAACCATAATTAAAAGCACCCACACACTACAAGATAATCAGGCTGATTTTGGGTCCAATTCTTCAATTCCGAGGGGAAGGGAAACATCCCACCACTCCCGGAAGGTTTGGGAGTCTCCCGCATATTAATAGCGGCTAACTGACGCCACAAATTATATACAATATCCCGGAAATCGAGCGAGCGAGCGAGCGAGAGAGAAAGCCTAGATGCGTTTTCAGTGATCACCAACCAATCGTTGGGGTATGATTAAAAAAAAAACATTTAATATATTGTCATATTCATTAATATTAATTTAGAATATAGACAAACCTTATATGTGACCCTGGACCACAAAACCAGTCATAAGTCGCATGGGTATATTTGTGGCAATAGCCAACAATACATTGTATGGGTCAAAATTATCGATTTTTTTTTATGCCAAAAATCATTAGGATATTAAGTAAAGATCATGTTCCATGAAGATATTTTGTAAATTTCCTACCGTAAATATATATAAAAAAATATTAGTAGTAGTAATATGCATTGCTAAGGACTTCATTTGGACAACTTTAAAGGCGATTTTCCATATTTTCAAATAGTTGTATCTCGACCAAATATTGTCCTATCCTAACAAACCATAAATCTCAATTTTAATTTAAAAAAATTGACCCTTATGACTGGTTTTGTGGTCCAGGGTCACATATTTGTGTAATTGTCTAGATTGTCAATATGTTTAATCTGCCCTGTATTAAAACATTCCTTTGTTTGTTTTCTGTTTAAAAAAATAACAGAACATGAATCTATCATTTTGCCACTTCTATAATTCAAAGTGACATCAAAAACCTCGAATCCCTTTACTCTAAGGCTATAAATGGTCTAAGGCAGCTTTTGGGTCATTATTTAGTAGAACAAAATAACTACATGTTTCTCTGTCTCTGTCATTCACTCTGATAAGCAGTTTAAATCAGTGCATTTTGTGCTGTTTGCCACTGCACTGTAAAATAAATATTTACATGATTTGTTATCACAACTTTTCACATATTTTTTTGTCAAATCAGCTTAGGTTCACAAATGTTGTTCAGATAACAATATTTTGAGTTTCTGTTGAATAAACTAATCTCTTTCTTCGTATCAACTAATTTTTTTGTTTAAATGAACTCAAGGTTAGGCTCAAGGTTAACTTTTAAGGTTAGGCTACTTTAAAGGGTTAGTTCACCCAAAAATGAAAATTCTGTCATTAATTACTCTCCCTCATGTCGTAAGACCTTCATTCATCTTCTGAACACAAATTAAGATATTTTTGATGAAATCCGAGAGCACTGTGACCTCTCTATAGACAGCAACGCAAAAAAACAAACAAAAATAACAACTTTATTGAAGAATTTCTTCTTGTCTGTGTCAGTCTCCTATGCTGTTGACGTAGTAAATATAGTGCAGAGCTTCCAGGTTCTACGTCAGAACGCCAGCTCATTATTGGCCGACACTGTTCACGTGAGCACCACAACGCACGCGTGTGATGCTGACGCAGGAGCTGGCCATTACAAAGCCGGCGTTCTGACGTAGAACCCGGAAGTGCTGCACTGTGGTTCGGATTTTGTGGAGACCCTCGCCTCTTTTTCCGTCACCCTCAACTCCATCATTTTCAACGCACAATTAGGCTACTATTGAATGAACAAACCAGTGTTAGGCGGTTTACGTGAATGAATATAATAGTATGCCTATTATATAATTTTTTTTACATTATGGTGTTCTCCCGGAAATTAGTTTGTGCAGTTGGGATGTCTGCGACAATCAAGTTCTAATTATCTTGATGGTTCTACAGATTATTTTATCAGATTTTCTTGTGGTGTGATATGTGTGTTAAGAGTGATTGAATCTGCTCGGAAGAACGTCGGAGCCACCCCGATCCCAAATCATAAATATATCAAACATGTTGAATATTTACGATCAGAAATCCTGTTGTGTGGGGGGAACCCCGAGTACGAACGCAAACGCACTCTGTAGACTGTCACGTGGAACAAAACGATACCAAATCAGAAAGCGAGCTGACGGAAGACAGAAGCATAACACGACTATTTTTTTTGTGATTTTTCTGTAAAAAACACTATTATCACCATTCTTCTTGCCCGTCATCCCCCATGTTTGTTTACTCTAAAGTCATGTTGGTAACACTTTATTTAGAGTTCAATTCTCGCTATTAACTAGTTGCTTATTAGCATGCATATTACTAGGATATTGGCTGTTTATTTGTATTTATAAAGCACATATTAATGCCTTATTCTGCATGACCTTATTCTACATCCCTTAGTCCTACACAATACCTAAACTTAAAACACTACAAAAATTACCTTACTAAATATTAATGAGCAGTAAATTAGGAGTTTATTGAGGCAAAAGTCATAGTTAATAGTGAATATGTGTTGCCCATACTAAAGTGTTACCGTCACGTTTGACTGCGAGAGATTTCCCGTGTTCATAGTCGGGACTCTGGTTGTTTGTAAATAGAATCTGTTAGTGTATGTTGTGCTGTCTTGGTCTCATCGCGGCACTCCACAAACTAGAGGAACAAAACGGTTAAATCTATGATTTTTTGTATCGTCATGTTTGTGGTCTCTCACATCTGATAAGATTTTTAAAATCTTTTAGTGTGGGCCAGCCTTAAGGTGCGTCCCAATGCGCGTACTTATGCTGCCTTCACGTGCTATCGGAAATTTCCTACTTCCCACTTCTGAAGTCGTGATTACGAGCTCATTGCATTCAAATTTTGACTTGAGAGTTCATGTCCAATTTTTTAACTAGGAAACTAGTATTTACAATAATTCTGATAGCATGTGAAGGCAGCATAAAATCACTATTCTATGTCGTTGTATAAATAGTGCGTTTAGTGTGTTCACACTGAAAATTCCAAACAGAAAAGTGCACTTCAAAAACCCAGATGATGCACTTCAGTAACCGAAAAAACGAAGGCTGTGTACGAAATCGCATACTCTCTTGAGCAGATACTTATTTTGAATATGTACTTGCTTTACTATATAGAAGTATGTTCTATATAGTATGAATGTGTGTCACGTGGAACAAAACGATACCAAATCAGAAAGCGAGCTGACGGAAGACAGAAGCATAACACGACTATTTTTTTTGTGATTTTTCTGTAAAAAACACTATTATCACCATTCTTCTTGCCCGTCATCCCCCATGTTTGTTTACTCTAAAGTCATGTTGGTAACACTTTATTTAGAGTTCAATTCTTGCTATTAACTAGTTGCTTATTAGCATGCATATTACTAGGATATTGGCTGTTTATTTGTATTTATAAAGCACATATTAATGCCTTATTCTGCATGATCATGTGACCTACCAGTCAATTTTGTCGCTTCACTGCCATTCACAAATCCTCTCCTGTGGCCTCATGCATGTATGCACACTTCAGAATCTCGCCAGAAGTAGTAGGTCATCTGGGGACTTTATGCCTACTCTTTTATGAATTCAGACATACTTTTGTCACATACTGTTTTTCGCCTACTACATACATTTAGCATGTCACTATGTGGTTTCTAGGGTGTTTCTATGTGGTTGTTAGGGTGTTCTAGGTTTTGTAGTAAGTTGCAATGCAGTTTCTGAGATATTCTGAGTAGTTTTAGCATGTCGCTATGTAGTTGCTCCCAGGATGTTTTCCTACAGTCTTGTGTAAAACGAGTCTCCCTCAAGTCATTTTCTGGTCTGCAGATATGGCTTGGGTCCCCTTAAATCGGTTGGATTTTTTCACCTGTTTAACAGCAGGCAAACACAGGGATTCATTCAGATACTTATAGCAATGCTTGCCATAGAAAGAGCAGTAACAATCCAATTCAAACACGTGAAATGATCTCCAGATGAGTGAAATCTGTGAGCATGTGCACACTAGAGCTTAGAAGAACATCTTTCTCTCTCTCTCTAGATAAGACTGGATACTGATGTTTTTTGCTATCAGATGAACAGACCTGCTGATGTTTCACATCTCTGATCTCATTCATTTCATCACAGTACATTTACACACATTTATCAAGTACGTTATTTAGGTGCTAAAACTCACTATTTCTGTTCAATTCTCTCCATCACCTTGTGGCTTTTTTTGCTGTTCATGTACAGAGTCCTGCAATGATTAATCAATAAAAGAACAAATATTCCATGTTGTTAAATCATAACGCATCTGCAATCATAAAAAAAAATGCTGTGACATTGCATCACTTCTCCTTTCAAAGATTTTTCAATATTTTTTTCCCCTATTTATACTTAAGCAATGATAATATGCTTGAGTGTGTACATTGCAGTTATTTCTGTCTCTTAAAACGGTGGGATTATCCTCTCAAACACAGTGATGTCCACTACATGAGAGCATCTATCTGAATTCATAAAGATCACTGAATGTGAGACGTGTGTGCAGCGAGGGAGAGAATACAGTGAATTTTAATGGCTGTTTGTGTCGAGTGTTTGTCTGCATGGCTGGACAGAGCGAGTCACAAATCAGAGCCGCATCTCAAATATCAACCCATCTAAAACTGGAGACAAACACCACATGAAAGAGAACAGCATTTTTACATTTTACGCACACAATGATAGTGGTGTATGCACATGAAAAGAGTCTGAGTTTTTAGCACATTGCTATGAGGTTGCTAGGGTGTTCTGAGTTTTTAGAACATTGCTATGAGGTTGCTAGGGTGTTGCTATGCAGTATGCCATCATGATTATAGACTAGGTCTACCCAGCTAACAAAAAATACGGTCTAAGAAAGTTTAAAGCTCTCATTAAGTTATTGAAATATTATTTCTGAATGTTATCGGAATGTATTTCCATTTATGCGAACGTTAGCTAAACATTAAAGGGACAGTTCATCCAAAAATAAAAATTACCCCAGGATTTACCCAGAATTTAGTGTATATGACATTCTTCTTTCAGACGAATACAATCTGAGTTATATTAAAAAATGTCCTGGCTAATCCAAGCTTTATAATGGCAGTGAATGGCAGCCCAAAATTTGAAGCCCACAAAAGTGCATCCATCCATTATAAAAGTAATCCACACGGCTCCGGGGGTTAATAAAGGCCTTCTGAAGTGAATCGTTGGGTTTTTGTAAGAAAAATATCCATATTTAACACATTATAATGTAAAATATCTAACTTCCGGCGGACCGCCTTCTGTACTCAACTTATGGAAAAAGCGTAACTGGCGCGACGATGACGTCGGATATAAGCGTTTTGAACTGCGAGAGGCATTACACTTTCTTCATAAGTTGAATAAAGACGGCGGTCCACTGGAAACTAGATATTTTACTTTATAAAGTTTTAAATATGGATATTTTTCCATATTTTTTTCCGGAGCCGTGTGGAGTACTTTTATAATGGATGGATGCTAGCCTAGAAATCTAGAAGCACCCTAGCGTCAGCAAATGTAATTTGCAGCCAGGTTCGTCTAGCAACTCTCTTGGCTTGCGAGCTTGAAAAACCAAACTCTAGTTCACCTTCTTCGTTGCTCTGGTTGGTTGCTATCCTATTGCGTGCAGAGGGAATCTGAAAGACAACCGTTATCCTGCCCCTCGGATTGAGCCCTGCCAATAGTGTGTTCCCAGACCCAACATCTTGATGTGGGTCTGGCTTGTCAGGCTAGATGGATGCACTTTTTTGGGCTTCAAATTTTGGGCTGCCATACACTGCCATTATAAAGCTTGGAAGAGCCAGGACATTTTTTTAATATAACTCAGATTGTATTCGTCTGAAAGAAGAATGTCATATACACATAGGATGACTTGAGGGTGAGTAAATCATGGGCTAATCCCTTTAAGGGAATGTTCCACTTTTTGCAAAAATTACTTTTGAATGTTCTCTAATCATTTTGAAACCAGTAGTAGTAACGTTTAAAAAATGCTAGACGAACATCCATCTTAAGTTTCAGAAAAAAGCGTTCCATGAACGATGTATAAATGACGTTTTTGTGCTTGTGTTTTGAGAATGTTATAGAAGACCAGATAACACTGAACAGATGTTCTATTAGTTTTACTAGAAGAACCTTGCAAGAATGTTGCATCATGCAGTTCCTACAACTCAAAATCGTGAATTCCCAATCTTTTTTGGCCAGCCGAACCCCTCTGACATAAACATGTTTACTTGAAATCTCCATGATTTTTTTTTTTCATGTATTAATCGCTTTTTATTGCCAATGTGTGAACAGCTTGCAATGAAACATAAAACGAGACCTTCCCCGACTTCCTAGGTTGTCTATGAAAGCCTGTAGATTGACATTTTTGCTGGGAAAATCAACCTTGCAAGAATGCTAGCCAAAGTTCTGAGAGCGTTCAATGTTAGATGGGTAAACGATAACATACACTGTCACATTATGACAACAGATAATGTGAAAATTGAAAAAAATTAAAAATGAAATGAAAATTACATGCAAAACACACAAACACAGTCTCAATGGGTAATTTGAGAGCATGTGTCGTTATTTACATGCTATGACTTTTGGGATACTGGCGGTTTTCAGTGTAAACATTAACAGAACAAGATTATTATATTATTTCAGCACAGCTTAATAATAATAACACACTACTGGAAAGAGTCAGAGAGTGAGAAAATAACAGCATTCTCTCTGCACATTCATGGATTTATACATTTATACTGAAACAAATCCACATAGGACTAGTATAATTACAAATCAATGAGCGAATCAGCTGATATTCGCAGGCATCTCCTGCTGTTGACTCTGTGTCTGTAGCACGTCCTACTCAGCTCTGACTCACTCCAGATCTAATGCCTTCGGTTAAAATTAGAGCTAGCGTGGTTAGTTGGTACGCGGGCTGGTAGTTTCTTCCAGCATGTGAGCGATTGTGTGTTTGTATGTGCGGATTCGAGCGCCGTGTCCCATAATAACCCGTGAGGCGGTTGACAGGTGAGAGCAGACAGAGGCGCCACATGCTCTGCTGTTTGTCACGGCGGTGTGACAGAACAGATTCTGTGTGTTCTGCTTTCACTCTTGAGTCAGTGAGACTACAGTCTCACCTCAGATGGCACGACAGCGGACTGTTCACGGAGTGCCGTTCTCAGAATCACAAGCGCAGTCCGATGTTGTTTACATGGTACCAGATTCCTGCAATAACAGCTTCTGAGGATAAACATATTACTGGATGTGTTAAAGTTTGTGAGGTGTATCACATCATTGTAAGGGATTTAAAGGGAAATCCATTAGGAATGAATTGCATCCGCTGATAGCACTGTTTATTTGCACAAGTCTTCGTGTTCCGAGTGGTTAGATCTCCCAGCCTGGCCAAGCAGTTTAAGCTGGTCTGTTTGGATAAACACCAGCAAATCATCCTAAGGCTAGAATACACTACCCAATTTTTAACATCTGAACAGATTTTAAAACACTAGGCACCATACACTCGCCGAAAAACTGGGCGTCACACGACTGGCTCTGAGACACATATATAAGCAATATGTGTTCTAAATCGCTCCAAAAAAATCAAATATGTTTGATATCCTCCGACTAAATAGTATCACAGTTTGAAGCTACAAAATTGGATTCTGTGCCCATCACACACTATGTGATTTTCTGTCAAATCTGTCAACTCAAATCTGCAGACAACTAGCGTCAACTCTTCCAGACTGTACATCGAGGCAAAAGTTGTAGTAGGCTGGTTTGTTATTATTTTTAAGCCTGGGAAACACTCATCCATGCCTTTGTTTTAAATAGGTTCGATTTTTCACTCATTTCAAAACTCCCAAAAGTTTTTGTCAGCTGAACCCCTCTGACACTAACCCTCCCTGAATTTTTTTAGGATTTTGTTTTGATAATTTACCATTCTGAGACAAAAAGCCATTCTGTACTGTAATGTCAATGTGTCATGCAAAGAAAATCTTTGTAGTCTATACTCTCAAATATAGGCTACTTTATAACTATCATAACAGTGTAATTTTAATTACCTCATCTGCTGATGAATTGTAGAGCTTGTGCAAACATATCCACATCGCTATGATGCTTTCTGAACTGCTGTTTTCACACCGCTGTCAATTTTGTTATTTTGTTATTGAGAGGAAAAAACGCAGCACATTTACATTCATCTAAACGTCGCTCTCAGCAGCGTGGATGATGTCAGGATGTTCGTTAACAGTATATTGCTGCAACGTTTTTTTTCCCAACTTCTCTTTACTTCTAAGCGAAGAACTGTGAGTATATCAGGCCTTGAATCACGTTCAGTCTCTTGTACGTTACGTGTGCACTAGTGCGAGCACGAGCAATACGTTTCTGGCTGCAGTTCACTAAACGGCCACCAGTAGGGTTGCCACCTTCAGTGTTCAAAAAAAAAAAAAAAACAATGGCATCAAGGACTTCAAGGACACAAATAAAGAATAAGTCATGAACTGATTATTTCAACAATGACAACTTGACAGCTCAACAATAAACCATAAGAAAACATGAGATCAAGTATGTGAACTTGCAACAGAACACATTTTATATTATTTTACATTTGATTATTTTATTTATTTCTAAAGAACTCTTTAGTAGCCTATTTGGTGCACTTTAAAGGGATAGTTCACCCAAAAATTAAAATTCTGTCATCATTTACTCACCCTTATGATGTTCCAAACCTGTATGAGTTTCTTTGTTCTGCTGAACACAAAAGAAGATATTTTGAAGAAAGTTTGTAACCAGGCTGCTTTGGGGACACCATTGACTTCCACAGTAGGAATGCATCTTCCTATGTGTTCAACATAACAAAGAAATACAGGTTTGGAACAACTTGAGGGTGAGTAAATGATGACAGGATTTTCACTGTCCCTAAGCAGTCATTCTGAACCAGTAATTACTTTTTTGACAATTCTGAAATTCAAAAATGTTTAATTTGTTATTAATTTACTTAAATTATGACTATATTATTATGTAATTATCCAATTTTTATTTAAATATGTTTTTTAAATGTCATAAACTTTATATGACAGTATTATTTATTATGTATGATTAATATAGCCTAGCTAAATTATAAATTAATAATAACATTAATTAGGCTATAATCTACAAACCCGATTCCAAAAAAGTTGGGACACTGTACAAATTGTGAATAAAAAAGGAATGCAATAATTTACAAATCTCATAAACTTACATTTTATTCACAATAGAATATAGATAACATATCAAATGTTGAAAGTGAGACATTTTGAAATGTCATTTTGGATTTCATGAGAGCTACACATTCCAAAAAAGTTGGGACAGGTAGCAATAAGAGACCGGAAAAGTTAAATGTACATATAAGGAACAGCTGGAGGACCAATTTGCAACTTATTAGGTCAATTGGCAACATGATTGGGTATAAAAAGAGCCTCTCAGAGTGGCAGTGTCTCTCAGAAGTCAAGATGGACAGAGGATCACCAATTCCCCCAATGCTGCGGCGAAAAATAGTGGAGCAATATCAGAAAGGAGTTTCTCCGAGAAAAATTGCAAAGAGTTTGAAGTTATCATCATCTACAGTGCATAATATCATCCAAAGATTCAGAGAATCTGGAACAATCTCTGTGCGTAAGGGTCAAGGGAGGAAAACCATACTGGATGCCCGTGATCTTCGGGCCCTTAGACGGCACTGCATCACATACAGGAATGCTACTGTAATGGAAATCACAACATGGGCTCAGGAATACTTCCAGAAAACATTGTCGGTGAACACAATCCACCGTGCCATTCGCCGTTGCCGGCTAAAACTCTCAAAAGAGAAGCCATATCTAAACATGATCCAGAAGCGCAGGCATTTTCTCTGGGCCAAGGCTCATTTAAAATGGACTGTGGCAAAGTGGAAAACTGTTCTGTGGTCAGACAAATCAAAATTTGAAGTTCTTTTTGGAAAACTGGGACGCCATGTCATCCGGACTAAAGAGGACAAGGACAACCCAAGTTGTCATCAGCGCTCAGTTCAGAAGCCTGCATCTCTGATGGTATGGGGTTGCATGAGTGCGTGTGGCATGGGCAGTTTACACATCTGGAAAGGCACCATCAATGCTGAAAGGTATATCCAAGTTCTAGAACAACATATGCTCCCATCCAGACGTCGTCTCTTTCAGGGAAGACCTTGCATTTTCCAACATGACAATGCCAGACCACATACTGCATCAATTACAACATCATGGCTGCGTAGAAGAAGGATCCGGGTACTGAAATGGCCAGCCTGCAGTCCAGATCTTTCACCCATAGAAAACATTTGGCGCATCATAAAGAGGAAGATGCGACAAAGAAGACCTAAGACAGTTGAGCAACTAGAAGCCTGTATTAGACAAGAATGGGACAACATTCCTATTCCTAAACTTGAGCAACTTGTCTCCTCAGTCCCCAGACGTTTGCAGACTGTTATAAAAAGAAGAGGGGATGCCACACAGTGGTAAACATGGCCTTGTCCCAACTTTTTTGAGATGTGTTGATGCCATGAAATTTAAAATCAACTTATTTTTCCCTTAAAATGATACATTTTCTCAGTTTAAACATTTGATATGTCATCTATGTTGTATTCTGAATAAAATATTGAAATTTGAAACTTCCACATCATTGCATTCTGTTTTTATTCACAATTTGTACAGTGTCCCAACTTTTTTGGAATCGGGTTTGTATTAATTAACCTGTCTAATGTCTAAAAAATATAATAATTCTGTCTGCCAAGCTCTGATAATGTATGGAATATTATATTAATATATTATCCATTAACAATAGACCTATACCTTAGAAGCACGGATGTGTCTGTCACCGCCTGTCTGAGCAAATGAAATGCTTCTCTGCAAAGTGTGCAGTTCGCCTTAGGTTCATCATCATACTGGACAGACCCATTGATACCTTTTTTTCTTTTTGGCCCTATATCTGGAGATCCTCTTGCGTTCAAACGGTGGACGCGAGCTCGACATGTTTTTAAAAAACCGCACAAGTTTACAGCTCATGTTCTCGAGACTACGTCGCTATGGCAACACAGCTGCTAAACGCGCAAATGAGCTTCTGTAACTTATTGTGAAATTGATTTCTTTATATTTGCTATTAGTATTCTCCACACTGCAAAATCCTTATGTGTTTATTGAACTATGTGTGGACTTATGTAAAATACGGGTGTCCCGTATTGATTTGAAATCGTGTCCCGTATTGATTTGATACGGCACGCTCGTTTTTTCCATGTGTGTCTACACCGTAGCGAGATGAAAAAAAACACAACTTTTCAGAATGCCGCAAGCGCACCGTGGTCATGTGACAAGAACCAACCCATCAGTTTCTGCCTTTCCGTAACAACATTGAAAGCTCAGCCAAGATGGACGAACAGCTGATTATAGCTGTACAGGGCAGGTTTTTTATTTCTCCATAAATATAACTAGTAGTAGAGCTAAGGACTGGAAATCCGTTTATCCTTTGCTGAAACTTCTTCGTCTTCATGGAGAACGCGGCTCATGATTGCTTAGCAATGGCAGACACACTCCTGAGCTCTTTTGAAAAGAGGAGAAAGGCCAGCGTTTCCCACGCATTTTTAGACGCAACGTGAACGGCCCCTATGGGTGGCAGATCATTTTCTGCCGTCAAACCCTGACTTTAGAAACTCGCTCACATTCACTGTGATCTTTGTTCTCTCTCCAAAATCACAATTAAAAACTCATCACTTTTACTTTAGCATCAGCTCTTTGTTCTTTGTTCTGGTTTACTGTTTAATCTTCACGTCACGTGTAACACAACTTTAAGTCTAAAAAAAGTGTAAAATAAGTACTATTAATCAGAGGTGTCAAAAGTATTCACATTCATTACTCAGGTAGAAGTATAGATACTAGGGTTTAAAAAGACTTCTGTAGAAGCTGAAGTATCAACTCAAGCTTTTTACTCAAGTGTAAAAGTACTGGTTTCAAAACTACTTAAAGTATAAAAGTAAAAGTAATGTAAGGACAAAAATGCCATTAAGGACAAAAGCTTAAGTGCACTTAGTGCACTACCCCACCTCCTCAAAAAAACATTTTTCTAAAGGCCATAATAACTATAATGTTATATTAAAATGTTAATGTTGAAAAATTTGGGATGCACTAGGCTACCTGTTTCAGCCGCATATATGCCCATTGAAAATGAACGCATTTTAGTACTAAAATGCGTTTTCAATGGGCATATATGCGGCTGAAACACCCTATTGGTTTATACGCGATCCATCGCACCTGCACATCACACCTGCACCTGTACCTGTGTCATGTGCAGGTGCGATGGATCGCGTATAAACCAATAGGGTGTGGGAATGGTATATGTTTATACTTCTCATCCAACCACAATCAAATTCACTCTCTCCGGAAGGCGCGATTTATCTGGATAGGTTTTTTTTTTTTTTTTTTGAACGATGACAAGCCGGAATGAAAACAAGCCGAAATGAAATAGGAGTAACAAGGCTGTTTTTAAAATGTAAGGAGTATAAAGTACAGATAATTGCATGAAAATGTAAGGAGTAGAAGTAAAAAGTCAGCTGAAAAATAATTACTCCAGTAAAGTATAGATACCCAAAATTTCTACTAAAGTAAGGTAACGAAGTATTTGTATTTCGTTACCTGACACCTCTGCTATTAATAATTTTGAAAGTCTCTAACATTCTAAGGCCAGAAATGTTATACAAAGGCATACGCTGTCTTGTAAATAACATGCATTCTGTGCTCGACTGTGGTGGTAACAAACATACGGGGGCGATCGATCTTCCTTTAAATGTCTGTGACATTAAACCAGATTTTAATGAGCTGCAATAAACATGTCAACATTTTAACTAATTAAGATTCTCTTCAAACTGTTGCTCAGCCATGACAGTATTTGAGCTGAGAGAGAAAACTGACCGTAGATGAAGATGTAAACACTAAGGGGCTGTCCACAAAGAACACGTTTTTCTATTCCACTGCGCTACTTTTCCATTATTTTTCAATGTAAACGCGCTAGATAGTCCGAGTTCCCACACGAATATATTAAGTATTCTGTCCGTTTTATCACGAAATTCAAATTTTGACGCTCTTTAATATGACTTGACACAGATCACTGTATAGGCGCGTCAGCGCGATCATCTCTTCCTAGTCAAAGAATAAACATGAATCAACATCTTCTGAAGGTATGTTGAGGATACATGACAACTTACTGAAACGTATCATATGTCGTGTACTCGCTCAATCAGTGTTTCAACGGCAGAAAGACGTCAATAAAACAGCTTGTAAACAATAGACGTAGCATTAGCTACATTTACCTCAGGCAAGTCATTAAGTGGCCACAGCTGGTTAGTTCACTAGAGAAATTATTTTGCTAAATATATGCACTACATTAGCCTATATATTCTACTTAACCTGTTAGTGATGTATTGATTATTTAATGTATGTTTAAATAAATCTGTCATGAAAATGACAGCCACTGTGTAGGCTATAAATGATAATAATAATATATTTTCACATTTTTCTTTTCATATACTCAAAGCACTATATATCAACATAGAATAAGTTGCACAGTGGAATAGACTTAACGCTAATAGTCAAAAATTCAGCTACATAAGAGTATAAGAGCTGTGGGTGAGTGTTAACAGATTCTGATCACCTGTAGATCTCAAGCGCTCATCAGTCGTCCAGTATCTATCCCAGGGTGCCGCGGGGCGACTGGCTCGATGGGAAAGAATGAGATGGTGATGATGATGATGGCGGTGCTGGTGGGACTTTGCTGCTGACAGTAATGAATGATGGCTTCTCTCCAGGGAAAGAAAAATGTGTGAGGAGGGAAAAAAAGAGGAATGTATAGGGAATAATTGGTGCCATTCTTCTTTCCATACGCCAGTGCGTTTGTGCCCTAGAGGACTGGAATATAATCAATATCCTTCTATTCAAATGCTCACACACACACACACACACACACACACAGGAACAGGAACTCTTCAGCATGATGTTTCTCTTTAGGTTCTGGTGGAAGTCGATATTAAACACAATCAAATGTGAAAATACACTGATGTTTGAGAGGATTTGTCATACATCCAAAAAGAAGTGTCCTGTATGAATGAAAAAACACACATTAATGGACCTTAATCAGGGTAGATGCAATATGATGAAAATGAATATGAGGTTTTTGGCCGCTGGAAATGTTTTGGAGAGACCCACGTTTGGCTGAAAGATCAACATCAAAGTACACTTTTTCATTCGCATTATTTTAGATGGCATTTACTCACAACTGTTTCTCATGACAGCAATGAGATCATACGGAGAGTTAATACATAGAAAGAGAATCAACAGAAACTCAAAATATTGTTATCTGAAAAAAAGTTGTGATAACAAATCATGAAAATCTTTTTTACAGTGAAACTGTCACCGTTGTTACTGTTAACTAAAACTATTAAAAATATGTTTTTGTTCATTTAAATTGTTCATTCATAAAAATTCATGCTAGCAATGTGTTAAAACATGCTAGCAACATACTAATTCATGTTAGCAACATGTTAATTTATGTTAGCAGTATGTTAAAAAATGCTAAATCATGCTAGCAACATGCTAATTCATGCTAACAACATGGTAAATAATGCTAGCTACATGTTAACTAATGGTAACAACATGATAAAACATGCTAGCAACATGATAATTAATGCTAGCAATGTGCTAAATCATTCTAACAACATGTTAATTCATGTTAGAAGAATGTAAAAAAATGCTAGCAACATGCTAAATCATGCTCACAACATGCTAATTCATGTTAACATGCTAAATCATGCTCACAACATGTTAATTCATGCTAACAAAATGTTAAATAATGGTAATGAGATGCTAATTCTTGCTAACATGTTAAATCATGCTGGCAGTTTCTCAATACCAAGTACGTAAACTTCTGACTTGCGTCCTTGGTAGTTCAGACTTGCCAAGTTCGACTCGGGAGAACGAACTCCCAAGGACGGGAGGACACAAGTCCGGTACTCTGCTAATAGAACAGCCGCGTTCTTGATAGCGTCACTCAGCTCGCTCTCACTCCTGTATGTATATTTTAAGCTACAATAAAACAAAATATATGTCATAAAACACCACTCTGTCTCTTTTCATTTTCATTAAAAAAAATATTAAACATATTATAGCCACACAAATGTGGTTCAGGCAACGCATACCTTGATTATCTTCACTGCATGTATATTAAAAACAAATGAAATATAAAACACAACCCTTTTCGTTTACATTTAAAAAATAAATAAATAAATAAACATATTAATATGTGGTTCAGACAATAAGTGTGCATATATATGATGATCACTGTAATACAATTAAATATGACATAAAACACAACCCAGTCTCTTTTTGTTAAATGTCAGTTTATGTGTGATCAATAATAGCCATTATAAAAGTATAAGTAAAAGGTATAAGAAGCTATACAATAAATAAAGCAAACAATTCAGTCAAACAAAGTCAGCGCTATTAGGCTACAACGGTAAAGTTAAATAGCCTAAAAAAAATAAGTTATGAAACTTCAATTTGCCCTCAGCCAAAACGATTTGGCAGGGAACAAATTATAGATTCATGAGACCAAAGATCGCCCATTAGATCTACACAAGACGAATTATATCTCATGTTTAACCACTACAGAGACATCAGAGCCAGCGGCAAACGTCTCAAAACTCCGAAAACGCCTGATAAAATGTTCAAATAGGCGCTCTCTTTATAAATAAACCACAAATTTGAGCTTTAAACAACTACATTCTCGCCTGAAAAAGTCTTAAAACTACATTTTGTGACACGTTAACAGTAGTATTTTTAAATTACGCAGAGTTTCTAATCCGCTATTGACGCTTGCTGGTTGGTGCGAGATGCATTCAGGGATACCGGTTTGTCTGAAGTCCACACAAGTCACCTCTCGATGCATCTTCGATAAAAGAGGCGGATCAAGGACACATCCGGGGATTTGAACTGTACTTGGCTAGATGTGGACTTTGAATTGGAACAGTACTTGTGCAGCGACTGATGATGTTTCACAAGTCCACGAGAACACAAGAACGCATATTGAGAAACGGCCGTTAATAACATGCTAACAAATGCTAGCAACATGCTAAATACTACTAGCAATGTGGTAAAACATGTTATCAACATGCTAATTCATGCTAGCCATTTGCTAAAACATGCTAGCAACATGTTGATTCATGTTATTTCATGCAGTGTGTTAAAACAATGTGTTAAAACATGTTAATTCATGCTAGCAATGTTATTCTTTCTCTTTCCACTTCACTAAATGTAAAGCTTATAAAACCTTCACGTTCATACGGCTTTGTCAAGCCAACATTAAAGTTTGTTCAAACAAACTTTACTCATCTTGTTTCTCTTGCAGGAGAAACATCTGAGACAAAGCTGATACTTAAATATAATATCACTAAGAAGTCTCTTGAGCTGTAAAAGAGAAAGCTCTGAGCAATGTCATGAGACTGCAGCGCTGGCACGTGTTTTTAATGCATAAATAAATCAGTTCAACCAACGGGTCGGGCACATACACGCACCGCAAACCCGTGCCAGTGTCAGTCATGCCACCGCATTCATGTGACGCCCCCGGAGGGTGGCATCATCAACAATGTCACCACTCTCGCCTGCCTCTTCCTCTCCTCCTCTTCCTCAGCGGCTCCCTGAAGACATCTGGACAAACGCCACACCAGATGTCACGATCCCAGAGCCTTCAGGTCCTTCTCCTGGAGCCGAGCCCGTGTTTATTTCCCGTTTTATATCATTAGTTTGACGTTTGAATGTGTGGTTGCAGCTGAAACAGGATTTAGACTGTTTAGCATTCAGCAGCGTGTCCCAAAACAACCTCTGCTGTGCCTCGCCTGCATGGGACACAAACACAAAATGTTTTATGATCCAACATCATGTCCCTGCACCCGTATGGATGAATCAGTATCATGCGGTGGCCCAGGAAATAGCATTTATCGAAAACTCAAAACAACATCATATTCATTAATTCATTGATTCAACTCATTTTAATTCAAATGTGTCTCTGACTGGAAGGTAAGGATGTATAAAACAACTCAAAACAAGATTCAGTTCAAGTGAAAACAATTCATTCAGTCTCTGACGGATTTAAATATCAGAAAATGTTGTTTAACATCAAAACAAAAATCAAGATAGAATTCATTAACTGATTCAATTAATTTCAATGACTCAACATATGATGTTTCAAAACAACATAAAATTCATGGAATGGTCTGATTCGGTTCACCTCATTTCAATTCAAATTTGTCTCTGACCGGAACACAAGGATGTTTGTGTCAACATTTCTTCTATAGCTTATGCAATACAGATTTCAAAGCAGCTTCACAGTGATGAAATAACAGAATCAATGAGGCAAACATCATCAAATATGAGACTAATTCAAATTCTGCTGTAAAGCAGCAAAAAAGACAATAGTGTGATTATTCAGCTCAGTGTTGATTCAGTTCAGTTCAATATGTGTAAAGTTCATCAATTATGAAATGAGTTCAATTCAGCTATAAGCAGCTCTAAAACAATAGTGTCATTATTCAGCTCAAGTCCGATCAATGTTGATTCAATTCGGTTCAATAACAGTGTGAATATTGCAAAATTTATCAATTATGAAATGAGCCGAATCAGCTATAAACTAAAGCATAAAGCAATGTCTTAAAATAACTCAAGATTCATTAATTGGCCTGATTCAGTTCATTTTAAACCAGTCTCTGACTGATTTAAATATCTGAAAACTTTATGTTTAACACAAAAATCAAGATCAAAACTAAATCAGATTCATTAAATGGCCTGATTCAATTAATTTCAATAGACAATCTCACACAAAAACAGCATCAGATTCAATTACTGATCTCATTCAATTAAACTAAAATCCGTTTCATTAAAGGGTCAGTTCTGTCATTGAAATGTCTGTCATTAATTACCATTAATTACCCATGTCGATCCAAACCCGTAAGACCTTAATTCATCTTCGGTACACAAATTAAAATATTTTTGATTAAATTAATGTACTAGTTCAATAATATTTTTTCTTTAATATTTTATATTTTTAGGAGAATTCATGGTACTACTAAATATATTCTCTAACCAAACCTCCAAACCAAACCAAATTTTTTTGGGTCTACCACTTGACTTTTTTTGTCCCATAACTCTCAGCATCTTTTAAGAAATGTAAAATGACTGTCTTACTGCGTCCAAACTCGGCAGCGATGGTGCGTTGCGAGAGGCTTTGCTTGTGCAGCTCAACAATCCTGCCACGTTCAAAGAGAGAAAGCCTTTTTGCCTTTGCCATCAGGAGATCATGACAGTGTGACTGCCTGAAGGACAATGACATGAAAGCCATATTTTTGCGCAGATTTTAACTTTTTAAGGCTGTGGTCTTAAACTTTTGATGAGCTGATGAACAGCCTGTTTGAGTTTAAATGCAGTTTTCAATAAATTACCTACTCTCTGTTTTTTGCCTCTTGCTCCTGTTTCTTCTTTTGGCATTTTGAAGCAGTACTTACAACCCGGTTACGATTCACCAGCGCGAAATGCGAACACTTGTAATGTTTCCCCCAGACTTAAGATTTTTTTCATCAGGAGTATATATATGTATATTTTTTTGGGGGGGACCAAGTTTCATACCATTCCGATGGGAAAAAAACAACAACAAAAAAACATATTTTTTGGGTCAAAAATGAGGGTTAAAAGTACTAAAAAGTAATGTTCTAATTTACGAGCTAAATGAGGAAGGAGAGAATCTGAGGTGAGAATTACAGAAGGTGAGCGCCTGCAGCTGTGTTAAAACGCCCCTCACATGATTAATGTCCGGCTGCCTCTTACACCTGACAGAGACGATGACGTGCGGAGAAAGAATGTGATATCTGCAGGCATGAATGTTTTCCATTGGCTCATTTCTGATATATTAGAACAGAATGATGATTACAAATAAATAATATATGACGCATTATATTATATATTATATTCCAGTAGATATGCTACAATATTGACTGAAAATGAAATTCTGTCATCGTCTACTTGCTCTCATCTTCTTCCAATATGCTGTTATTTGTCTGTGAAACACAAAAGAAGAATTTTCGGTAACACTTTAGTATGGGGAACACATATTCACTATTAACTATGAATTTTGCCTCAATAAACTCCTAATTTATCACGTACTAATAGTTAGTAAGTACGTTTTTGTAGCGTTCAAACTTAGGTATTGGGTATGATTAAGGGATGTAGAATAATGTCATGCAGAATAAGGCATTAATATGTGCTTTATAAGTACTAATAAACAGCCAATATACTAGTAATATGCAGGTTAATAGTGTAAATTGGACCCTAAACTAAAGTGTTACCGAATTTTCACATCTGTGAAGCTCCAAAAATGATGACAGAAATGATGACGAGGGCGGGGCAACCTGTCACTCACATGAGATCCACCAATAGCAAACCACAACCATCCAATCAATTCCCCATGGACAAAATCAAGTCCCATCCTACATTTTTTCTTGCTCCAGAAGCCGTTTCACTCTGATAAACGGCACAATAGGGAAGAAAAAACTATCGCGACTTCAGTTTCATGCCAACTTTAAGTGAACCATTCTGATTCTCATAAATAGGTGTAAATGCAGAAATCTAGCAATACGTTCACCTCTTGGCAAATGTCATATGATAATTAATCTACATGAAGAAGTTCTGTCTCTTTTGCTGTATAAGAGGGCGAGTGTATGACCAAAGGTTCTGGTAGAGCAAATTTAAAGACAAAAGGGTTTCCTCTTCCTCCACGATCCCGCTGGGTCGAGCCACATCTGCCCACGAGTGGCTCAGAGAAGAAACCAACGGGATTCTGATAGACCACAGGAAGATGAATCATCCTGTCACTCACAGGGAACACTGACTGGAAATTAAAGGCATATTTCATACTGAAATTCACTAAGGGCCTAGACGAGTCTCCATGGAGATAAAGAAGCTGCAAATTTGATTTTTATATCTAAAGAACACAGGACTGATTCGCAGAAGGCCATTAAAAACTAAAAATAGGCACACCTGAGCAAAGAAATCAACTATACGCAAAAAAGCCAAATCATTTGTTTGGTGAATTTTATTTAGCTCTTAATAAACTAAAGGATTTAAAGCCAACACGAAATCAAAAGTGACTGAGAATGAGTAAATGATGACAGGTTTTTAATTAGTTTGTTTAAGCACTTCCCAAAGACTTCTGAAAGACACACACTGTCCTCATGTGAATGAAAGTGATGAAGAACAGAAGGTGTGTTTATGAGAGAATAGCGATATGAAACTGAACAACAACACTTCACACTGCAGACATGCTCAATATATGCTGGACTTTTATGAGACGTTTGACCCCATCGTCCCGTCCGCTTACGGTTTTTTATGGGGTTTTCGGCTAGACAGATGTGCCGTCTCTCGCTTCAGAGTTACAGTGCGTCTAAACCACGAGCAAACAAAACAATACAGCTAAATTAAACTATGATAAAACATCCGCCTTATACTGAACAAATCTTTCACCATTTTATCTACTGTTTCCCAGTATCCTTTGCACTACACAAGAGGATTTCAACTTTTTATATTTAAATGGATGTACATAAAAAAATACAAACACTTTACAATAACTAATTATGATATAACTAAGAACTAATAAGGAAATACTCAATTCTGATTGGCTGGAAAGTGTGCATTAAAGGTAGGGTAAGCAATTTCAGAGAGGCTAGTAGTAATCGCAAGTTATCTTTGAAAGCATAAGATCCCACCCTCCCTTCAGAGTATCTCCAAAGCCACGCCTCCTTCAAAACACATGTACACACAGGGAACGAAGCATCACAAGAGACAGCGTTAAACTACCTCATGTCTCAAAGCACATAACATTACATAATAATGAACGTAAACAACTTACAGAGCGCTGACTATACTAACTGACTGCTACAGATTCATTTCGCCGTTGATAGTGTTGCCAGAGAAATACATAAATCCGAGTCTGAGCTCCAGGTAGAACATCATGGGTACGGTTACGACATGGTGTGAACGCAGCATAAGCTGGTTGTTTTGGTTCAGGAGGAACTGTAAAAGGCGGCTGCTGTTTGTTTACGGCCCTCTGTGACTGTGTCTGCAACTCTGCATAGCCTTATGGAACACGCTGATGACGTGTGATGTCTGCGCAAGCAGATGCGTGGAGGTATGGAAATACATATGTTGACAGGCAGGTAGGACATCCTATCATTGCATTCGGACCGAACGCAATGATTGGACAAACATGTTTTGGTCCTGAGACTTCCACAGAGAAGATATATACGTTTTTAATATTTAGACCACTTCTATTATTGATGGCTATCAGGATGTGAAGTGAGTTTCAACCAGAATAAAAAAAAAGTGTTAACCTATCTTCAAGTAAGAGATAACCAACGGCTAGCTGTGCATTAAATGATTTTAACGCACAATGTGGAGGCATAGAACCACCTGACGTGAAGCGGAGTGCAATCAAATCGTTTAATGCACAGCTAGATGTAGATTATCCTGCTTATACATTTACCAGCACTGATAAGGTAAAGCTGTCATTGATAATTACAGTGCTAATTTGACTGGAAGGGTTAAAATGGCGGTTATTTTCATCAGCTACCACTTGTTAGATCTAGCATTCTGCCCACTTTAAAGGCACAGTATGTAAGTTTTGCCGCTAGAGGTCACTTATTCAAAACAAAGCCGTATCTTGATGGTGCTGTGAATGAGCGTGAAATCATGGGTGTTTTGTTTTGAAACTTCACCTCCACAGATGATGGAAAGGAATCTGACGGACTCGGGCAGAAATCATGTTCATGAATGAGCGAATGTATTAAAGTTTTGTTAACGTTACGGTAGGATGAAGCAGGACGCGCCGAGAGCCCTTGGGAGCAAATGCTAATGAGAGAGACTTGCGTGAAAGATCGGTCTCTGAGCTTTTATTATGCTTATGCTGAATTTACAATAATGTAAATATGACCCTATTTACTGTCAAAATGCACATTTAAGTTAGAAGTATGAGTCAGAGTATTACAAACTCCTTTCATAAAATATCTTAAATGAAAGAAGAAAAAAAAAAAAAAACTTGATACACTTATATGAACTTAAATAAAATGATACCCTCAGGTGCACACTGGAGACTCTTTTATGAGTATATCTTTAGAAATGTTTTCACAAGACTTTTGGCAGTCAATGGACAGTTGCCAGGCAATATCCGAATGTTAAATTGAGTGGAACAAAGTATTGTTGAATCATTTTAAAATCAAGAGACTCGCTTTCAAAGAGCGTCTGTAAAGTGTATGTGTCCCGTATCAGCAGATGCTCTGTCTAGCTCTAGTGACTGTCATTGAGGGTTCACAGTCAGCACACTTGGTGTGTGAACGCAGTGACAGCGACAGAGGATGATGATGTCACAGATTTCCCTGAAGGAAGTACCAGCGCTTTAAAGATACGTGTTAAAGTTCCAGATAAAATGATCCATTTTGACATCATCAAAAGCCACAATGACATCATTAAAAACAACATCCTATCAGTTTGAGTCAAAAGGAGATTTTTAAACTTAATCTTAATTTCTTTAGGTTTTAACTCTTTCACTATCCAATTAATTAAAATCTGTAAATGATTTAACAGTCCAACATGTTATTGCTCAATCGACTTGTTTCATAATTGATGATTTTTGCAACACTGTTATTGAACTGAATTGAATCAACATTGGCTCGAGCTGAATAAGGACACAATTGTTTTCTGTAGAGCTGCTTTAGCTGAATTGATCTAAAATCGATGAACTTTACACAGTTATTGAACTGAACTCAACACTGAATTGAGCTGAATAAGAACACTATAGAGTGCATTAGTGCCCACCCCCTTTTTCAGCGGCGCTGGTTCCGGAAGTATTTTTTCCATTCATTTTTTCCCATAGGGATTTAAAAAAGTCTTTGTTAAAGAGTTATATGCCACGAACAAAGCCAATCAGCTACAAGGTGAATCACAACACTACAAACTTTGATTTGAAGCAAAACAGTTTTTGAAAATCAGACAAAAAGACAAAGGTACAAAAGCTTTAGTGAGGGAAAGAACTACAATCCCATGAAGCATTGCGAACAGCATAATCAAATTAAAAACAATGGAAAAATATAAAACTACTCATTTACAAATACTGATTTTTTCATATATATAGGCTATACACAGATCAGGCATAAGATTATGACCACCTTCCTAATATTGTGTTGGTCCCCCTTTTGCTGCCAAAACAGCCCTGACCTGTCGAGGCATGGACTCACTAGACCCCTGAAGGTGTGCTGTGGTATCTGGCCCCAAGATGTTAGCAGCAGATCCTTTAAGTCCTGTAAGTTGCGAGGTGGGGCCTCCATGGATCGGACTTGTTTGTTCAGTACATCCCACAGATGCTCGATTGGATTGAGTCAACACCTCAAACTCGTTGTTGTGCTCCTCAAACCATTCCTGAACCATTTTTGCTTTGTGGCAGGGTGCATTATCCTGCTGAAAGAGGCCACAGCCACCAGGGAACAATGCTTAGGTAGGTGGTACGTGTCAAAGTAACATCCACATGGATGGCAGGACCCAAGGTTTCCCAGCAGAACATTGCCCAAAGCATCACACTGCCTCCGCCGGTTTGCCTTCTTCCCATAGTGCATCCTGGTGCCATGTGTTCCCCAGGTAAACGACGCACACACATCCGACCATCCACGTGATGTAAAAGAAAACGTAATTCATCAGACCAGGCCACCTGCTTCCATTGCTCCGTGGTCCAGATCTGATGCTCACGTGCCCACTGTTGGTGCTTTCGGCGGTGGACAGGGGTCAGCATGGGCACCCTATTCAGCCCCATATGCAACAAACTGCGATGCACTGTGTATTCTGACACCTTTCTATCAGAACCAGCATTAACTTCTTGAGCAATTTGAGCTACAGTAGCTCATCTGTTTGATCGGACCACACGGGCCAGCCTTCGCTCCTCACGT
The DNA here is from genome assembly GCA_039654105.1 of Coreius guichenoti. Lineage (NCBI taxonomy): Eukaryota > Metazoa > Chordata > Actinopteri > Cypriniformes > Gobionidae > Coreius > Coreius guichenoti. The sequence goes on from CM077173.1 coordinate 34,978,723, forward strand.
ACATCAATGAACCTTGGACGCCCATGACCCTGTCGCCGGTTCACCACTGTTCCTTCCTTGGACCACTTTTGATAGATACTGACCACTGATCACTCCACAAGAGCCAGGAATTCCGTTGTTAAATGCTTATTTTTAAAATAAGTTGAAATAAAGCAGGCTGACGGCTTCAGCAGAAGCAAATAGCATCGATTAACAACCTCGTAGCTAACAGTAGATCTGTCTTTAAAGGTTTATAAGTTACTGTTTAATGTCAATTATAAAACGGTTAGTTCCAGTCCTAGATTCAGATTGGTAGTGATACACAAAACCGTTGGGTGAAGCGGTCATAGCTGTGTTTTATCATGAATAAAACACAGCTATGACCGCTTCACCCAACGGTTTTGTGTATCACTACACAACACCCTTGGCAATGTAAACATATGTTTGGTCTCAATTGATATTGTTCATTGAAGCTTACTATACTATTGTGAGAGAGAGCGATTGAGTGACCAAGTACATTACCTGCGTTCAGATTTAGCATATTCCTTCAGTTCAGTCCTATGTTCATAATAAAAAATCAGTTTGAATGTCGGCTGCAATATCTTGTCCTTTTAACAGTAAAGGGGTTTTCCATGCCGACACTGACGCTAGTCAAAGCATTTGTCAATTGCGTTTTGCTCCCGTGTTCACACAAGTTTCAGTCCTTTCAATATAAAAGTCTTCGCTGCTGAGTGACTCAATAATAAAGACAGTCTTTGCCACCATCTAATGGCATAATAATGTAACTTCTGTTGCTGTTCAAAGTCAGGGACTTTTTTTCTCCGGCGGAAGGAAGGCTTTTAGTGATTTTACTTCATGAAAGTTGCATTGATACATATATTTTGTCTTTAATTTGTATTGTGTGGTAATCGTTTTATAAAAGCAATAAGCCCCGTGAAGCCGTGGCTTACAGTGAATTTATAACAGCTAAGAGGCGTTGTTAGGCACGATGTAGTCTCAGCCTCAGATGTCACGCCCACAGACCATTGGCTGAACGTCTGATGCATATGGGATACTTTTCTGGAAACACTTCAGGAGTTTCGAAGTCGTCATCTGATTGGTTGAATTCTACAGGATGTCCGCGATACGTGTGTGTTGCGTTCTTTAACGGTCCGCCTGGAAACAAATCGTGTTTACAACTGTGCCAATGAGCGCTTACCAGGATCAACTAAAAGCTGGATTTTCAAAAGTATATAAAGTTCACGGCTCCATTGTTGAACAACGTTCTTGAATTAATAATTTATAGATGCACGCCGGTCTGTTATTGCAGGGACATCGACTTTATATTTTCACGCCACTAAACATGAACAAAACGAATTGTGATTGGTTGGTTACATGTCAGTCAAAAGTCCTCTTGGGTGGTCCTCGACCAATGAAAGCTGCGATAGAGTCCAGACCTTCTGCCGTCAGTCTGAAGGTCTGGCTACGCGAGGCTAGGCACAACACACAGTGGCTTCTTGGGGCTTATTGCTTTATTTTTTCTCTACGGAGAAAATAAATGGCACTCTATTGTCATCTGTAGAGCTGCACTTACCAGAGGAATATGAATTCAGGTATTTTCCAGTTCATTAGAACTAAAACACGGAATGCCACAGTCACGGATCAATCTAAGGGAATGCCGTGAAACAACGCAGCAGACAGTCACATCCCCTTTGAACCACAATCCGACACACTAGGAGTGCGCCGCCCACTCATATTAAACTGCCACACATGTCAGACAAACAAAACAATGGCTTGATTTCCTGGACACATCAGCGAGGGCTTGGGCTGTAGATGCCATGGTTACCTTCACCCTCGAGACTCATTGCTTGTTATTCTGTCATTTATACAGCCAGCAGCCCCAGTGTCAATATCTTCTGGCACAGACATCCTGACAGTGTGATAAAATACCTGTCGCAGGTGTCAAGCGATGGCTTCTTGAAGACACAATCTTCACGCATGGCAAATATTATAAAACGACCCGTTATATGTTGAGTGGTGACACTAATGGAATGGGGATGTTACCGTGGAGACGAGCACGACCTCATCCCATGGCTTATAATGGAAGTTGCCGGATAATGTCAGAATGGAACATTATATAGCCTAGTAATAACCACAGACTCCTGAAGCTCGTTTGTGTAATATTCACGATTCATGTCGTGTCCTCCTGAGGAAAACTACATTTGTTTGTGTTTAGTGCTAGTTTGTGTAATCAAGTTTCATATCAGAACATCTACAGATTCTGATTTACTGTTTAGCTGCGAGCTCTGAATGTAATGAGCACTTGGGGAAATTTCATGTTTTAATTTTGCTGACATTCGTCTTCTATTCCACAGCGCGCTAATAATATTCACAGAGAGAATTCAATTGAAAAGCTACTATATGAAAAAGGTCATTTCCGAACTGAGCCCATTTTAAAAATCAAATTTTAGCTATAAATAGTGCAATATATGCCTTTTTATTTTCCTTGCACAGGTGAAAATATTCTGTAGAGAATGCGAGTGAATCACACAAAACATTTCCAGGTCACAGTTTATCTCGAAAGAAGAATATATATATTTGCATATGTACAAAGAGGCCTGTTTTTACACAACAGCTTGTCGCTGGGGCAGTACCCTTAAAATGACATCTGTGTACCTTTGTGGTAAAAAAAAGGTACACAGATGTCCTTTTAAGGGTACTGCCCCAGCGACAAGCTGTTGTACTCCTAAAGGTACAATTTTGATACCCCTTTTCTCTGTGTGTAGGACCATTCAGTTTTCTGCATTGTGACACTTAAGCACATTTTCACACATTTAAGTTTTATGTATATATATACATATATATACATATATATATATATATATATATAAATGTATTTATATATTTAAATCAGTATATTTATAATATTTTCTTTAGATTGTCTTTTTATATTAAGTCTTCTGAAAATTCCCATTCCACAGCATGCCAAATACTATTCATGGAGAGAATTCAATTTTAAAGCTACAATATTTTTGAATTTCCTGTACGTGTATGAAAAATGTCAAATTGAATAAATGTACACAGTCAAACTAAGACCATTTAAAACTTTTAATTTTAGTTATAAATAGCACAATATTTTGCTCAGTCGTGTGTTTCCTTGTACAAGTGACAAACACACTTTCTGAACATATGTGTTTTTAATGAATTTACCATTAGTGAAACAAAAATGAATACATTCAAATAAATCTAAACTCTTACTGTAAAACTATTAAAGGTGTACATGTCATGTAAACACTCTCTTTCTCTGACTTTAGTCTTTGTGAGCAAGAGTTTTATACAGGCAAAGTCTTCAATAAAAGTCTAAAAATACTGTAGTGTGTGTGTGTGTGTGTGTGTATCTGTACGTGTGTCTGTGCGTGCGTGTGTGGTCCAAACCCTACGTTATGAGGACAAAATGTGTGTGTGTGTGTGTGTGTGTGTGTGTGTGTGTGTGTGTGTGTGTGTGTGTGTGTGTGTGTGCGTATGTGTGTTTGTATGCGTGTGTTTGTGTGTGTGTGAATCTCACAAAACCTGACAAGAGCATGTCTGGGTCATTTACCATACACCAAAATCAAAAGAAAAAAATGAATCCTATGAATCCTATTCTGCACATTAAAATTCCAAATATATTAAACTGAAATATATTAAAATATATATAATAATAATTAAAATATATTACAATTCCTTAAGAGTAAAATGTCCAGGTGTCATACACCAAAATAAAAAGAAAACAATATAACATATTTTTTTATTCAAAATATAATTTATTTTTCTTTCGATCTTTGGGTGAAATGTTTTTTTTTTGTTGTGAGATTCACCTGTGTGTGTGTGTGTTAATTAGACGGCCTGTATGGTGTAAAGAGGAAATGATGTTTATGTACATTCTCTGTGTTACTGCCAATTTCACTCACTTAAATGATCAAAACATTTTGATATGAAATCATGTCATAAATGGCAACATCACAGTGTTTTCATCTACTGTTTTCCTTTTCTCTGTATATTTCTCTCCTGCGAGATACGATCTCAGAACAGGAAATGACTCTTAAGGGAGGTGATATCCCAGAATGCACTGCATACCTGCTGTGAGCCCTCGTTTAGTCTCTGTTTGTCTGTTTTCCCTCATCGCTCACTCTCTCTTCTGGATGATGTTCAATATCTGAGTGAATTCTGTACATAGTCTTTTCCCGTTCACTCACTTCCTCCAGAAATTGTTGAATCAAACCAACCCGCTCCGAGATGAATGACAACATCACAACATTCAATTCGTCTCATGATGTTATCCAGTCAGTCTGGGGAACTAAAGCGGTTTCACTACTCTTTTTTTTTTTTTGCTTCAATGTTGCAACATCCATTATTTACTAACATTAAAAATGTCTGAATGTGGTTCACTTGATCAAGTGTAAAAAATGATTTTTAAAAAAAAATGCAAATAAAACATTACTTTTTACAAGAAAATACTATTTCAGTCTTTCTACTTCAAATTTTCATGTTTAATACTATGGGCCCTATTTTAACAATCTGAGCACATGGTCTGAAGCGCATGGCGCAGCTGCACTTAGGGCGTGTCCAAATCCACTTTTGCTAGTTTAACTACGGAAAAAATGTTCGGCGCGCCAGGCAAATGGTCCAAAAGGGTTGTATGTAGTCTCTTAATGAGTCATGGGTGTGTTTTAGGCGTAACGTGCAATAAACCAATCAGAGTCTCATCTCCCATTCCCTTTAAAAGCCAATTGTGCTTGCACCATGGCGGATTCCTCTCCAGAGAGGAATCCTTTTATTTTTAATATTTTAAAATGTTTGTGTGCTGCTGTGCGTCCCTGTGTGTGTAATAAGCAGAGTCAGGGCTCGACATTAACGCTTGTCCGGGACAAGTGGATTTTTTTAAAGGGGCAAGTGAAAGAGAATTTTACTTGCCCGACCGGACAAGTATTCTGATTAAAATGTCAATAACAAAAAATAACTAGGGAATCACCAAAACGCGAGAATGATTCTGCATTAATTTAGTGTAAGTGGCGATTGATAGTGAATAATAATATAAAATATAATGTACTGACGGTAACAAGGTTGCGCTGTTGAGGCTCGTGCAGTCTCATGAGGAGAAATCGCAACAAATGAGCGCAGCACACACAAAGAAACTCTGTTAACTTACTGTGGTAAAAATTCAAAATGTGGAGTTTTTATATTTTTAACATATGATACAGTTAAGAAACATCACATGACCAAGAGTGCTAAATACCATAACGACTGAAAATGCCATACTGATTTCATTTTATTTGAATGAATGACTCACTCATTAAGACGGTCACCTGCCGCCACCTACTGGCGGTTTAGATTCATGCTTAAAAGTATCATTCTTTCAAACATTTCTTATTTGTATATTCCAAAAATATTCAAAGCAATCTCATAAAAGTTTTTAATGCAGTTGTAATTTTTCAGTGTAAATTATTTCATTTGATTGATAACAGCCCTATAGTGTCTTATTATTTTAACTGAATTTATTGATCAAATTTAAGAATTTAAAATGAAAGACGAAGCATATATTTAAAATATATATATATATATTTTTTTTAATATTTCATTTATTTTTATTATACCTTTATAAAGGTAAAAATATAATTCATGCAGATTTAAATATGTCAAAGCTGACTGAACACTGATGCTTCAGAATAAATTATATTTACAACACCAATAATTCCTATTTTTTTCTGGACAAGCTAATTTTTTACTCGGACAAGTGAATGACCGATTTACTTGTCCGGAGGACAAGCACATGAAAAGGCTTAATGTCGAGCCCTGAGAGTGTACGCGTGTTGTGCACACGCCTATAGGCGCATATTACTAACGCGCCCTTTAAATAACATCAAAAATACTGCGCTATTGACTTTAGACCAGGTTTTTGTTGGTCACTGGCAACGCTAACGCGTTTTAAACCATACAAACGTCCGTCTGTCAACTGTTTTGCTTGTGAAGTATTGATTATTAGTGCTGTCAATCGAAAAAATTAACTAATCACACATTTTTCTGTAATTAATTGCGATTACTAACATTAAAGTTTTTAATATATATTTTTATATTGTAATAATTTCACATTTAATCTCCAAATTAATGTAGAAGCAACATAAAGACAGTAGCCTATATTTTAAATATTTGTGTAATGGCATCTTTTAATGAAAGAAGGCCTGTATTACCAATACTGCTACTGATGTCTCTATGAAATAAATGTTTTCTAGATTTTAGCCATTATGGCCATTCAGCATTACAGTATAATTGAAAGCTATAATTTTTTTTTTTTTTTTTTTAAACATTTATTAGGCTTTAAATAACTTAACTTTTAATTTAAGTGAAATTGAAACAATCGTCACATAAACCCGTTATAATAAATTTACCTTTTACATTTACCTGTGCCTTCAATATATCAGGGCTCCTTTTTTCTATTGGCCCAGTCAGACCGGTTCAGACTGGTTTTACTTGCCCTGTCAAAATGCACAAAAAGTTATTGTTTTCATTGTTTTTGACCCATGTAACCTTGTAAAAAGTGCTTTAAAACCCTCATCCCTCCATCGCACTTTGTAAAAAACCCTTCCCTTGCGGGTCAAAATGTCCAGAAAGCTTATTTCATATCATTTTGATAATATTTTTTAAAAATTTTAATGCATTTTTGGAGACTTTTTGATATATATATATTTTTTATTTTATTTACCTTTAAATTACTAGATTTTATCAATAAATAATACATAAATAATATTTTAAGCACTTGCTTCACATTCTTTCAACTGAAATTCAAAATAACTCACAATTATTTTGTGTCCTTGCCGACCTCTTGTGGAAAAAAAATAATATAACATGCTATTTCATGACTCTTGCCACTAGATGGCAACAAATTAGCTGTTCCGCTGGGTCCTAAAGTCAGTTTCTCTTCAGTATGCATTCAGATACACATGTAGACATCATAAAATATATATATTTTTTTAATCAGTTTTAGCATTTTAAGTTTGAATTTTGAGCATTTTTAGGTTTTTCTATGTGAAGCATTCCTTGCATTCCATTCATTCCTATGGGGGTCAAATTGACCCGTGAGAGAAGGATTTGTTACTTTTTGTAAATTTCAAGAACAAAACTCCTCGAATCGAGTCAATTTTTTTGTGTATTTGTGGTTCAAGTGTGACAAAAGTCCTAGGGTCTTGGACCACTTCGATGAACACTCAATTTTTTAATTTTTTTTAAAAAAGTATGACCTGAGGGAAGGATGAGGGTGATTTTCAGGTAGGTCTAACAGGATATGTACAGAAAATGAATAAAGTTATCAAACACTTCACAGTCTTCACTGCATAAATTATAAATTAAATAGATTAATCCTTATTAAAGCTACAAAAGTTATTCAACCAATAAAAAAAATGCGAAAATCAAAAGATTTTCTCTTTTTCTTTTGTTCTTTGATTATCCTTAATGACAGACAGCAGCAGGTTTATTAGGCTGCTGTCACTTTAAGAGCTGAAGCACATGACGCGGATCTGACACGCATCACATTTTCTCATAACTCTTTACATTCATTGAAGACTTCATTTAACGCATTTAAGACTGTGCTTGCGAGGATACTCGACAAAACTGGCATTTTGGCATAATTTTGTGTGTTTTTGTCCATTCAAACACTGTCTGAAGGGGCTTTCTGTGCGCACGAGTGAGAGTAAAAAATACGGATGCTGTGTTAATTGCGTTAAATATTTTTAACGCATTAAACTGAAAAAACGAATTGTATGCGTTTTGAATTTTGACAGCCCTAGTGTTTATGTATTTTTCTTTACGTTAAGTGATACTTGATTTTATATTCTGTGACTGATGAATGGCATTCAGACATTTTTAAGTGTCCAGATACTTTTCCTAAACTACTTTATACTTTTCGTCACGTAAACGTCTCTCTCTCTCTCCGTCCGTCTGTCTGTCTGTCTCAAGGTTGTTTCTTGGCGTTCCTGCCGAACTTGTCACTGAGTTGTTGAATGAGGTCAGCCAGTTCTCCAGTGGCCTGAGATTTCTCTTCCAGAAGCTCGTAGCGCAGACTGGAGATGTCCTGCTTTATTTCCTTCAGTTCACCTGTAACACACACACACACACACACACACACAAAGCTCGAGTTAGTTTGACACATGATTTGAGGTGACCACAAATAAGATGCTTCTGCTTATAAAACACACACAGGACGTGCGGGTAAAATAAAAGCAGACGGTACGGTCAATCTACTGGGTTTTTACCTTCATTGACTTCATCATTCTCTCTGTCGACCTGAGCCTTCAAAACATAGCGCTTAATCAAACGCTTCATTATCTTCTGTTAGACAGATATGAGGGAGAAAGATATTGTCATTTTAACACGATCATAATGAACTCTAGTCAGTTTCACATGGTTTGTTGAGTCTCTCACCTGATATCTCGTGGGGTTTTTGATGGGTTTCTTTAAGGTGTTCTCCTCTCGGCTCCTGACATTTGCTCGATGACGATCAGCCTGAAAAAACACCAATATTCAACATTCAACTGATGTGCATCACAGGTGTATTTCTATCATTTATTTTACAATAGCATCCAATCACATTCATAATGCATGACTACTTTGAGCCTTCACAATGTGAAATGTTTTTGCACTGACTGATTCATTTGTTATGAGTAACAAGATTTTTTGTTATGTTTTGTTTTGTGTGTATCACAAAGGAGAAAGTATTCAAAAAAGATAAAGTACATTGCAAAATGGGCATTACCACCTGGTTATGTAACATGTATATAAAAATGTTTTTGCACAGAATTCTCAGCAAAAATAACTACATCATAATATACACCGATCAGGCATAACATTATGAGGTGAAGTGAATAACACTGATTATCTCTTCATCATGGCACCTGTTAGTGGCTGGGATATATTAGGCAGCAAGTGAACATTTTGTCCTCAAAGTTGATGTGTTAGAAGCAGGAAAATTGGGCAAGTGTAAGGATTTGAGTGAGTTTGACAAGGGCCAAATTGTGATGGCTAGACGACTGGGTCAGAGCATCTCCAAAACTGCAGCTCTTGTGGGGTGTTCCCAGTCTGCAGTGGTCAGTATCTATCAAAAGTGATCCAAGGAAGGAACAGTGGTGAACCGGCGACAGGGTCATGGGCGGCCAAGGCTCATTGATGCACGTGGTGAGCGAAGGCTGGCCCGTGTGGTCCGATCAAACAGACGAGCTACTGTAGCTTAAATTGCTCAAGAAGTTAATGCTGGTCCTGATGGAATGGAAAGGTATCAGAATACACAGTGCATCAGTGCAGATAATGCACCATGTCACAAAGCAAAAATGGCTCAGGAATGGTTTAAGGAGCACAACAACGTGTTTGAGGTGTTGACTTGGCCTCCAAATTCCCCAGATCTAAATCCAAATCGAGCATCTGTGGGATGTGCTGAACAAACAAGTCCGATCCATGGAGGCCCCACCTCCCAATTTACAGGACTTAAAGGATCTGCTGCTAACATCTTGGTGCCAGATACCACAGCACACCTTCAGGGGTCTAGTGGAGTCCATGCCTCGACGGGTCAGGGCTGTTTTGGCAGCAAAAGGGGGACCAACACAATATTAGGTCATAGGTCATAATGTTATGCCTGATCAGTCTATATATATATATATATACAGTGGGGAGAACAAGTATTTAATACACTGCCGATTTTGCAGGTTTGCCCACTTACAAAGCATGTAGAAGTCTGTAATTTTTATCATAGGTACTCTTCAACTGTGAGTGACGGAATCTAAAACAAAAATCCAGAAAATCACATGGTATGATTTTTAAGTAATTAATTTGCATTTTATTGCATGACATAAGTATTTGATACATCAGAAAAGCAGAACTTAATATTTGGTACAGAAACCTTTGTTTGCAATTACAGAGATCATACGTTTCCTGTAGTTCTTGACCAGGTTTGCACACACTGCAGCAGGGATTTTGGCCCACTCCTCCATACAGACCTTCTCCAGATCCTTCAGGTTTCAGGGCTGTCGCTGGGTAATATGGACTTTCAGCTCCCTCCAAAGATTTTCTATTGGGTTCAGGTCTGGAGACTGGCTAGGCCACTCCAGGACCTTGAGATGCTTCTTACGGAGCCACTCCTTAGTTGCCCTGGCTGTGTGTTTCGGGTCGTTGTCATGCTGGAAGACCCAGCCACGACCCATCTTCAATGCTCTTACTGGGGAAGGAGGTTGTTGGCCAAGATCTCGCGATACATGGCCCCAGCCATCCTCCCCTCAATACGGTGCAGTTGTCCTGTCCCCTTTGCAGAAAAGCATCCCCAAAGAATGATGTTTCCACCTCCATGCTTCACAGTTGGGATGGTGTTCTTGGGGTTGTACTCATCCTTCTTCTTCCTCCAAACACGGCAAGTGGAGTTTAGACCAAAAAGCTCTATTTTTGTCTCATCAGACCACATGACCTTCTCCCATTCCTCCTCTGGATCATCCAGATGGTCATTGGCAAACTTCAGACGGGCCTGGACATGCGCTGGCTTGAGCAGGGGGACCTTGCGTGCGCTGCAGGATTTTAATCCATGACGGCGTAGTGTGTTACTAATGGTTTTCTTTGAGACTGTGGTCCCAGCTCTCTTCAGGTCATTGACCAGGTCCTGCCGTGTAGTTCTGGGCTGATTCCTCACCTTCCTCATGATCATTGATGCCCCACGAGGTGAGATCTTGCATGGTGCCCCAGACCGAGGGAGATTGACCGTCATCTTGAACTTCTTCCATTTTTTAATAATTGCACCAACAGTTGTTGCCTTCTCACCAAGCTGCTTGCCTATTGTCCTGTAGCCCATCCCAGCCTTGTGCAGGTCTACAATTTTATCCCTGATGTCCTTACACAGCTCTCTGGTCTTGGCCATTGTGGAGAGGTTGGAGTCTGTTTGATTGAGTGTGTGGACAGGTGTCTTTTATACAGGTAACGAGTTCAAACAGGTGCAGTTAATACAGGTAATGAGTGGAGAACAGGAGGGCTTCTTAAAGAAAAACTAACAGGTCTGTGAGAGCCAGAATTCTTACTGGTTGGTAGGTGATCAAATACTTATGTCATGCAATAAAATGCAAATTAATTATTTAAAAATCATACAATGTGATTTTCTGGATTTTTGTTTTAGATTCCATCTCTCACAGTTGAAGAGTACCTATGATAAAAATTACAGACTTCTACATGCTTTGTAAGTAGGAAAACCTGCAAAATCGGCAGTGTATCAAATACTTGTTCTCCCCACTGTATATATATATATATATTTCTACAATTTAACTTACACATTATTTATTTACATTATATATAATTTATATTTATAATATATAAATAAAATTTTTATGATAATTATATATAGAATTTATATACAAGTATTTTATAATATATATATATACACACATACATTCTACAATTATTTCTACAATTTAAATTACATATTATATATTTAAATTATAAACTATTTATTTTATAATATAGAATATTACATTCGTATGCATATTCTATACACAATCTAATTCCATCCTGCATTCTGTGTTTCAGTGTATTCTGCATTAGTTCTCTACAGACGTCTGCTGACCCGGCACTTCAGAAGGCAAAACACTGTGAGCGTCTGATACATGTAATATCAGATTTCAGTCTTTTGTTCTTTAAATGACACTTGATTGAGTCTCACTGTCAAGATCATTTCCATTTAAAAGATTTTTATCAAAGTCCTTCTGTTCGTCTGCAGGTGTGAATCAGTTTTAAAGATGCAAAACTGCAGATGAGAGTGAACTGAGCTATCAGTGCGATGGATTAAACCAGACAAATTACTTCTACAGTGAACATTTGTTAAGTTAAAAATAATATGTAAGTACTCTGAATTGCATACTTTTAGTGTGTTAGTATAAGTATGTGTTTTACCTTCAGCCGTGAATTGAGCATGCCCATCTCCAGCTCGTTGTCATGCCGATGACCTTTGCCCTTACACAGTCGTATAAGGCAGGACTTGACTCGGACGATCAGGTAGTAGAAGGATTTCGGGGTGGGCACCAGGTTAAACGGAGCAGGCAACGTCCGGCCCTCATCGAAATACGACAACCAGAGTTTAGCACGAGCAAACTTCCATTCCACATCAGCGTCTTCCTGCAGAGACCCAGAGATTTAACAAAAACATCAAGACTGTGACAAGCAGGGCGGGCGAGAGCCGTGAGAAAGCGGCACGAGGCCAGTGTGTGATTGATGATGAGCGCCAGCTGCGCGTCACACCGGTCTTGGATCTCTCATGGAGGAGCGACAACAGTGAAGGGCGAGAGAGGACCAGGCCTGGACTTTATGTTGTGTTTTGTTAATGTTTTATTATGTGTGTGCACGGCAGTCGTCCGTGAGGGGCTGCCTGTGTGTTTACTTTCAGTTTGTGTTTTGTTTATTAAAGTTGTAAAACGTTTGCCGGTTCCCGCCTCCTTCTTCCCATATCTACATACCTCGTTACAAAGACATAAATCATATAATTCATTTAGTGAGGTTGCTACTTCCATAATATGTTCCATAAAGTATTTCAGCGTGAAACAGAAAAACACATTAATATTTGATTTTGCTTGAGCTTCAGAAGTGCTGGCTGTTAACTGATTATATGTAATCTGGATTACATAATCAAATTACAAAAATTGCATATTCCCAAATTGTTTTGTCAGGCAAAACCATTTGACCTAAAATATTTACTTAAAGTGTCCCTGAGATTTTAAAGTAAAAATGTCAATAATTTATCAACACATTTGCATGTTTACAGTTCTGTCATATTGACATGCATTATATATAATTTATATCTATAATATATAATATCACTTATATTGTATAAGAAATGTACATTAAAAATACAATTGTTTATAATAATTAATTATATAAATAAATAAATATATATATACATTTTACAATTATTTCTACTATTTAAAATTATATATATATATATATATATACACACATACAATTATTTCTACAGTTTAAATTACACATTATTTATTTAAATTATATATAATGTATATCTATAATATATAATATTACTTATATTGTATAAGAAATGTACATTATAAATAATAATTATATACACATATATAATAAAATAAATTTTTAGTGTTTTAAGTGTTTTATTTTGATTGTTTTCATTTTGATGATTTAATGATTTAATTATGATTACGTATTAACTCACAAACCCCCTGCAGTTTAGTAATGTTCAATGCACTATGTCATAAAATATTTTCTTTTTTTTCGCATTATATATCAACATGGTACAAAATAATTAAATTTATGTCATAAACGAGTTAGGTCAAAAGTAATCTAAAAGTAATCAAAAAATACCTAGAATGTGTAATCTAATAGATTACTAACTACAATTTTCGTCATGTAATTTGTAATCTGTAATGTACCCAGAACTGTTTGTCAGGTACTGATTTTGCTTTAAGGACGTTTAGATATTTTTTTATTCAGAATCGATTCACAGTTTATGGATTGAGCATACCTCTATTTCCTGGTAGGAGCTGTTGATCATGGCGATCAGCATGTTGAGAAGAACCACCACCATCGTGACGTTATAAACCCCATACAGCACGTAACCGATGTTCTCAATGAACTTATGATCATACTTCAGAACCACAGAAATCACCTCAGAGAGCCCAAATATGGACCAGAACAGAGTCTTGAAGCTCTCCTCAACCCTGTCAACACACAAAGATCAGAGGAAAATGTTATTGCTCAGATGCTGCGCTCACAAATGAATGGGGTTCATTTGAAAATAAACTTTTTTTAATTTTTTTATTAGTTTTCAGTTTGGTTCAAAACTTATATTTTGTTTTAATACTAATCAAAAATATTTATTTCCCCAAAGACAAAACCATACAAAGTAAAAATATTTTTGGTAACACTTTACAATAAGGTCACAAAGTTAAAGTTAGTTCATGCATTAACTAACTGTAACTAACAGTGAGCAATACATTTGTTACAATATTTATTAATCTTTATTAATATTAAAATTTATATTAATAATTGATGTTTTTTTCTATGCAGAGTGTTATTTTATAGTTTTCAGACAAACAGACCAAAAATGGTTTAAACCAGAAACCTTGATTCTCAGTTAGACCAGCATAAAAGTACACTCATATACTTCATATATAGAACCTTTTAGGGGTTCTATCTTGGGATCATTTTATGGATTTAGTTTTAAAGGGGTCATGAACTGAGAAATCAAATTTTCCTTGAGCTTTTGACATATAAGAGGTCATCATACTATAAGAATATCCTGTAAGTTTCAGAACTAAAAACAGATTTTATTGTAACCAAGCCCAGAGAACGACTCATTGTGGAATGTGAATCTGGTGAAAGACCGTTTCTGCATAAGAAGATCAACTCCTACTGCATCATTGCAACTTTGGCCCCGCCCACTGGCGTGTTAGTGAGATGACGAGGAGAGAAGAGCGATACAGGATGGACTACAAATAACATTACCTTCCGAAGGATCCTAATGCTAGGAATGTGCTTATTTATTTTCAACAATGTGAATGTCTCAGTTGAGCATTATTTATTTGTATTCAGTACATTTCACTGTGGATTCTTTGGTAAATCAGTCGCAATTTCAGCGCAGGCTTTACAAACAGACTTTTACGATATGGACTCAACAGTAATGCCACAACATGCAAGTAACCGTGTTAATTCTAATGCCTGATCTGTGACCAGTGATTTCTGATATGTATTGATTCATGTACAGTCAGATGTTCTTTGTCTGTATGTCAGTAAATCAAACCAGTGACTAAACGGTCAACTTCACATTGTTTCTCTTAGTAGGAAGAAAATAATCTGTTATTTAAACTGTGATTAGATTATATATAGAAAGCGATCAAAGAACGCTCCCTTCAATCACTGGAGCTGTCAATCAAACAGCGCGAGTTTATCAGTGACTGAGTTCTGGACTTGCGCCAAAACTCCCGTTATAATCAACAAATCTCTTATTTACATTGTGTTTGCACTGTTAGTTATGATGAAAGCATTCGTTAGTGTGCAGAAATCGAGCTGCATTGACGAGATCACTGCTTTCATGCGCTCAACATGTCTGTGATCGGCTACAATGATCATCACTGCAACCTTTCATGCCACGATTTAAATATAATGCTATAGATCTAAACATAATGCTATAATCAACACTTTTCATGATTAGTTAACCTTGAGAGCTGTAATAGTAAAAACGTGCAAAACATTTTCGAGAGAGTTCCAAATGTAATACTAGCTATTTCATATGCAAAGATGTTAGCCAATCACATCAGTGGGCATTTACACTGACGTCTCACAGCAGCCAATCACAGCAGTGGGCGTTTACACTGACGTCTCACAGCAGCCAATCACATCAGTGGGCATTTACACTGACGTCTCACAGCAGCCAATCACAGCAGTGGGCATTTACAATGACGTCTCACAGCAGCCAATCACAGCAGTGGGCATTTACACTGACGTCTCACAGCAGCCAATCACAGCAGTGGGCATTTACAATGACGTCTCACAGCAGCCAATCACAGCAGTGGGCGTTTACAATGACGTCTCACAGCAGCCAATCACAGCAGTGGGCATTTACACTGACGTCTCACAGCAGCCAATCACAGCAGTGGGCATTTACAATGACGTCTCACAGCAGCCAATCACAGCAGTGGGCATTTACACTGACGTCTCACAGCAGCCAATCACAGCAGTGGGCGTTTACACTGACGTCTCACAGCAGCCAATCACAGCAGTGGGCATTTACACTGACGTCTCACAGCAGCCAATCACAGCAGTGGGCATTTACACTGACGTCTCACAGCAGCCAATCACAGCAGTGGGCATTTACAATGACGTCTCACAGCAGCCAATCACATCAGTGGGCATTTACACTGACGTCTCACAGCAGCCAATCACAGCAGTGGGCGTTTACACTGACGTCTCACAGCAGCCAATCACAGCAGTGGGCGTTTACACTGACGTCTCACAGCAGACACACCCCTTCAAATAGAGCATTCAAATCAGAAGCTAAAATCAGGGTGCCTTTTATGCCTTTTATTTATAAATTATGACAATTTTTGATGTAAAAATCATACTAACATTTGTGCAACCCAGGAAACATTATAAAACAATCAGTTCATGACACTGAGTCAAGAACCCTAAAGTTCTATATAGAACCCCACAGAACCTTTTTTCTAAGAATGATGCACTTTAAATAAATGACACGGTTGTTTAACTTTTTTCAGTGCAGTAACAACTGAGAAAGTTGCTGACATGGATAGATGCGCAGAGAGAGAGAGAGAGAGAGAGAGACCTTTGTTAATAGACATTGGACTCTTGGTAAACCTGAGCAGTTTGACAGCAGTTTTGACCTCTACTTAGAGGAGAAGAGGAGACTCATGCGAGATCGCTAAGCGCAGGCCAACTTCAGCAAGTCCTCATTTGCTCATTCCGTTTACTGTCTGCAGATCTTTGTGATTGTGCTGTCTTGTGCACCACTTGTGTAGGAGAAATTGTTATTCCATCTGCACCTGTTTTTAAACAAGAGCTGCATTTATGAGCTGAATGACTGCAGAATGAAGATGATGAATCATCCAGTGAATCAAATGGAGTGACACTGGAGAACAGACGAGCAGAGGGTCTGTTAAATAATGGATTTGCGTTTGTGTTTTAATGCTGAACTCATGGAGTGGATGCCGTCAAGGTCTCGCTCCCTCTGTGACGCTGTGAATTTTTACACAGGTTGCGTCCTTGTGAATGCTGGAATATGAATCACTAACAAAAGCATACTAGAAGGTGGTTTTCATGACAATTAAGCACTTTTTCTCACTGTAATGAATCTGAGTGCTTTACTTTTGTGGTCATTTGTAATTCTCATTAGAAAATTATATATTATAATATATAATTTAAAATATTTTACAATTTAAATGATATATTATTGTGTTTTTCACATTACAGTACTGCAAAAGTTAGCGTAAATGCACTTAATTTTATAAATTGTAAAAATTAGGATTAATGGTCCTAGAAATAGGTTTCATTTTCTTTATGCAAAATAATTATGGTTTCTTTATTATGGTTTTGGGGTAAAATATGAGCAGGTCTTGTAAGATTCTCACGGATATTCTTTCACTCTTGCATATAATTTAACTACAATTAAATCTAATCACACACTTTTCTATATTAAATATAATTGTGTTAACTTTTCTTCCATTTTTCATTACGAGTAATACTCCCTGACGTTTTCCTTCTTTTAATTTAAATCTCTCTATTTCACTCATTTATTATTAATATACCTAGATGTGGTTTAGAGTTTCTCTCTATCTCTAGTCATTTATCTGATGATTTCAGGCAGTAGGTATATTATAGCCATGAGCAACTGGTTTTATTAACATGTAAATCGTATTATAAAGAAAGTATTCAAAAAATAATCCACCTAAGAAGTTCTTCTGTATCTTCTATTATGATCTTCTTTTCTCTCACTCTTTCTATATTCCCTCATAAATTAAATCTCCTTCTCTTTATTGTTCTTAATGACACTTCTTTTCTACTTGTGTTTTCCATCCATTTGTCTGACTCACTCGCTCTTCATCCAAACATACCGGCTTAATAAATATTTGATGCCATCAAAAATGATGAAATGAGCTCGTCTTTTTAATATGAAACATTTTCCTTTGAGTGATGAGAGATAAAAACTTCAATCCCTCTGTCATTCTTCAGTTTCTGACGAGATCAAAACCCATTAAGTGTGTGACATTTCAGATGTTAGCTAAAACTGACCCTTAAAGTAAGAGTACATTTATACGAACAAAAAACAGAAAAAAATGTTCCTTTGCGTTTTTTTGTTGTCAGCATTGTCAAAACGATCCCCGTTCACACGGATTCGCGAAAACGATTAAAATCGCTGTATTCTGCTGCCAGAACAGTAGATGGCAATGTCACTTTGTAAAGAAACACACGCACCTAGACTGAACACATAATACGCATGCTCACGTTTTCATAAATTTCCGTAGTGTAAACGGCCCCTAAATCTGACAAAGGCTACATCTATACTAATCTGGAAACTAGGGCTGCACGATTAATCACAATTAACCTGAAATTAAACCGATTTGGCTTATTGCAATTATGAAATCGCAAAAGCTGCAAGGTTTTTTTCTGCGCATCTTGTGAAGCACGGCACTATGATCAGTAATAAATGCTCCTGCATCTGAAAGCACTGCGAGTTTGAGTTGCTTATAATGGCCATTTGAAAAAGCAACACGCGTCAAACATCTTTCCAAACATGAGAAGCATTTATGAACTTCTTGTCCAACAAAAGACAACATTTATTAACATGTTTTTACTCCAAACTCACTTCATAATGACAGTTGAGTGCAAGTAACATCGGTTTGTTTGGAAACATCCTTCTGTGAGATGATATGGCTTCTTACACAGAATAAGGCACACAACATATTTCATAGTATTCTATACAGTGATAAAGGCTATGTCGATTAGCATTAAAGTATACTTTATTATCATGAAAACACCCGAGAAGGCTTGAAGAGAAGGCACCCGAGAAGGCTTCTGTTTATTCAGCTACAGTGATAGTATGATGCCCATAGGGATTTCCTGGAATGACGTGCGTTATCGTACAAACCCGATTCCAAAAAAGTTGGGACACTGTACAAATTGTGAATAAAAAAGGTATGCAATAATTTACAAATCTCATAAACTTATATTTTATTCACAATAGAATATAGATAACACATAAAATGTTGAAAGTGAGACATTTTGAAATGTCATGCCAAATATTGGCTCATTTTGGATTTCATGAGAGCTACACATTCCAAAAAAGTTGGGACAGGTAGCAATAAGAGGCCGGAAAAGTTAAATGTACATATAAGGAACAGCTGGAGGACCAATTTGCAACTTATTAGGTCAATTGGCAACATGATTGGGTATAAAAAGAGCCTCTCAGAGTGGCAGTGTCTCTCAGAAGTCAAGATGGGCAGAGGATCACCAATTCCCCCAATGCTGCGGCGAAAAATAGTGGAGCAATATCAGAAAGAGTTTCTCAGAGAAAAATTGCAAAGAGTTTGAAGTTATCATCATCTACAGTGCATAATATCATCCAAAGATTCAGAGAATCTGGAACAATCTCTGTGCGTAAGGGTCAAGGCCGGAAAACCATACTGGATGCCCGTGATCTTCGGGCCTTAGACGGCACTGCATCACATACAGGAATGCTACTGTAATGGAAATGACAACATGGGCTCAGGAATACTTCCAGAAAACATTGTCGGTGAACACAATCCACCGTGCCATTCGCCGTTGCCGGCTAAAACTCCATAGGTCAAAATAGAAGCCATATCTAAACAAGATCCAGAAGCGCAGGCGTTTTCTCTGGGCCAAGGCTCATTTAAAATGGACTGTGGCAAAGTGGAAAACTGTTCTGTGGTCAGACGAATCAAAATTTGAAGTTCTTTTTGGAAAACTGGGACGCCATGTCATCCGGACTAAAGAGGACAAGGACAACCCAAGTTGTTATCAGCGCTCAGTTCAGAAGCCTGCATCTCTGATGGTATGGGGTTGCATGAGTGCGTGTGGCATGGGCAGCTTACACATCTGGAAAGGCACCATCAATGCTGAAAGGTATATCCAAGTTCTAGAACAACATATGCTCCCATCCAGACGTCGTCTCTTTCAGGGAAGACCTTGCATTTTCCAACATGACAATGCCAGACCACATACTGCATCAATTACAATATCATGGCTGCGTAGAAGAAGGATCCGGGTACTGAAATGGCCAGCCTGCAGTCCAGATCTTTCACCCATAGAAAACATTTGGTGCATCATAAAGAGGAAGATGCGACAAAGAAGACCTAAGACAGTTGAGCAACTAGAAGCCTGTATTAGACAAGAATGGGACAACATTCCTATTCCTAAACTTGAGCAACTTGTCTCCTCAGTCCCCAGACGTTTGCAGACTGTTATAAAAAGAAGAGGGGATGCCACACAGTGGTAAACATGGCCTTGTCCCAACTTTTTTGAGATGTGTTGATGCCATGAAATTTAAAATCAACTTATTTTTCCCTTAAAATGATACATTTTCTCAGTTTAAACATTTGATATGTCATCTATGTTGTATTCTGAATAAAATATTGAAATCTGAAACTTCCACATCATTGCATTCTGTTTTTATTCACAATTTGTACAGTGTCCCAACTTTTTTGGAATCCGGTTTGTACTTCTGCGGGGCATATTTGGAGTTTCTGCGCGAGAGCGCCCTCTGGCTTTCTAATGGAGCAGCATTTACTACTGATCACAGAGCCGTCCTTCACTGACAAGTGAAATCGGCAAATCGCGTGTGGTTTTATTTCGATTAATCATGCAGCCCTGCTGGAAACATTTCAAAACGCATATTTTTCTCTACGTTTTGCCCTTCTGTCCATACAGAAACAGTGTTTTTGTCCTGTGAAGATTGAGCTTATTGAAGTCTCTCAAGTGGAAGAATTTGAAAATGCTAGTGTGGACTGTGAAAACAAACATATTTGAAAATGATGACACGATTAATCATGTGACGAATATTGTACCAATAGATATTTAAGGGATAATCCACAGCTAGCTGTGCATTAAATGATTTTAATGCACCACGTGGAAGCAAAGAAGAAGAACCACCGTGAAGAACGACGCAAAGCAGAGTGCATTCAAATCGTTTAATGCACAGCTAGACATGGATTATCTTGCTTATACCATGCTCATGTGACGGCATTGACAACTTAAAGCTGTTATTAATGTTTGCAGCACAATATTTGCCCTGAAGAGTAAAAATGACACAGAGATAAAGCAGTGTGTAAGATTACATTTATTTCAATTAATGAATTATAGCATTTATTTGAATTCATTATCGATCAAGCTCTCTCTCTCTCTCTCTCTCTCTCTCTCTTAATCGATAATGAATTCAAATAAATGCTATAATTCATTCATTGAAATAAATGTAATCTTACACACTGCTTTACGAGTGACGAGTGACGTATGTGTGTGCGCGCTACAATGACAGCAGCTCATTAATATACTGTAGAACGGTGATTAAACTGTGCATTAAACAGTTTTATTGAAAACCTTTCACCCAGAAGTCAAGTATTCAGACAGACCATGGTATAATTATGTTTATACCGGTATGTCTCAGATGTGCTATTCACTTTCACAGTGTTGCTAAAGATAGATTTTCATATTACATTCCTGCAAAGATGACAGAAAATGTACTTGCAATTGCTGTCCTGTGGCAAAACAAGAGAAACTTTTGGAAAACGCTTGAAAATGCTAGTTAGGGTGGAGAGTGTTTCGAATTTTTTAAATGTATTAATGATTAATGTAGCCAAAGCCTCAGTGACATTCTGTCAAGAAAAAACAAATTAGCTAGAGAACTATTTTAGGCATCATAAGTTAAGACGTATCCTTCTCTGAGAAGGAAGTCAAGAGCCAGAATGCATCACAACGAAATAATAAAAAAGAAAAATTAACATGATAAAAGATAAATCATCATGGAGACATTCAGTCTCTCTAAACCCCTCCTTTCCAGGAGCCTGCTCTGCTCTGATTGGTCAGATGGCCCAGTCTGTTGTGATTGGTCGACCACTAATGTCGAGTTCACACTGCACGATTTTAGTCCTGATTTTCACTAACAAATGCCCGAAATCAGAGGGAAATCGGTACTCGTTCACGCGAGTGACAATCACGCAGTGTGAATTATCAAAGACGCGATATGAGAGAATCACAGACATTTGAGATATTTGGCAAGCTAAATATCTGGACTTGTCTGCGATTCAAAATCCTGCTGTGTGAAATGTGTTCTGACTGAAAATTACATCGGTGATGACCTACAGCCAATGAGAGAGCAAGATACATGGCAGCGGGAGGTTCAGGGAGGAGTTATAGACCAGAATATCAGAATTAATTGGCGTACACAGCTTTACAATCAAACAGAAACAAAGCACAAATATTTGCTTGACCAGCCGCAACAGCAGCACATTGCAAAATGATTTATTTACTTCCAACTCTCTTTGCAGAACACACAATCCTTGCTCCCCACGTCTCCACAACCATTTCCTCATAATCTTTTTTTTCTCCTTTTTGCTGCAAATCAGCACACAGACAATTTGGATTGCAAGCTTCTTGCGGGCTATCATTTTTAATAACAATTACAGTCTCACGCATCCTTATCACTTCTCATGTGTGTTCGGCTGTGAAACAGTTTGCGGACGAGACAGAGTTGTCGGTGATTCTTCCTATTGTAAAGTCATGCAGTGTGAAACCCCCTGTCGCTGATCCATCGTGCAGTGTGAACACAGCAGCGACTGAATGCTACCCCAGATAGTCATGCTGTGTGAAAAGAACAGTGATCTGACTACTTTGAAAATTGTGCAGTGTGAACTCTGCATTACAGTGTGTGTCTGAAACCAAGCGCTCATTAGCATAGCCGACTTTCAGCTCCAGATGTTCAATTTGATATACAGTGATACGAACAGTAACGATGGCGTCGGTATCAATCTCATCCTTAGGAAGTGCATCAAAATGGATTTGCTTTCATAGCAGAAACAGCATCTTCTCGACATGAACAACATGAACCAAACTTTGTTTGAGGGCAGGGCAAAGGAGACGTTGTTCACACAGGCAGCCAATGAAAACCACAGGCTGGCATTATGCAAATTAGTTACAAACCTACATAGGTTCGAACAGGAAGTGAGACTGGAATTACTGATAACTAATTTCGGCAGTTCAAAATCGGTTCTTTCTTCTGAGACATAATACCTCCGTTTATCATATATTTTGATACTTTGCAGACCTTTTACATTCACAAACATCTATATTACACACTGCATGAAATGTAATATTCAACATTCATAATAGGGTCACTTTAACAAATACAACTTTAGATTTTAAAAATGCTAGTAAATGTTAAAATTACCATTGACTAAGATTAAATGCTGTAGAAGGGTTGTTCAGTGTTAGTTCATGTTAACTAATAACTAATGTTAACAAATGAAACTTGAAACTTAAGAATGCATTTGATTCAAGTATCAATAACAATTTTGAGTTACAATATTTGTGTAACACTCCAAATCTGTCACTGACGGGGCTCAATTTCAATCAGCATGTCATCTTAGAAGACAGCTGACTGTGTAGGAGGCGGATGGCAAAGGTTTTGGAACGGAACGATTATGATTAACCTAACAGAAGTCTACAGAAGAGCTTCTCAACTTGTTTTGCTTCAGATGTGTGTCTATAGCCGTGTTTCCACTGAAATTACCCAGAGCAATTTGTCCCAGGAACTTTTTTTCCCAGACCTGTTGCTGTCTGCGTTTCCATCGCGGTCTAAAGTACTGTGAAGATTAGGCAAATTAGTCCGGTGACGTAGGACTGCGCGCGACTTTCCAGTTCCTGCTAGATTTCGTCCTCTGCATATAAGCTTAATAAAGCCTGAACCTCGTCGCCGGTCCATCAGTCGTATTTCCATTGTTGATTCGAATAGCAAACAACTCTTACTGCACATACTGCAACAGACTTTTAAAAATGGTGGTTGAAATAAAATGCTGCGTGAAGTTCCTGAACTTTGAAAAAGTACTACCTCGCGAGCAGGGACTTTCTGAGGGGAAAATTTTTACCTGGAACTTCATTTAGACCCTGATCCCTGCGGTCGAAACACACCGAGTACCACCCCAAAGTCCCTAGTTCCTGGGGAAAGTTCCTGCAGTGGAAACGCGGCTTATGTGTGGCTTAGTAACTAGTCAGTTGCAGCAGGCAAACATGTCCTAAAATCGCACACAGAAGCATTCAACATGCCTGTCTTAATTATATATTCTTTGCGCTGTTCTCTCTGCTTCTCTCCTCTGTGTTTCACAGAATAGCTTCACAGCGAATGTGTTTAAAGATGTAGGCAGAGAGAAAGAGAGACTCTTTCTGACTCATGTTTAGGTCATCTACCTTCCTTGAAAAACACACACACACACACACACACACACACACACACACACACACACACACACACACACACACACACACACACACACAGCAGGTTCCAGTTTTGTGTTTGTTTCTCTTCTGTTGCTTTGCGCCCACAGACTTGGCAAGAAAACCATCTCCTCTCTATATTTCTCTCTTTCTTAAAATATCATCCAAATATTAAAGAGCCGTAGTCTGACTTTAATTCCCCTGTGTTTACAGGAATAGCTCTCACATCTTCTGCTTCATCAGGTCTTTAACATTTATACTTAATTCATTTAGCAGATGCTTTTTGATTCGATTTGCTAACGAGGTCTGGTACAACCCAAGTGATTCATCTTAATCAAACCACTAGCAAACCTCAGGGTTTTTGGCTCAGACCCAGAATGCAAATGAGGGGGGCGGGGTCTTGAAAACTGTCCAGAAAAATGACCTATGGAAAAAAAAAAAACACTGCATAATTCATACATTGCATTAATCTACTATTACACTTAATTATTCCATGTTCTTCTAGGTCAATGTGTCTTTTTTTAACATTTCTCTTCATTTCTTTTTTTCTTTCTGTCCTGATAAATTGAGTGACATTCAATTAAACTGATTGTCGAAGAGCTCTACACACACACACACACACACACACACACACACACACACACACACACACACACAAAGTGTGCCAAGAAAATATCCCTCTCACCATTACAGCACCAACAGCCTGAACCGCTGATACAAGGCAGGATGGATCCATGCTTTCATGTTGTTTACGCCAAATTCTGACCATACCATCTGAATGTCGCAGCAGAAATCCAGACTCATCAGACCAGGCAACGCTTTTCCAATCGTCTATTGTCCAGTTTTGTTGAGCCGTGTGAATTGCAGCCTTAGTTTGCTGTTGGTCTTCTGCTTCAAGGTTGGACGTGTTGTGTGTTCAGAGATGCTCTTCTGCAGAACGAGTGCTTATTTGAGTTACTGTTGCTTTCTATCAGCTGAACCCGTCTGGCCGTTCTCCTCTGACCTCTGGCATCAACAAGGCATTTTCACCCACAGAACTGCCGCTCACTTGATATTTCGTCTTTTTCGGCTCATTCTCTGTAAACCCTAGAGACGGTTGTGTGTGAAAATCCCAGTAGATCAGCAGTTTCTGAAATACTCACACCAGCCCGTCTGGCACCAACAACCATGCCACGTTTAAAGTCACTTAAATCACATTTCTTCTTCATTCCGATGCTTAGTTTAAACTTCAGCAGATCTTCTTAAACATGTCTACATGCCTACATGCATTGAGTTGCTGCCATGTGATTGGCTGATTAGCCTTGATTTGCCTTAACGAGCAGTTGAACAGGTGACATCGATTGGCTCCTGATCGATTGCTCCTGTCTGCCTCCTGTTTGTCCTGCTGACTGCTGTGCTCGCGTGTGCTTTGCTTGCTTTTGAATCTTTATTTGATATCATTCCCTGTTGTTTAAACTGCTAAATATAATTTACCCATCACCATATATTGTCTAATATTGCCTACCACATTAAATCTGACACTGCTAGCTTTTAATCTAAATCACTATCACGCGTTAGCATTTCGCTAGCCTGTTAGCTTGCCATCTCTGCACTCGGGTCTCTTGTTTTCTGAGTTCATTAAACAACTGTGGTGAGTTGGATTAGCAAATAGACTCCATCAAACAACTGTGGTAAATTGGATTAATCAACAAATACGGTAAGCCATGTCATCTTCTCCTGTCATTGTCACTTGCACTGCATGTTTCATGTTTAGTATATCTTTCTCCGTTGGCGAACAGGGCTTCACATGTGATAAATGTAAGGAGATAGTCAGGCTGATGGAAAAGATTTCAGAATTAGAGACACGCATCCAGACTTTATTTGAGAGTAGTGAGAATGTAACAGCTTTAGACACTGCTTTGGATGCGAATAGCTTAGTGAACTCTGTACATTGTTCGGTTCCGGCTGTAGAGCCCGTGCAGCAGGGCAACTGGGTGACTGTGAGACGGCATAGTCGCGGATCAAAAAAACACTCTTCCATTCCGATTAGAACATCAAACAGGTTCTCCCCACTCAGTGACGCACCCACTGAGAATCCTGTTGAAAGTGCCCTAGTTATTGCCGATTCTATTACACGAAACGTGAAAATAGAGACACCAGCCACCATAGTCACATGTTTACTGGGAGCCAGAGCGCCTGACATCAAAGCAAATTTAAAAGTGCTGGCTAATGCTAACCATAAATTCTCTAAGATTATTATTCACGTCGGCACAAATGATGTTCGACTTCGCCAGTCGGAGATCACCAAAATTAACATTAAAGAGGTGTGTAAACTCGCAAATACGATGGCAGATGACGTTTTTTGCTCTGGTCCCCTCCCCGTTAAAAGGAGTGATGAGATACTTAGCAGACTATCATCACTCAATGGCTGGTTGTCTAAGTGGTGTCCGCAAAATAACATAGGGTTCATAGACAATTGGAAAAGCTTTTGGGGCAGACCTGACCTGTTGAAAAAAGATGGTATTCATCCTTCCTGGGATGGTGCCGCTCTTCTCTCTAGTAATTTGGCACATAGTCTTAGAGCTAAACATTGACTAACTGGGGCCCAGGTCAGGAAGCAGACGGACTGGCTTACCCGACCGCCTGCTAGCTGTCTCACGTCACAGAAGTCAGATAAATCCCAGCACATAGAGACTCTTTCACCTAGATATTATCACATAGAGACTGTGTCTGTTCCACGAATTAGTAAATACAAAAAACCATCAAAACCATTCAACGGTAAAAATTTAACTGATGTCCAACAAATAAACAACAGATATAATACAGATGATCAAATGATAAAGCTCGGGCTGCTGAATATTCGATCCCTTTCCTCAAAAGCGCTTATTGTTAATGATATGATTACAGATCATAACCTAGATGTGCTGTGTTTGACAGAAACCTGGCTAAAGCCTGACGATTACATTACTTTAAATGAGTCCACCCCCCAAGATTATTGTTATAAACACGAGCCGTGTCTGAAAGGTAAAGGGGGAGGTGTTGCTGTAATTTATAATAATATCTTCGGTATTACTCAGAAGTCTAGTTTCAAATATTGACATTTGTGCTGGCTACTGTATACAGGCCTCTAGGGCACCATACAGACTTTACCAGAGAATTTGCTGATTTTCTATCAGAGTTAGTACTGGCTGCAGATAAAGTCCTAATTGTTGGTGATTTTAATATCCATGTAGACAATGAAAAAGACGCATTTGGATTGGCATTTAGAGACAGTCTAAACTCTATTGGAGTAAGGCAACACATGTCAGGACCCACTCATCGCCGTAATCATACGTTAGACCTAATATTGTCACATGGAATAAATGTTGATACCATTGAAATTCTGCAGCAGAGCGATGACATCTCAGATCATTACCTAGTATCATGTACACTTAATTTAGCAAAGGCTGCAAAACCGTTCCCTCGCTTCAAATATGGCAGGACTATCACTGCTGCGACTAAAGATTTCTTTGTAAATAATCTTCCTCATCAGTTTCATCTCCTCAGCATCCCAGATAGCCTAGAGGAACTCGATGTTGCAACAGAAACTATTGACTCTCTCTTTTCCAGCACTTTAGACACAGTTGCTCCTCTGCGCTTAAAGAAGATTAAAGAAAATAGTCCAACGCCGTGGTACAACGAGCACACCCGGGCCCTTAAAACAGCAGCCAGAAAAATGGAGCGCAGCTGGAAGAAAACAAAACTAGAAGTTTTTCGCATTTCGTGGAAAGAGAGCATGATTGCATACAGAAAGGCCCTAAAAACTGCTAGATCTGCTTATTTCTCGACTCTCTTAGAAGAAAACAAACACAACCCTAGGTATTTATTCGATACAGTGGCTAAATTAACCAAAGATAAAGCTTCACCTTCTGATGCTTGTAAACAGCACAGCAGTAATGACTTTATGAACTTCTTTACTTGTAAGATTGATAATATTAGGAAAAAAATTATAACCATGCGTCCGTCTACTACAGTATCACATCAGACAGTGCATTGTAGTGTCACTGAGGAAAAATTACATTCATTCACTGCTATAGGAGAAGAAGAATTGGCTAAACTCGTTAAATCATCAAAATCAACAACATGTATGCTCGACCCCATACCGACTAAACTACTAAAAGAGATGCTTCCAGAGGTCACAGATCCTCTTCTTAATATCATTAATTCATCCTTGACATTAGGATATGTACCGAAAACTTTTAAGTTGGCTATTATTAAACCACTTATTAAAAAACCGCAACTTGATCCTACAAAATTAGTCAATTACAGGCCAATCTCAAATCTACCCTTTCTGTCAAAAATACTAGAAAAGGCAGTGTCCTCACAATTATGCTCCTTTTTAGAAAGAAATGGTATCTGTGAGGATTTCCAGTCAGGATTTAGACCGTATCATAGTACTGAGACTGTTCTCATTAGAGTTACAAATGATTTACTCTTATCATCCGATCGTGGTTGTATCTCTCTGTTAGTGTTACTCGATCTTAGCGCTGCATTCGATACTATCGACCACAACATTCTTTTGAATAGACTCGAAAATTATGTTGGCATTAGTGGAATTTCATTGGCATGGTTTAAATCATACTTGTCTGACCGTTATCAGTTTGTAGCAGTAAATGAAGAGATGTCACACCGATCACAAGTTCAGTGTGGAGTACCGCAGGGCTCAGTGCTAGGACCGTTGCTTTTCACCCTGTACATGCTACCACTGGGAGATATTATTAGGAAGCATGGCGTTAATTTTCATTGTTATGCTGACGATACTCAGCTCTATATTTCTTCACGCCCTGATGAAACTTACCGATTCACAAGATTAACAGAATGCACAGCTGATATAAAAAATTGGATGACTAGTAATTTCCTGCAACTTAATTCAGAAAAAACTGAATTTTCAATCATTGGACAAAAAAACTCCACAAGTAGTAACCTAGAATACTGTCTAACACTCGATGGCTGCTCTGTCAAGTCCTCGTCGTCAGTTAGGAACCTGGGTGTGCTCTTTGATACCAATCTCTCATTTGAAAGCCACGTTTCTAGCATCTGTAAAACTGCATTCTACCATCTTAAAAATATATCTAAATTACGGCACATGCTTTCAATGCAAAATACTGAACAGTTAGTTCATGCGTTCATGACCTCAAGGCTAGATTATTGTAATGCTCTACTGGGTGGTTGCCCTGCTCGCTTAATAAATAAACTGCAGCTTGTCCAAAACACAGCAGCTAGAGTTCTTACTAGAACCAGGAAGTATGACCATATTAGCCCGGTTCTGTCAACACTGCACTGGCTCCCTATTAAACATCGTATACATTTTAAAATCTTGCTGATTACTTACAAAGCACTAAATGGTTTAGCTCCCCAGTACTTGAGCGAGCTCTTAACGCATTATACTCCATCACGTCTATTGCGGTCTCAAAATTCTGGCCAGTTGATAATACCTAGAATATCAAAATCAACTGCAGGCGGTCGATCCTTTTCCTATTTAGCACCTAAACTCTGGAAGTCTTCCTAGCATTGTTCGGGAAGCAGACACACTCTGTCAGTTTAAATCTAGACTAAAAACACATCTCTTTACTATGGCATACACATAAAACATTTTTAATTTCTATTATTCAAATCAGTTAAATGATTGTTTTAGGCTGCATTAACTAGGTCAGCCGGAACCGGGAACACTTCCAATAACACCTGATGTACTCGTTACATCATAAGAAGAATGGCATCTACGCTAATGTTAGTCTCTCTTTTTATCCCGAGGTTTACTGCAGTCGGCCGGATCCGAGCCGTATCCAGACCAGATGGTGGACCTTAGCCTGGACATGACGACCATATCCCTGAAGTGTCTGTAGAGACCGTGTCAATTAAACTCCCCCCTGTAAATGCCGCATCGACACGACATCCTCATTAAACCCGTCCCCGGCGTGACGACCCGTCCCCGGCGTGACGATATCCTACGAATATCTATTGATCTAATATGACTTCTGACCTGTAATGTTGCCAGAATCATAATCATACACTATTTGTTCGTCGGCCAGAGGAGAACTGGCACCCCGACTGAGCCTGGTTTCTCCCAAGGTTTTTTTCTCCATTCTGGCACTGACGGAGTTTTGGTTCCTTGCCACCGTCGCCTTTGGCTTTTGGCTTGCTCAGTTGGGGACACTCAAATTTCAACTATATTACTGATCTGCCCGCATTGACACTATATGATAATTGAAATGAGCTGGATGACATCACCGTTTTCACCAGAGAGGCTGTACAGCCGAATCAAATTCCTTTGCATTATTTTCCTGTTACCACTGTGAAGCTGCTTTGAAACAATTGCCATTGTAAAAAGCGCTATATAAATAAAGGTGATTTGATTTGACATAATAAAGTGGCCAGTGAGTGTGTGTGTGTATATATATATATATATATATATATATATATACACATATACAAACACACCGATCAGGCATAACATTATGCCATATCCTAATATTGTGTTGGTCCCCCTTTTGCTGCCAAAACAGCCCTGACCCGTTGAGGCATGGACTCCACTAGACCCCTGAAGGTGTGCTGTGGTATCTGGCATCAAGATGTTAGCAGCAGATCCTTTAAGTCCTGTAAGTTGCGAGGTGGGGCCTCCATGGATCGGACTTGTTTGTTCAGCACATCCCACAGATGCTCGATTGGATTGAGATCTGGGGAATTTGGAGGCCAAGTCAACACCTCAAACTCGTTGTTGTGCTCCTCAAACCATTCCTGAACCATTTTTGCTTTGTGGCCAGGCGCATTATCCTGCTGAAAGAGGCCACAGCCACCAGGGTATACCGTTTCCATGAAAGGGTGTACATGGTCTGCAACAATGCTTTACCTAACTTGGCCTCCAAATTCCCCAGATCTCAATCCAATCGAGCATCTGTGGGATGTGCTGAACAAACAAGTCCAATCCATGGAGGCCCCACCTCGCAACTTACAGGACGGGTCAGGTCTGTTTTGGCAGCAAAAGGGGGACCAGCACAATATTAGGATATGACATAATGTTATGCCTTTAGGTGGTACGTGTCAAAGTAACATCCACATGGATGGCAGGACCCAAGGTTTCCCAGCAAAACATTGCCCAAAGCATCACACTGCCTCCGCCGGCTTGGCTTCTTCCCATAGTGCATCCTGGTGCCATGTGTTCCCCAGGTAAGAGACGCACACGCACCCGGCCATCCACATGATGTAAAAGAAAATGTGATTCATCAGACCAGGACACCTTCTTCCATTGCTCTGTGGTCCAGTTCTGATGCTCACGTGCCCACTGTTGGTGCTTTCGGCGGTGGACAGGGGTCAGCATGTGCACCCTGACTGGTCTGCGGCTATGCAGCCCCATACACAACAAACTGCAATGCACTTTGTATTCTGACACCTTTCTATGAGGACCAGCATTAACTTCTTGAGCAATTTGAGCTACAGTAGCTCGTCTCTTTGATCGGACCAATTGGAACCGCACATGACCCTGTCGCCGGTTCACCACTGTTCCTTCCTTGGACCACTTTTGATAGATACTGACCACTGCAGATCGGGAACACCCCACAAGAGCTGCAGTTTTGGAGATGCTCTGACCCAGTCGTTCTGTTTGCACCAAACCTATCTGGTGGGTTTTCTGCCAAAAAGCTCTTTTTATAGTTTCATCTGACCACAGAACCAGGTCCCTTTTGAATTTCCAGTCGTGTCTGACAGCTGAATATACTGGAGTTTGTTTCTGGATGAGCAAGAAGGAT
This sequence comes from Coreius guichenoti, assembly GCA_039654105.1. Lineage (NCBI taxonomy): Eukaryota > Metazoa > Chordata > Actinopteri > Cypriniformes > Gobionidae > Coreius > Coreius guichenoti. Next base: position 35,010,468 of record CM077173.1, read on the forward strand.
TTTTCTTGAATCCCTCCCAAACAACATGAGGTGATGTAGGGGTTGTTTGATTTTTTTTTTTTTTTTTTTTTTTTTTTTTAGGCTTTCTGACCCCAAGACTCAACTAATCTCTGCGATTCTCCATCTGTGATCCTTGGAGAGTCTTTGTCCACTCAAACTTTCAAGACAATATAGACACACGTCCTCTTTCAGGCAGATTCGTAACATCTTTAGTTGATTGGAACTTCTTAATTATTGCCCTGATGGTGGAAATGGGGATTTTCAATGCTTTAGCTATTTTCCTACAGCCACTTTCTATTTTGTGAAGCTCAACAATCTTTTGATGCACATCAGAACTATATTCTGTGGTTTTACTCATTGTGATGAATGATTAAGGGAATTTGGCCTTTGTGTTTCCTCATATTTATACTCCTGTGGAACAAGACATCATAGCTAGACAATTTCATGTTCCTAGTCACCCTGGTGTGCTAAAAAATGTAAATATTAATGGGGATATACTTCAGAGATATTTTACTCATAAAAAATTCTAGGGGTGCCAATAATTGTGGCCAACGTGTTTTGGAGAAAAGCATTTATTTCATAATGTGATTTACCCCCCACTTTCAATTCTTTTACTTCAATGAAAGGTTAGATTTTTGTGAATTTTTTTGAATAAAAGATCAAAAGGATAAACAATGCAGATTTATTTTTTACAGCCATATTTGATCATATTTACCAGGGGTGCCAATAATTCTGACCACCACTATATATATATATATATATATACACTCACCTAAAGGATTATTAGGAACACCATACTAATACTGTGTTTGACCCCCTTTCGCCTTCAGAACTGCCTTAATTCTAAGTGGCATTGATTCAACAAGGTGCTGAAAGCATTCTTTAGAAATGTTGGCCCATATTGATAGGACAGCATCTTGCAGTTGATGGAGATTTGTGGGATGCACATCCAGGGCACGAAGCTCCCGTTCCACCACATCCCAAAGATGCTCTATTGGGTTGAGATCTGGTGACTGTGGGGGCCATTTTAGTACAGTGAACTCATTGTCATGTCCAAGAAACCAATTTGAAATGATTCGAGCTTTGTGACATGGTGCATTATCCTGCTGGAAGTAGCCATCAGAGGATGGGTACATGGTGGTCATAAAGGGATGGACATGGTCAGAAACAATGCTCAGGTAGGCCGTGGCATTTAAACGATGCCCAATTGGCACTAAGGGGCCTAAAGTGTGCCAAGAAAACATCCCCCACACCATTACACCACCACCACCAGCCTGCACAGTGGTAACAAGGCATGATGGATCCATGTTCTCATTCTGTTTACGCCAAATTCTGACTCTACCATCTGAATGTCTCAACAGAAATCGAGACTCATCAGACCAGGCAACATTTTTCCAGTCTTCAACTGTCCAATTTTGGTGAGCTCGTGCAAATTGTAGCCTCTTTTTCCTATTTGTAGTGGAGATGAGTGGTACCCGGTGGGGTCTTCTGCTGTTGTAGCCCATCCACCTCAAGGTTTTGCGTGTTGTGGCTTCACAAATGCTTTGCTGCATACCTCGGTTGTAACGAGTGGTTATTTCAGTCAAAGTTGCTCTTCTATCAGCTTGAATCAGTCGGCCCATTCTCCTCTGACCTCTAGCATCAACAAGGCATTTTTGCCCACAGGACTGCCGCATACTGGATGTTTTTCCCTTTCACACCATTCTTTGTAAACTCTAGAAATGGTTGTGCGTGAAAATCCCAGTAACTGAGCAGATTGTGAAATACTCAGACCGGCCCGTCTGGCACCAACAACCATGCCACGCTCAAAATTGCTTAAATCACCTTTCTTTCCCATTCTGACATTCAGTTTGGAGTTCAGGAGATTGTCTTGACCAGGACCACACCCCTAAATGCATTGAAGCAACTGCCATGTGATTGGTTGATTAGACAATTGCATTAATGAGAAATTGAACAGGTGTTCCTAATAATCCTTTAGGTGAGTGTATATATATATGTGTGTGTGTGTGTGTGTGTGTGTGTGTGTGTGTGTGTGTGTGTGTGTGTGTGTGTGTGTGCGTGTGTGTGCGAAGCTCTATGCATTTATGCATTTTCAAATAATTCGGCAAAATCCTTGACTGACAGACAGCCTCAGGGGTGACATTTTCAGGAGTTTCTGAAACATTTTTATATGTTCCCTGGTGAAAACCCAGACACCAACCCCCCCACACACACACAAGCTTAAAAAGACTCATTGAGTGAAATCCTCAAATTAACTCTCCTCACACAGTGTGCATGTTTTCTGATCGATGTGGTTCAGCCTCTGGCAGCGGGAGAGTTGCGCCTTTTCTCTCCTGGTTCGAGGACATTTTCACTCACTCTGTCCATTCCTGTCTGCCTGTTTCCTCTGGTTCTTTATCTCTGGAGTGTAAAAGAACAAACCCTGCAGTGTTGCTTCACAAAGACCCGCTCCAGCATATATCTCTCTCTCTCTCTCTCTCTCTCTCTCTCTCTCTCTCTCTCTCTCTCTCTCTCTCTCTCTCTCTCTCTCTCTCTCTCTCTCTCTCTCTCTCTCTCTCGGCTGAATTCATTGAACAATGAAGCTACTTGAGCACGTTTGAGGATTCAGATTGTCATTCTCATTCTTTTTAGTGCAAACCTGCTTTATGTGTAAATTAGTCTCAGTATTGACTGAGCCTTATTCAGTAAACTAACACACTCTTAACACTCAGAACGACCCGCAAAATAGGGGCGGCGGCATGCAATTACTGACTTGTATAATGCATGTAGTGAAACAGACACTAAAACACAGATGGCACATGCAAAGGCATGATGCAATTAGTTAAACCTCCCCTCTTTCTCATATTTATATATGTATATCAATATTTCATCCCCCTTCTTTCTGGCCATAGGAATATATTACCCATGTGTAGAAAGGCCAGTAGTAAGAGTTTTGTTCCTGTACAAGCTTTAAATACATAGGAAATCAGCCATTGATACATTATCTTATGATCTCGCTTTCTGTTTTGTGATATGTCTGTGAATGTTTTGATTGTATTATTATAAGTTGATAAGAAATGTAATATAATATACTATGTTTTCAGTGGTGTAAAAAGACCTTACATAATGAACTGTTATGTTTTTGTTACCTTAGAATGAGCCATTTCTATCTCCATACACCGCGGGTCCTCTTACAGTGAAGTCGCCATTTTGCGCCGTCATTTTCTACAGTAGCCCTAAACGGACAAACTTCTCTACAGAGCGCTAGTCACTCTCTACTGTTTTAGACAACATTTTTGTCCTGTGTCGGCCACTGTAGCTTCTCTATGTGCTTCGAAAGGGAGGGGTGAGCGGTGGGTGATTGCAATTCACAACCTCACCGCTAGATGGCGCTAAAATTTACACACTGCACCTTTAACATGTTTTGTGTTGTGTTGTGTCAATCATTGTGTTGTGTTATCATTATACAGCCAACATGCATCTAGATCATTCGCACAAAACCATCATTAACTAAAACTAAAATTAACATTTTAACAAAAAAAATAAAAAATAATTTAATTAAAAAATTTGGTTAAATGAAATAATGCTGAAATAAAATATAAATATTAGATGCAAATCTTAATTAAAACAAAAAAGACTAAACAAAAATTAGAAATGGCAACTAACTGAAATAAAATAAATCAAAGCTATGAAAAAACAATAACATTATTAATAAAAAAAATGACAAAAGCATATAAAAAATACAAAAATCTAAATCTAAATGACAATGCAAACATATACAATAAAAGCTAATTCAAAATATGAACAAAAAATATAATAATATATAAACATTATGGAGATACGTATGTCACCCCAAAATCAAATAGGATTTCAATGGGCTTTATTTTCTTTATGCAAATGCATAATTTCTTATGTTTTATGTGATTTTGAGGTGAAATGAGCCGTGGATGTGCCATCGACCCTCCTCTCCAATTATGACACCTTCTGAGCAAACCGTCTCTCGCCCTTTACAAGTGTCAGTGTGTTTGTGTGATCAGTTTGTGCTGTGCCGCTGTCTATCAAGTATTAGCTTTCGCCAGCACTTCTTCAATACTGTCCACTTACACACACACACGATCCCAAGACAGATCATTATCACATCCACCTGCATCACACACACACGAGACACTGAGCAGTAGAGAGACTGCACACACACACTCACTCACTTTCACTCTCTCACTCACACACACACACACACACACACACTCTCTCTCTCTCTCTCACACATACAGAAGTATCTGCACTCTAACCTTGAAGGCTTGTTAGCAAACCCGTGAGTGTTTCCACATTGCTAAACCTTAGAACAAACTGTCTGCCGTTCATTTCCCATGATTCACTGTTGCACATCACACTGAAACCAGAGAAAGACTAACCCTGCAGTGAACGCACTGTAACACTGAACGGAAAAAACAGGGTTATTATTGTTAACTAAAGCTAAAACTATTAAAAAAAAAATTCTGTTAACTGAAATAAAGCTAAAATAAAATAAAATATAAATATTAGTTGAAAAACTTAAACTAAACGGAAATTAGACATGTTGCCTGAAATAACTGAAATAATTTGGAGTTGAAGCACTAATATTATTAACTGGAAATAAATAAAAGCTGAAACTAACTAAAACTAAAACTAAAAATAAATTAGACCTAAATAGCAATATATATATATATATATATATATATATATATATATATATATATATATATATATATATATAAAAAAATACTAATAAAATGACAAAAGCACATAAAATTACAAAAAAAAAAAAAACTATAATTAACATGAAAACCATAAAGTAAAATAATAAAATATAATAAAAGCTAATAAAAGCTTTATAAAAATATAATAAAAGCTAATTCAAAATATGAATAAAACTATAATAAAAACTAAAATAACCCTGGGGAAACATCTGCAAAAAAGCAGCAGCTCACGAGTTTGAAAAGTTCACGTCAAATAATTACATTAAATCACATTTGCAGTGCGGCAAACTTCCATAATATGACGTTTCAACTCTCAACTAAGTATTCAGTGGGAAATAATGTACAGTCAATGGTACTTTCTTTTTAACAGAAACTTTTGCTATACTATTTTCAAAATGTCAGCTAAATTATTAAAAGTATGAAATATTCAGGGCAGAATCTGTCAACTATCGTCAACTATCTACTATACTTTTGAAATAAAAAAAAAACGGCTTTGTCAGCAGAAACGTTATTTCAGAGGTGTTGAAATGATAAAATGTATATGAAAATGCATGAACTGATCAAACGTATAGTCTTAATGCACCACAAGTCACTTCAGATAAATTTATGCAAATGCATAAATGTACATGCAAATGAAATGTCCAGCGGTCAGGGGAAGGTGACAAGCAGTCTGACTTTATCAAACACAATTTGGGTTTATGCATTTGGCAGATGCTTTTATCTAAAGTGATTTAAATTTCATTGAAGGTATACATTTGATAAGTTCATGCATTCCCTGGGAATCAAACCCATGACATTGGCGTTGCTAGCGTCATGCTCTACTGTTTCAGCTACTGTGAAAATGCCTCTTTTTGATGCGTTGTGAACTTGTATATAGCCACATTTGAAGTGTTCTATTTACAGATTCTTATACCGCCACATTAAGTTTCCGTCTTCCACATCTGAGGTTATTTAAGTTCGTTTGAGTCACAGAGTCACGACTAATGAGTTCCACATTCTCCATGTGAACTTTATCAAGGCGCGCTGGGAGAAGCTGCATGTTGCTCTACAAGGAGCTACAGATGAGTCCAGATCCACACTGCCCTCTACTGACCACACAACACGCATGACATGGAACTGAATAGAATTCACCTGACATTAGACTGGAGTTTACATATAAAAAAATGAAGAAGAAAGAAACACATTTACATAGTCACAAATTAAAGAAAATTAAAAAGTGTGAGTTCTCACCAGCAACGGAAAAAACACACACATGAATTTTACATATGATAAAATGTTAAATGCATATGTTTTTGAGAATGAGGATGAGGATGGTTTTTGTGAAAACATGGGGCTACTTTTTTGGAATTCATAAAGAAAATATATATTAGTGCTGTCAAATTGATTAATCAAAATTCAAAATAAAAGTTTGTGTTTACATAATATATGTGTGTGTACTGTGTATAATTATTATGTATATATAAATACACACACATGCATGTATATATTTAAGAACAATGTCTTATTTATATATAAAATATTTATATTTATATATAATATAAATTATATAAATATATATAGAGTAAATACATGTAAATATTTATTAAAAATATACATGAATGAGTGTGTATTTATATATACATAATAATTATATATTACAAACCCGATTCCAAAAAAGTTGGGACACTGTACAAATTGTGAATAAAAAAGGAATGCAATAATTTACAAATCTCATAAACTTATATTTTATTCACAATAGAATATAGATAACATATCAAATGTTGAAAGTGAGACATTTTGAAATGTCATGCCAAATATTGGCTCATTTTGGATTTCATGAGAGCTACACATTCCAAAAAAGTTGGGACAGGTAGCAATAAGAGGCCGGAAAAGTTAAATGTACATAAAAGGAACAGCTAGAGGACCAGTTTGCAACTTATTAGGTCAATTGGCAACATGATTGGGTATAAAAAGAGCCTCTCAGAGTGGCAGTGTCTCTCAGAAGTCAAGATGGGCAGAGGATCACCAATTCCCCCAATGCTGCGGCGAAAAATAGTGGAGCAATATCAGAAAGGAGTTTCTCAGAGAAAAATTGCAAAGAGTTTGAAGTTATCATCATCTACAGTGCATAATATCATCCAAAGATTCAGAGAATCTGGAACAATCTCTGTGCGTAAGGGTCAAGGCCGGAAAACCATACTGGATGCCCGTGATCTTCGGCCCTTAGACGGCACTGCATCACATACAGGAATGCTACTGTAATGGAAATCACAACATGGGCTCAGGAATACTTCCAGAAAACATTGTCGGTAAACACAATCCACCGTGCCATTCGCCGTTGCCGGCTAAAACTCTATAGGTCAAAAAAGAAGCCATATCTAAACATGATCCAGAAGATTTCTCTGGGCCAAGGCTCATTTAAAATGGACTGTGGCAAAGTGGAAAACTGTTCTGTGGTCAGACGAATCAAAATTTGAAGTTCTTTTTGGAAAACTGGGATGCCGTGTCATCCGGACTAAAGAGGACAAGGACAACCCAAGTTGTTATCAGCGCTCAGTTCAGAAGCCTGCATCTCTGATGGTATGGGGTTGCATGAGTGCGTGTGGCATGGGCAGCTTACACATCTGGAAAGGCACCATCAATGCTGAAAGGTATATCCAAGTTCTAGAACAACATATGCTCCCATCCAGACGTCGTCTCTTTCAGGGAAGACCTTGCATTTTCCAACATGACAATGCCAGACCACATACTGCATCAATTACAACATCATGGCTGCGTAGAAGAAGGATCCGGGTACTGAAATGGCCAGCCTGCAGTCCAGATCTTTCACCCATAGAAAACATTTGGCGCATCATAAAGAGGAAGATGCGACAAAGAAGACCTAAGACAGTTGAGCAACTAGAAGCCTGTATTAGACAAGAATGGGACAACATTCCTATTCCTAAACTTGAGCAACTTGTCTCCTCAGTCCCCAGACGTTTGCAGACTGTTATAAAAAGAAGAGGGGATGCCACACAGTGGTAAACATGGCCTTGTCCCAACTTTTTTGAGATGTGTTGATGCCATGAAATTTAAAATCAACTTATTTTTCCCTTAAAATGATACATTTTCTCAGTTTAAACATTTGATATGTCATCTATGTTGTATTCTGAATAAAATAGTTATATGAACCAAAAGTTTATGAACCCTTGATTCTCAATACTGTGTGTCGTTCCCTGGATGACCCACGGCTGTTTTTTTGTTTTGTGATGGTTGTTCATGAGTCCCTTGTTTGTCCTGAGCAGTTAAACTGCCCAATGTTCTTCAGAAAAATCCTTCCGGTACTGCAAATTCTTAATTTTTCCAGCATTCCAGCAGAATGACACACAGTATTGAGAATCAATGGTTCATAAACTTTTGAATGGGTCATTTTAATAAATTCAGCTATTTTTTGTCTTGTGGACTATATATATAAACATTTTTTTATGTAAAATATCTTATTCAGGACAGCACTAAATAAAAAATAATGCATTTTGTATGATCTCTTTAATTTTGTTAAAATTATTCACATTTTCACAGATTCTGCAAGAGGTTCACATACTTTTTCTTGCAACTTTTTGCAAGTATATATATATATATATATATGAACTAATTAAATCGCACATTTTTCTGTAATTAATCGCGATTAATCACGCTTAATAAAACCTAACATTAAAGTTTTTAATATATTTTTATATTGTAATAATTTCACATTAAATCTCCAAATAAACATAGAAAACAACATAAAGAAAATAAAAAAATACTTGTTTAATGCCATCTTTTTATGAAAGAAGGCATCACCGATACACCAATACTGCTACTGATGTTTTTCTTTCTCAGTTTTATCCAGTAATTATAGCCATTCAGCATTAGAGTAATTGAAAGCTAAATTTATTTTTACATTTAATAATAATAATAATAATACGTTTAATTTATATAGCGCTTTTCCAAGCTCAAAACGCTTTATAATTAATAAACATAAATACATAAAAAAACAGGACAAATACAAAAAACAATACATACACATCAAACACCACAGATGACCACTGAATCTGAGAGAGATGCATAGTCCGGAATGAAAAATATACAAATATCTGACCAGTCCAAACAGAATGAGCAGCAGAGTAAAGTTGAAGCAAGTAGAGTAGTCCTTAGGAAGTGGGTACAACGAGCAACCCGTGTCAAAATACATATCGAATGCCACACAACCCGAACGAGAGCAAACTACAGGACCAGCCATACAGCCACCACGCCATAAAATCCTCCCGTCAAAGACACAGATACTTTGTCCGCAGCAACCACACTACAAACACCGTCGAGTATGCAGGCCGATGGACACAGGTAGGCCGGAAGAAACACCACAGCAAGCGGCTAATCAGTTCAAGTCCATTTTGTAAGTGTATAAAACATGCATTTTAAACAAAAAGACCAAAACAGACAAACAGCCCCGGTGTGAAGCGGTAGCCAAACGCGCACAGCGTACTCACACCGGAAATCACATCCTAGCCTATTTATTAGGCTTTAAATAATATAACTTTTAATTCAAGTCAACTTAAAACAATCTTCACATAAACGCATTATAATAAATGTCACATTGACTTGTGCCTTCAATATATCAGGGCTCATTTTTTTCTATTGGCCCAGTCAGACCGGTTCAGATTTTTACTTGCCCTGTCAAAATGCACAAAAAAGTTATTGTTTTCATAGTTTTTTACCCATGTAACCTTGTAAACAGTGCTTTAAGATGTCCAGGTAGGTCTAACAGGTTGGAAATATACAGCAATTGAATAAAGTTATCAAACACTTAATAGTCTTCACTGCATAAATTATAATTTAAGTATAGATTAATCCTTATTAAAGCAACAAAAGTTATTCAGTCAAGAGCAGTGAGTGATTTTCTCTTTTTTTTTGTTCTTTGATTATCCTTAATGACAGACAGCAGCAGGTTTATTAGGCTGCTGTCACTTTAAGAGCTGAAGCACATGACGCGGATCTGACACACATCACATTTTCTCATAACTCTTTACGTTTATTTAAGACTTCATTTAACTCATCTGAGACTGTGCTTGCAAGAAAAAAGGCCATTTTGGCATAATGTTGTGTGTTTTTGTCCGTTCAAGCGCTGTCTGAAGCATGAGTTGTGTGTGTGAACTGCGTTCTCTTTTGTCTTATCACAAGCGAATGGTTTCAAAGCATTTGCATGAATAAGAGCATGATCATATTATGTAACGCTAGCCAAAGGATGATGGGGAAAACGGATGTTGCGTTAATTGCGTTAAATATTTTTAATGCGTTAAACAGAAAAAATTAATAGTGTGCGTTAATGAGTTAATTTTGACAGTACTAATATATATTATAAAATATACACTGATCAGGCATAACATTATGAAGTGAATAACACTGATTATCTCTTCATCACGGCACCTGTTAGTGGGTGGGATATATTAGGCAAGTGAACATTTTGTCCTCAAAGTTGATGTGTTAGAAGCAGGAAAAATGGGCAAGCGTAAGGATTTGAGCGAGTTTGACCAAAACTGTTCTTGTGGGGTGTTCCCAGTCTGCAGTGGTCAGTATCTATCAAAAGTGGTCCAAGGAGGAACAGTGAACCGGCGACAGGGTCATGGGTGGCCAAGGCTCATTGATGCACGTGGGGAGCGAAGGCTGGCCCGTGTGGTCCGATCAAACAGACGAGCTACTGTAGTTCAAATTGCTCAAGAAGTGTCGGGATGAACACATCTGAAAAAAGCGATGTGAACCGTTCCAAACATGTAAAATGTTCCAAAACAATATAAAAATCACCTCCTACAGCCCAGTGAGGTCTGATTTGTTAATGTTTTTTAGGTAAGGTTTTCAGTCCTCTGGCAGGCGTCACCCATCACCGTGTTACAGTGAACCTGAAAGTCGTGTGGCTCCTCATCTAGCTTGAGCTCTTCACTGATTCAGATTAAATCAGGCCGTCTGCTGCTTCAGAGACAGCTCGTTGATTACATCTGCTCTGCGGCTCTTATTGTCCTAAAACCAGTCTCCATCTCAGCAGGACACTCTGTGATGTGCACCAAATGATTAAAATCAACGCCTCCTCTCCAGCGTCCCTCTGACAGGCTGAGATACGTCGATGGGACGCCGTTACTCCTCCCGCCTCGACTTTCCATTTAGAGGCATCACGGAGGAGCGTAACCATGGCGACACTAAAAGGGTTTCCGTGGGCCGTTACGGGCCAGTAGCTGGCGAGCTGAGGCGGTGCATCACTTTTAATCAGCATGCTAATTTCCCACCTAGAGCGCAGACACAACACATCACAATTAGGGAGAAATGCGCATCTAAAGCCACGTTACTGGCCAAAATGAATGGGATCTTTTTAATGTGTCAATGTATTTTCTGGGTGTGAGATATATTTTGTCTACGATAATAACGTAATTCTTGTTTTTGTAATGATGTGGATGCTGATATTGTCACTTTGCAAAAAAACAGACTTTGAAAGTGCATGCTTTCACTACATGATGCACATCAGCAGAATGCAGTTAAAATGACCACAAAATTCAATATACACCGATCTGACAGGTGAAGTGAATAACACTGATTATCTCTTCATCATGGCACCTGTTAGTGGATGGGATATATTAGCCAGCAAATGAACATTTTGTCCTCAAATTTGATGTGATAGAAGCAGGAAAAATGGCCAAGCGTTAGGATTTGAGCGAGTTTGACAAGGGCCAAATTGTGATGGCTAGACGACTGGGTCAGAGCATCTCCAAAACTGCAGCTCTTGTGGGGTGTTCCCGGTCTGCAGTGGTCAGTATCTATCAAAAGTGGTCCAAGGAAGGAACAGTGGTGAACCGGCGACAGGGTCATGGGCGGCCTAGGCTTATTGATGCACGTGGAGAGCGAAGGCTGGCCCATGTGGTCCGATCAAACAGACGAGCTACTGTAACTCAAATTGCTCAAGAAGTGAATGCTGGTTCTGATAGAAAGGCGTCAGAATACACAGTGCATCGCAGTTTGTTGTGTATGGGGCTGCATATCCGCAGACCAGTCAGGGTGCCCATGCTGACCCCTGTCCACCGCCGAAAGCACCAACAGTGGGCACGTGAGCATCAAAACTGGACCACAGAGCAATGGAAGAAGGTGGCCTGGTCTGATGAATCACGTTTTCTTTTACATCACGTGGATGGCCGGGTGCGTATGCGCCACGTACCTGGGGAACACATGGCACCAGGATGCACTATGGGAAGAAGGCAAGCCGGTGGAGGCAGCGTGATGCTTTGAGCAATGTTCTGCTGAGAAACCTTGGGTCCTGCCATCCATGTGGATGTTACTTTGACACGTACCACCTACCTAAGCATTGTTGCAGACCATGTACACCCTTTCATGGAAACGGTATTCCCTGGTGGCTGTGGCCTCTTTCAGCGGGATAATGCGCCCTGACACAAAGCAAAAATGGTTCAGGAATGGTTTGAGGAGCACAACAACGAGTTTGAGGTGTTGACTTGGCCTCCAAATTCCCCAGATCTCAATCCAATCGAGCATCTGTGGGATGTACTAAACAAACAAGTCCGATCCATGGAGGCCCCACCTCGCAACTTACAGGACTTAAAGGCTCTGCTGCTTACATCTTGGTGCCAGATACCACAGCACACCTTCAGGGGTCTAGTGGAGTCCATGTCTCGACGGGTCAGGGCTGTTTTGATAGCAAAAGGGGGACCAACACAATATTAGGAATATTAGGACCTCCTGCTGCGGTCATAATGTTATGCCTGATCGGTGTATGTATATGTATTTTTATATGATAGCTAAGCAATGTCACATGAGCAAACTGATTTTATACAAAAGTTCAATAAGCAAGAAGTTAATATAGTAAGTTATATTTTAGACACAATATTGTCAATTTTCATCAGTCATTTCACCAACAAAAATAGACCCAAACAAATTTGACTTCACCGGAATGAATCAAAGTCAATGATTCAATTAACTATTCATAAAGAGTCACTTACTTCATTCCTGAATGAATCAGCTGCTTGAACAAATCAGTTGAATAAATAACTCAATAAGACAGTGATTTTTTTCTTTTTTTACATATTTTTTAAGTTTTCCTTTCATATTTTAAAGCATCATTTATTTTTTTCAAAAATCACTACATATTTCAATATTCAAAATTTTACCATAGCATTTATGCAATTGTAATTGTGGTGTAAATAAATTATATGTTTTAGATGCAGCTTCAAATATCATCTAGTCATCATTATCAACAACATCCCAGAAAATATCGAGATATAATTATGTCAGTATCACACTACCCTAAAAAAAAAAGGAGTCTTTCACAGGCGCTTATAGTATTTTTGTCTCGTTTTCCAGTAAAAATATTTAAACACTCTTTGCATTTACTTGAGAAGCAAAATGACCGAAAAATGTATCAAAATTATGTAAGTTTAGGCCTAAAACAAGAAAAAAATATCTGCCAATGAGGTCATAAAAATAAACTTACTTCAAAGGGGAAAAAAAAAATATTTTCTGTGTTTTAAGAAAAAACCCTACTTATTGTTGATATTCTTTTCAGAGAATAAGACCTAATATCTTAAGTAATTTTTCTTCTCATTAAAATTTGCATCTTGTTTAGGTATGTTTAGATATTCATACTGGAAAACAAGACAAAAATACTGAGTAAGAAAATCAATTTTTTTACTGTAGGACAAAAGCTGACCAGCTTTTGCTGATTTGTCCAGAGGAATTTTAGGAGAAACATCTAGACAAGTTCTCTAACTGAGGTTTAGGGTCTTGAGGTTTTCTTGTCTATAATGAGGAGCAGTTTTAAGCGGTTTATGAGGTGTTTGGACCTTTTAAATGAAAGACAATGAAAGTAGCGGTGCGGGAGAACGGCCCCCATGAGAACCGGTGGTGCGGCTCATTCTGTTTGCTTTGAAATGAAGCCGGACCGCAGGGATCCCCTTCAAAGCGAGCTGACCAGAACTTAAAAAATTTGCATTTGCAGAGCGATTTGGAAATGACTACAGCTGAGCCATTCTCTCATAAGCCTGACATATCTGTGTGCAGAATACAAATCAGCACTTACTCCTCCAAAACAGCACTCACACTAATGTAAGATGACAGCAATGAGAGAAAGAGAGAGCGTTTGAATATGAACAAAAGAAGGAATTTTAGGTGAAATTTTGACAATTCCCGCAGAAGTTTGTCTTTTACCTGTCAGACATCAAACATCAGCAGTTATTCGATTATGTATTATTTGTGTATTTTGGGTTTTACATTTTGGCCCTACGAGGAAAACAGTCTCATAAAGTGAATAAAAAATGCCTTGTCTGTATGAAATGTATGGTCTGTTTTCAGCAGGGGTTCTCAACTGGTGGGTTTCAACCCAAAAACAGCAGGGAAAAGCAATGCTAAATGCATGTCAGTGCAACTAACACTTTTTTTATAGACATAGAGAAAACGTATTTTACATCGTAATTGAGGTGAAACATGCAGCCGATCACGAATGAGATCGCTTTATGTATCAATTCATAATATGAGATAGTAATGAGAAAAATATGGAGATCTTCACCAAGACCTTCTGCTTGATGATTCTCCTGTGAAACGAGCCCAGAAACATTCTAGTTTCAGAAGAGAAATGTCTCAAATTGTGCTCAGATTATTCCCTCAGATAACAGTCTGCAATCACAAAGTCTCAAAGTTACCTTTCAGTTGGTCACGTTCGACGTACGTCGAAACTGACCAACGAATTGGGATCTATTTTCAGAGACCAATCTACTTCAAGTGTTATAAACGAGCCAATGAAGATTGGCATGCGGTTGACGCATTCCACGACCCGCCCCGCATCGCGGGTATAAATACAGAAGTGGAAGCACCGCATATCGCTTTCAACTTCGGAGCCGAACAGTGCCTTCTGGTGTGTTCCTACGAAGAGTGTTTGTAACTGAGTCTCATGAAGAGGATCGCTCCAGTTCCGGTGTCGGTGTGACGGTGCCCTACAGTGGTGATCGCGAGAGAAAAACAAACAGCTGTTCTCACAGCTTCCTGGGCGTTTTTTCTGTGAGTGCTCTCAGCGGGCTTGCACCCCTGAACCGCTGCGAGCCGCGGTCATTTCCCCTGTGTGCCTCGGCACTGATCGGAGCGGTTTTTTCCTTTTCTAAAAGAGCAACACGGTTTGACCCTGCGTCTTTTTCAAGATGTCATTCAAAACGTGTGTTTCTGGATGCCGTCGTTATCTGTCCCCAGTTGACGGACACGATCGCTGTCTCTCGTGTTTGGGCGTTCAGCACGCTGAGGCGGCTTTCGTGGATGACTCATGTTCCCATTGCGGGAACATGACCATCGCAGTATTACGGTCTAGACTCGAATACCTCAGACGGGGTGGAGTCCCATTGCGCATCCCCCGATCTAGTGGCCCTCCTGCTGCGAAGCAGAGGGCTGCTACTTTGGCTGATGCCTTTGGTGGAGACCTGAGGGTTACTGTGAGGGCACTCCCGCCGGGTCAACAGGCTCCTCAGGCCCCTCCCCCCTCCGCTGCGCCGGTGGAGCTTCCGGAAGAGCAGCCTGGTCCTGGACCGTCTGTTACTTTCGGGGCTCCGGCTGAGGACATGGTCTCGATAGCTGCATCGGGGGACGAGCTAATGGACTCCGGAGATGAGGATTCGGCTGCGCTACCCCCTTCCGGTGTGGTAGCGTTGCCCAAGTCCGATCCGGAGCTCACGGCTATGCTTGCCCGGGCCGCCGCCAGTGTCGGACTCGAGTGGAACCCTCCACCGTGTCCCGAACTCTCGCGGCTGGACGAATGGTATCTCGGGACGGCCCGTGCTTGTTCTCAGAGCCCCGCCCCAGTACCTTTCTTTCCAGAAGTGCATCAGGAGCTCACAAAGTCGTGGATAGCGCCTTACAACGCTAGAAATCGATCGACTCACTCCTCCGTCTTCACTACCCTCGATGGTGGCGCAGCTAAGGGTTACGTGGAGATCCCCCCAGTCGAGCGGTCAGTAGCGATGCAACTGTGTCCGAAGACCGCTACTGATTGGCGCGGAAATCCGTGTCTCCCCTCCCGGGCATGTAAGTTCTCGTCCGCACTAATGGGCAAGGCTTACACAGCCTGTGGAGAAGCTGCGTCATCTTTGCATGCCATGGCGCTCCTGCAGGTCTACCAGGCCAAAGCGCTCAAGGAACTGCACGAGGGTAGTTCCGACCCAGGGGTTATGCAGGAACTGCGTACCGCGACGGACCTCGCCCTCCGGGCGACGAAAGTCACCGCACGCTCCCTGGGTCAGGTGATGTCCACACTTGTGGTCCAGGAACGCCACCTGTGGCTGAACCTGGCGGATATGCGTGAGACCGACAAGGTACGGTTCCTCAACGCCCCTGTCTGCCAGGCCGGCCTCTTTGGCGACGCCATCGAGAGCTTCGCCCAGCAGTTCTCGGTGGCCCAGAAGCAGACGGAGGCGATCAAGAACATTCTGCCCCGGCGACCTGCTGCTGCCTCCACCCAGTCTCCGGCTGCAGCACCTCTGTCTGCTCGTCGCCGAGGGCGTCCCCCTGCATCCGCCTCCGCCCCTGCTAAGCCCAAGCAGCAGCCTCCACCTGGGAAGCAGGGTGCCGGGCGTAGGGGTACTGCCCAACCCGTCCAGGGTCCCGCGAAGTCCGCCGGCAAGCGCAAGGGCAAGCCAAACATTTCTCATCAAATTCTCCAAAGATCAAATGATCTGATCCACATTTAATTGATTGTTCTATATCCTAACTATAAACAACTGTTAACTCATTTGTGTCTATGTTTATTTCTCCAGAGAAAACACTTTTGTTGTTTAGGTGTCCAATTAAATTCTATGGTAATTTTGGAGCAAGTTGTCAACAGGTTCCTTCAAAAACATGAACAAAAAATATACACAAGATTCGACATGGTATGTTTCATGTTGTGAATGAGTGGCTTCAGAAGAGACATTTAGATAGCAAACACTCAAATTATGAAGACTATAAATCAGTTTTGCTCATTCTGCTCATGTCACGTTATTAAACTGAAAATAATCTTGGACAATTTGCGGGTCACAGTAATATTGATGACTTTCAGCGATTTAATGTAAATAAAAATGTGATTTTTTATTTATGCACGATAAGTAATTTTCTATTCAGCCAGTGCCACGTGAATAATTTACATATTGTTGGCCAATCACGGGTAACAATAATATAAAATAATTTCAACGAGACATGTCTAATTGAAATAAATATTAGATTTTTTATTTATGACCGATAAAAGATTTTTACTGTGTTGCATGTACTATGTAAAATCTGTTTCCTATAATTGTAATTTACTGTAAATGTAACTATAAGTAATAAGTATAAGTACAAACCCGATTCCAAAAAAGTTAGGACACTGTACAAATTGTGAATAAAAACAGAATGCAATGATGTGGAAGTTTCAAATTTCAATATTTTATTCAGAATGCAACATAGATGACATGTCAAATGTTTAAACTGAGAAAATGTATCATTTTAAGGGAAAAATAAGTTGATTTTAAATTTCATGGCATCAACATAGCTTAAAAAAGTTGGGACAAGGCCATGTTTACCACTGTGTGGCATCCCCTCTTCTTTTTATAACAGTCTGCAAACGTCTGGGGACTGAGGAGACAAGTTGCTCAAGTTTAGGAATAGGAATGTTGTCCCATTCTTGTCTAATACAGGCTTCTAGTTGCTCAACTGTCTTAGGTCTTCTTTGTCACATCTTCCTCTTTATGATGCGCCAAATGTTTTCTATGGGTGAAAGATCTGGACTGCAGGCTGGCCATTTCAGTACCCGGATCCTTCTTCTACGCAGCCATGATGTTGTAATTGATGCAGTATGTGGTCTGGCATTGTCATGTTGGAAAATGCAAGGTCTTCCCTGAAAGAGACGACGTCTGGATGGGAGCATATGTTGTTCTAGAACTTGGATATACCTTTCAGCATTGATGGTGCCTTTCCAGATGTGTAAGCTGCCCATGCCACACGCACTCATGCAACCCCATACCATCAGAGATGCAGGCTTCTGAACTGAGCGCTGATAACAACTTGGGTTGTCCTTGTCCTCTTTAGTCCGGATGACACGGCGTCCCAGTTTTCCAAAAAGAACTTCAAATTTTGATTCGTCTGACCACAGAACAGTTTTCCACTTTGCCACAGTCCATTTTAAATGAGCCTTGGCCCAGAGAAATCTTCTGGATCATGTTTAGATATGGCTTCTTTTTTGACCTATAGAGTTTTAGCCGGCAACGGCGAATGGCACGGTGGATTGTGTTCACCGACAATGTTTTCTGGAAGTATTCCTGAGCCCATGTTGTGATTTCCATTACAGTAGCATTCCTGTATGTGATGCAGTGCCGTATAAGGGCCCGAAGATCACGGGCATCCAGTATGGTTTTCCGGCCTTGACCCTTACGCACAGAGATTGTTCCAGATTCTCTGAATCTTTGGATGATATTATGCACTGTAGATGATGATAACTTCAAAGTCTTTGCAATTTTTCTCTGAGAAACTCCTTTCTGATATTGCTCCACTATTTTTCGCCGCAGCATTGGGGGAATTGGTGATCCTCTGCCCATCTTGACTTCTGAGAGACACTGCTACTCTGAGAGGCTCTTTTTATACCCAATCATGTTGCCAATTGACCTAATAAGTTGCAAATTGGTCCTCCAGCTGTTCCTTATATGTACATTTAACTTTTCCGGCCTCTTATTGCTACCTGTCCCAACTTTTTTGAAATGTGTAGCTCTCATGAAATCCAAAATGAGCCAATATTTGGCATGACATTTCAAAATGTCTCACTTTTAACATTTGATATGTTATCTATATTCTATTGTGAATAAAATATAAGTTTATGAGATTTGTAAATTATTGCATTCCTTTTTTATTCACAATTTGTACAGTGTCCCAACTTTTTTGGAATCGGGTTTGTAATATTACATTTAAAAATGAACCATGCCACTGCAGGTCACAGTAATAATAATTCATTTCAGCAATAAATGTTTAATGTAAATAAATATAAATTTTTTGTTTATGCCCGATAAACAATTTTTACTGTGTTGCATGTGCAATGTAAAATATGTGTCCTATAATTATAAGCAATAAGTATAAGTATAAGTTTAAGTAATAATAATTAAATAATTAACCATGCCACATTAATAATTTTACATACTGTACTGTCAGCCAATTGCAGGTCACAGCAATATTAATTAACTCTTCCCTGCCAGCGTTTAAGTTAAGTTGCAAGCAACCGCCAGCATTTTTGGTCATTTTCACAAAAAATTCATGGTCCCCAGAATATTTAGTTGTATGAATATCTGAACATGCAATATAGAAATTTTTTTTTTTTTACATATTTTTGTCAAAGACTACATCTGGATCAGATTCAGAACGATGATCAAACACAGATGGAGTAGACTGAGTCCATCAACACCCCCAAAGCTTCATAGTCCTGTAGCTCTCCCTGGGTTGACATTTCATTCAGTAACATTAGGCCGTTTTGATTTATATGCTGTTTAATGTTGATGACTGCATTATTTTACATATCCTCCTGGGACCCAGGAATAGACTTTTGTCCTCTGTAGTGGACATTACATTTTAGTGAATTTCTCTGACAACATGCCAAATGTTTGGAAGTTTCACAATGACAACTGCCTCTCCTTGGGCTTTAAAATGACTGACATTAATTTAGTGATCAAATTTAACACTCTTATGGAAATATGATAATATTTTGTAATTAACATTTAAATCTGACTAATTTTTAAAAATTTTTGTCACAAATCAACATTTCAGTAAAATGTTATGGGGTTTCAAATCAAAATATGACTTTCTGTTACGAAACAGGGCACTGTAGAGGACACCGGGACTTAAATCATGTTTATCAGTGAATAAACACAAATGACTAGGGAAAGAAATTATATTTCAATATTCCTATAATATATTAGATATTAATGTGAAAATCTTACCAATTACTACTCCCATTATTACACTTCTTTTTTCATTACATGTTGACCCAAGAACACATTAATATGCAAATTAGATACAATGTATAGATACATTGTATATAATGGGGAAACTTGCTTATGGCCATTTTACACACATATTGCATAAAGCGAAATGGTATATCAAATCGTTCTGTTATCTTTCATAACATAGTTGAGAATCATATTTAAACAAAGTTTGGTATAAAAAAAAATCTGAAACCTAAAATTGTATTGGTGATTAAAAAAAAATCCCATTGTTTTTGCCAATTCATGTCTATTCATGTCTTTTTATTTTTTTTAAATGAGACCTGGTGTCCTCTACATAGCATAACATATTAATAAAATATCTTTTTTCAAAAATGTTATTTTTCAATTGTTTTTCTTATGCTCTAAACAATGTAATGACACGAAAAAAATAATAAATTGACAAAAAAAATTCTGGTTCTCAGGAGGATATGCATATGATTACATATGAGATCGCTTGTTTCTGCTTCTTCTTTTTCCTGTGTTTTGATCTTGAGATTCTGTACTCATTCAGGAGATGTGTAATAGCTCCCCATATAACAGGGTGATGAAAATACTTTGTGTGCAAAAAAACAAAACAAAAATAATGACTTTATTCAACAATCTCTTCTCTTCGACGTCATTCTCCTTCGCAGTTCACATAGTAAATACAGTGCAGAGCTTCCGGGTTCTACGTCAGAACGCCGCTCATTATTGGCCAGCTCCTGCGTCAGCATCACACGCATGTGTCATGGTGCTCACGTGAACAGCGTCGGCCAATGGTGAGCCGGCGTTCTGATGGACTATTTTAACAATGTCTTTACTACCTTTCTGGGCCTTGAAAGTTGCAATGACGTTGCTGCCTATGGCTGGTTCAGAGAGCTCTCGGATTTCATCAAAAATATCTTCATTTGTGTTCCGAAGATGACTTAAGAAGGTAAGAAGGTCTTACGGGTTTGGAACGACATGAGAGTGAGTAATAAATGACAGACATTTCTTTTTTGGGTGAACTAACCCTTTAAGTAATAATAATTTAAAAAATAAACTGTGTACTATTTGCAACACAAGCACAAAAAAACAGCAAAAATATAATGTATAAATGTGTAGAACTCAGAAACCATTGTTATTCGTTACAAGCTGTTCACACATTGGCAGTAAAAATGCGATTAATACATGAAAATTCGGTAACACTTTACAATAAGGATCATTAGTTAACATTAGTTAACTACATTAGTAGTGCATGGACTGCACTTATAAAGCATTTATTAATCTTTGTTGATGTTAATTTCAACATTTACTAATACATTATTAAAATCTTGTTAACATTAGTTAATGCACTGTGAACTAACATGAACAAACAATGAACAGCTGTATTTTTATTAACTAACGTTAACAAAGATTAACAAATACAGTAACAAATGTACTGCTCATGGTTAGTTCATGTTAGTTAATACATTAACTAATGTTAACAAATGAGACCTTACTGTAAAGTGTTACCGAAAATTCTTACATATAGCCCCTTGAATATTCTTCAGAATGTGTGTGTTAGTGTGTTGTGTGTGTGGTTGCCATGGCTGTGCGTGTCACTCACGTAGTGAAGGCGGGGTTATATTTGGCCCCCAGGTAATACGAGTACAGGTTGAACATGCCGATCATAAACGCCACGAAGACCATGATGAAGATGACCATGAACTTGAAGATGTCCTTGACTGTGCGGCCCAGGGAGATCTGGAGCGGCCCGAAGCTCTCGTTGGCTGGGAGGATGTAGGCGATACGAGAGAAGCTCAGGACCACAGCGATGGCGTACAGACCCTCGGAGATGATCTGAGGATCTGACGGCCTCCACCTGTTCCTCGCTAAACACAGACACACAGAGACCTTCAATAAAAATACTGGTACATTCTGTAACTGGACAGACGGAAAATTTGATTCAGATTTAAAGGAATGGTAAAGTAAAGTCACGTGTGTTCGGGTTTGAAGGTTTGAACTCAAAGAGAATCAGAAGTAGGAAAGCAAAGGTGGATAATGCTAATGAAGACTTTGTTCAGAGATTCTCAGTGAACACAATGAAGATCAAACACACACACACACACACACACACACACACAGTCAGCAGTAAAGCTGATTCAAAGATTTCACCAGCACACACACTCTTTTTATATATATTTATATATGTTCTGTGATTTCAGAGGCTGCGATATCACTTTCACACCAGCAGATAGCAGCATTGATAACAGACATCACAACGGCCACTGTCATAACACTATCTCAGCAGTGTGTGTTCTGTATTCAGGGAATATTTGAACAACCTACTACTTTTCCCGAAGCCATACTGCATAAGTTCAGTGTTATTTTAGCATTGTTCATATACCATTATAGTATTTGTTAATATTTTGAATTAGCTTTTGTTTTATATTTTCTCTTTTCATTTTAGTTTTAGTAATTTTTTTACGTGCTTTTGTCTTTTTTTTTTTTTACTTTTTTCTTTCTTTTTTTTGTTGTTGTATTTTTACTACTTCAACTTGTTTTATTTCAGTTAGTTGCCAATACAACATATATAATAATTGTAATTTAGTTTAAAATAAGTAAAATTGAAATAAAATTAATAAAAACTATAAGGACATAAAAATAAATAAAATAAAACTAAAACTAATAAAACTGAATTAAAATTAAAACAATGTAAAATTGCTAAAAAAAAAAAAAAAAAAAAAACCTACTTCAAAATATTAATAAAAAATATAATAGTTTCTCAAAGATACTAAAATACAAAAGTTTTTTATCCAAAATTTATATTTTATTTTATTTCAGGTTTTTGCAATTAATAAAAATTATTTATTTTAATAGTTAACAATAGATAACAATAACAACACTTGACCTTCCATAAAGTCTGGCAAATGAACTAAAATCAATATAAAACATTTTGTCATGATTTTTTTTTAAACAGAACAGTGTGTGTGTATATATATATATATATATATATATATATATATATGTGTGTGACCCTGGAGCACAAAACCAGTTATAAGTTGCACGGGTGTATTTGTGGCAAATAATACAATACATTGTATGGGTCAAAATGATCGACTTTTCTTTTATGCCAAAAATCATTAGGATATTAAGTAAAGATCATGTTCCATGAAGATATTTTGTAAATTTCCTACCGTAAATATATCAAAAATGTTTTATTATTAGTAATATGCGTAATTGCAAAAAATTTACCCTTATGACTGGTTTTGTGGTCCAGGGTCACATATGCATATATATGTATACTAATAAGCTAGCTAAACTAGTTAATAGTGAGAATTGGACCCTAAACTAGTTGCTTATTAGTATGCATATTACTAGGATATTGGCTGTTTATTAGTACTTATAAAGCACATATTAATGCCTAAACTTAATAACCACTTTACTAACTATTAATAAGCAGTAATTAGGAGTCATAGTCATAGTTAATAGTTAGTTAATAGTGAGAATTGGACCCTAAACTGTGACTATACAGTATACTGCTAATATGGTAGTATTAAATTATTAAAATTTTATGGCTAATTTAGTAATTTAATACTTGAATATTAGGCAGCCTACATAAAAGTTAAGGCACGACATAAGAGTTAAATCTAACTTATTACTGCTCAGAAATAATATATAGCTACAAATACAGCAGCGTTTGAGTGATTGTCAGGAAGTGTTGGAGATTTCAGCTGAGCTAATGATGCTAACAGTCCTACAGTTCTGCATCGCAGCCTCCTCATTAATGATTCTGCCCAAAACACCTGCACTCAGAGTATAAAAGGCCGCTTTCTATAGTCAGATACCTCAAAAAAATGTACCATAGTGAACAGACTTTCAGCTAAAATACCATGAACAGCTGTTGTAAGGCAATACAACTATGCTAAACTGGTATTATTTATCATTGTCATCAACAAAAACATAATGACAGATTCTGACGCTTGTCTAATGTTAATTTGTAGGACAATTATTGTTATTTAAAACTCTAGAACTCTCTTCCGTATAGAGTAGACATGCTGAATCCTTTAGTGTTTTTAAATCCCTTCTTAAAACCCCATTTTTAAAACTTGCTTATATGTGATTTTGTAGTTTTTTTAGTATATTGTATATTTTTTATATCTTGTATATCCTATGTTTGTAGTATGTTTAGTATATTGTTTTGATGTTTTTATTTCTCAGTTTTTTGAGTATCTCTTTTTACCTTTACATTGTGTCCTTTTTGTAAAGCGCTTTGAGAAGTAGCATTTAAAGGCGCTATATAAAATAAAGTTTATTATTATTATTTTATTATTATTATTACATTATTTATTAATCAAAACCACACATAAAGGACAAGTTCTCATTACTGTAATGTGAAAAATGTCATTAATGTGTTTTATTATTCCTGTTATTTTCAACAATGATTCTTCAGTAATTCTTAATATATAAGTCAAAACTGTAATACAATTTTTGCGTTATACTTTTTTAATATTAAAATCAGTAAAATTTAAAATTATTAAAAAATTTAAAAAAATAATAAAATGATTTAATTAAAATTTAATTAAATAAAAAAATTATAATATTTCATTTTACAGTGTGTATCAAAGTTTCTTTGTCATTAAAGTAATTGTCATAAAGTATTGCAGTTCAAATGTGTTTTTTTTTTGTCATGAAAATGATGAAACAATTAAAAAATTAATGATTTTTCTTTATTTCTAAAACTTAAATTCTTAATTCTTTTATTTTTTGAGGTGAAATGTGACCTGAACATGTTCTTAACAGGATTGGTGAGATTCACCCAACAATCACTGTAACCATGTATTTACACACCATATGTGAAGTAGGCGATCTCCGCAGGAAGTGATGCGTTGCTAATGTCGTGGTTGGGGACGTGCAGGTCGACATAGAGCTGAGCTTTAGACGCCTTGAGGAACGCCATGAGACGGGCAGTGAAGGAGGCCACGAAGATCGACAGCATCCCAAAGTCTAAAACGTTCCACAGGTGCATCACGTACTCACGCGGACCGTCCACCCAGATCTCCTTACACTCCGACCAGATCATCCCTGAAACACACACACACACATTGTGTTTTCATGTTTTACCGGGACTCTCTATAGACGTAATGGTTTTTATACTGTACAAACTGTATATTCTCTCTTCCCTTACACTAACCCTACCCCTAAACCTACCCATCACACAAAACTACAGGCATTTTTACATTTTAAAAAAACATCACTTAGTATGATTTATTAATCCATTTCCCTCGTGGGGACCGCTGGCTGGTCCCCACAATGATAAACCTGTACACACACACACACAAACACAAACCGAGAAACACATATACACACACAAACAAACACACACACACACACAGAAACACACTCACACTCTCTCTCTTACTCAGACACACACACAGTCACACACAAACACACACACACACTCTCTCACTCAGACACACAAACACACAGACACACACACACTCACACACTCACACTCTCTCACTTAGACACACAAACACACACAGAGACACACACACACACACAAACACTCAAACACAAACTCACACACACACAAACACTCTCTCACATGCACACATTCTCTCTCTCACTCTCTCTCGCTTAGACACACAAACACACACAAACACACACACACACACACACACAAACATACACAAACACACACACACACAAACCCTAAACCATTTCAATCTTTACCCATCATGCACCAGGCCTTACCCAGAACCCATTTCATGATGAGGAGCTCGGTCCAGGAGAACTGTGTGGTCTTGACGCGGAACACCTGTCGCGGATGGTCCGTTATGGTCTCATTGGGCAGGTTCTTCACACCCTCGAAACGGTCTGATGCGTTCAGAATTAGCAGACCCAGAAAGATGGTGAACGACACGGCGTGAGCGACAAACTTCATGAACGGACTCCGTAATATCTGCCCCAACTGGTACAGAGAAAGATGAACGTGAGATACATGAGGCATCATAAAATGTGTTGTTTTTTTAGTCAGTACTGCTATATATATATATTATAATATTATAAACAGAAATGAATTGTACTGTAGAATATTATAGGGTATTCTGAGAATCACAGCAACTAAAGAAATAATCAGAAACTAGAGAAAATATGAAGCCACTGAAATGATGTGAATCCTTTAAAGTGTGACTCATCAAAATTGATAGAGACCATGTGAATGTGAGGTGAATTTCATAGAGCTGATATGCTGATTATTACCTCAAACACGTGAGTATGAAATAATTCCATTGTGATATATTGTTTATTTTAATTATTCAGTCAATGCTCTACGTTATATATGAACTCATTCGTCAATAACAGAAGATGGATTCGCTCAGAGACGCTGCTCTCACTGGATGTTTATGAACTATTTCTCTGAAAGATCATGAGAGATTTTCTCCAAAATCAATCATTTGTATTCAGTCAGTGTTTTTCTCACTGCAGATGACGTGAAGGTTTTGATTGCCCTCGAGTTCAAGTGTCTCGCACACAATATCATCATCATCATCATCATCATCATCATCATCATCATCATCATCATCATCATCAGTCAGCATTCATCTGTCTGCTTGGCATTCAACACCTTTATCTTTCAGACATAGTGAAAGTTTAAATGCTTTGATGAAGCATAACCTAGTGATTTGTCTTGCTGTCTACATAGGCAGCTCCCTTATATATATACCTGTAGGAGATATATACATTTTTATTTATAATTGTTCCCTTGAAAATATTTTTGGTACTGAATGAAACAAATAATACTCTATATAAGAGTATTAAACAAATAATACAATATAATATAATGAATATAATATAATTAATATATAAATTTAACTGACATTTCTCAACTGTATATGTATTAAACAACTTTATATATTTATATAGTTTAATATATATTAAACAAAATATAAAGCTTATATTTTTAAACAATATATGCAAAATACATGCAAAATATATAACAGTATATTTAAGTTTTATTCAGTATAACAGCAGAACATTGTGTGTATGTGTGTGTGTGTGTGTATAAATGAGAGAGTGTGTGAGTGTTTGTGTGTGTATGTGTGTGTGAGAGTGTGTGTGTCTCTCTGTGTGTGTGTGTGTGTGTGTGTGTGTGTGTATACACATACATACATACAAATTATGTTCTGATATTATACTGAATACTTTATAATATTAACAAAATTTATTGTACAAAGCTTTATATATTAAACATAATATGTTCTGATTTTTGGTACTGAAAGAAACATAAATGTTATTTGTATAAAATAAAAAAGAATAATAAAATAATGTAAATAAAATAAAATTAGATTAAAAAAATAAATAAATAAAATAAAATATATCTTAGTATGTTAACTGACATAACTCTCACCTCTGCCACAAAAAGCCTTATATATGTTCTGATTGGCCATGCATGTCACAGCAATTTCACTTTCATTTTTTTTTTTTAACATAAGAAATAAACACACATATATGTATCTAAATGAACACACACCACAGACTTCTACTGTTTCATATAAAGCTAATTATAATTATTCTAGACTAATCCTAAACCTTAAAGAATGATAGTTAAGTAAATCGTCTCACACACACACAAATACAAAAACACACTTCTCTGTGAACCTCGTTCCCTCTCTTCTCGCTCTCTCTGTCACACGTCTCAAGAGACGCTAGAGTTCTTCCTGTCTGACGAGCTCTGATTAGATTTCAATCCCAAACCCTCCACAAAAGCCTTCGCAGTGTGTGTAAGTGTGTGTGTAGGGGTCTTTCTCAGCTGATATCTCTCCATGAGACAGCGTGTGTTGAAGTGCCCATCAAACACAGAGTCAATGTGTAAATCTTCTTCCTCAGGATGGAAATGGAACGTGTTTATCTGTGCTTATGCTTGTCTGTTCGTAATAGTGTTTGGAGAGACGTGTATGTGTGTGTCTGTATGTTTATTCATGTATGTTTATGGAAAATTGAAGCTTTTACCCTGTTATATAAGGGGTCTTATCATAATTTTTTTTGTAGCGTTTTTTGACATTAATTTTTTTTCCCCTCATTTACAGAAACCAAACTGCAAAAACAACTTGTTCAGATGCATTCACGATTATGAAATCAAAACCATGAGCTCATTAACACATGAAATATAATAACATATACATCAATCAGGCATAACATTACGAAGTGAATAACACTGATTATCTCTTCATCATGGCACCTGTTAGTGGATGGGATATATTAGGCAGTAAGTGAACATTTTGTCCTCAAAGTTGATGTGTTAGAAGCAGGAAAAATGGGCAAGCGTAAGGATTTGAGCGAGTTTGACAAGGGCCAAATTGTGATGGCTAGATGACTGGGTCAGAGCATCTCCAAAACTGCAGCTCTTGTGGGGTGTTCCCGGTCTACAGTGGTCAGTATCTATCAAAAGTGGTCCAAGGAAGGAACAGTGGTGAACCGGCGACAGGGTCATGGGCGGCCAAGGCTCATTGATGCACGTGGGGAGAGAAGGCTGGCCCGTGTGGTCCGATCAAACAGACGAGCTATAGCTCAAAGATTGCTCTATTGCTCAAGAAGTGAATGCTGGTTCTGATAGAAAGGTGTCAGAATACACAGTGCATCACAGTTTGTTGTGTATGGGGCTGCATAGCCGCAGACCAGTCAGGGTGCCCATGCTGACCCCTGTCCACCCCCGAAAGCACCAACAGTGGGCACGTGAGCATCAAAACTGGACCACAGAGCAATGGAAGAAGGTAGCCTGGTTTGATGAATCACGTTTTCTCTTACATCACGTGGATGGTCGGGTGCGTGTGTGTGGAACACATGGCACCAGGATGCACTATGGGAAGAAGGCAAACCGGCTAGTGGAGTCCATGCCTCAATGAGTCAGGACTGTTTTGGCAGCAAAAGGGGGACCAACACAATATTAGGAAGGTGGTCATAATGTTATGCCTGAACGTTATGTATATATATATATATATGATGCTGCGGAGATAAAAATGCTGAAAAATGCACTAATGCTTGTCATGGCTGCAGTCAAAAGTAGTTATTAAAGAGATATTGTCTGGCACAGTGGAAAGGTCAGAGTGAAGGAAAATGGTCATGTAAACTAAATTACAGCTGTTTTTAGAGAAAGAAACCTGCACATAAGTCGTCTCATACTTCAAACGTTCCAGTGTGGATTAAAATGTCTTTAAAACAGCTGCCCAGAGAAATGCAGAAGATAGTCTGTGCAATAACACTCTTGAGATCATCTTCTCATCTGAAGAGTCAGATGAAGCTTAGAGAAACAGGAGAGATGTGGACATGTGTGTGTGTGTTTGCGTTACCTTGCTACAGGGCATGATCCAGTAGGCGATGGCGAGGAAAGGCAATCCAACAGTTACGCCCAGAACCGTCAAACACTTCACACTGATGGACTGCTGCCGCAGACCCGACAGATTCTCGTACCAGATCGTCAGCAGCTGCTGCTGGCAGTTTGGATGAGCCACAAACTGACACACATGGAGAAAAGAGCAGGATGACAAATCATATTACAGCAGGAAAACACACAATCTACACATTTTGTGCACTTATTGTGTCTGAATTCAGCTGCAGAATAATAAAACGTTGTAAAATGGTAAAATGTGTTAAACAGACACTGGATAGTGCATTACCTCGGAGTAAAACGAAATTAAATGATGCTATAATACTGATTTATGATGAACATTATTCTTCTGGGTTTTTTTTATTATTTGTAAATATTATGTAAATTCCAATCAAGGTAAATGTATAACTGATAATAAATAATACATGAAGATGATAAAAGAATATTCTTTTATTGATTGATTTTTAAAGAAATTTTAAAGTCAAAATTTAAATTTAAAATTATTTGATAAAAATTATCAAAGTGTTTATCTGACCAATGGCAGAATACTGTCCTCTAAATATAATGTAATGTAATAATATAGTAATTAATATAATATAATATAACTATTTTAAGTAACATTTCTCTCAAACTAAGCTACACAAAGCTTTATATATTAAACAGAGTAATTTAATAATTTATTTCAATACATTTAATTAAATATATGTTAACTGACAAACTTTCTATATACAATGTATATACATACACACGCAGTAATTTTAATTATTTTTTATGTTTTTGAAAGTCTCTTATGCTCATCAAGACTGAATTTATTTGATGAAATATACAGTAAAAGCAGTAATATTGTGACATATTATTACAGTTTAAAATAACTCTTACTATGTGAATATATTGTAAAATGTAATTTATTCCTGTGATCAAAGCTGAATTTTCAGCATCGTTACTCCAGTCTTCAGTGTCACATGATCCTTCAGAAATCATTCTAATCATTGTAGTTCTGATGCAGTTTTCCTGATGCTGAGGAATACAGCCGCTGGTTTTCCTGTTATGTGGTGCTGTAGCTCGATTAGACAGGTAAACGTGTGTGTTTCTTTAGAGAAGATAACACTAGCTTTGAGATGCCCTAAGAGAAACAGACAGATCGTGAACATGATTTAAGGTGAGCCGCCGGGCTGCTGAGTGATCCAGAGCCAAGCTGAATCCGTCTAAAGCTGACAGTGTGTGTGTTTGCTCAGAGTAAAATAGACTATCTATTTCACAAGTTACAAGCCAACCTTAATTTGATGGCAGACCACACACACACACGTTGGGTTTCATGTTTTATGGGGACTTTCCATAGACGTAATGGTTTTTATACTGTACAAACTGTATATTCTCTCTTCCCTTACACTAACCCTACCCCTAAACCTACCCATCACACAAAACTACAGGCATTTTTTTCACAAACACACACACAATCACACACAGACACACACACACACACAAACTCTCTCTCTCTCTCTCTCTCTCTCTCTCTCTCTCTCTCTCTCTCTCTCACACACACCCACACACACAGAAACAAACACCCACAAACACACACACTCTCTCTCACACACACACACACACACACATTCTCTCTCTCACACACACAATCATACACACACACACACATTCTCTCTCTCTCTTACACACACACACACAGAAACAAACACCCACAAACACACACTCTCTCTCTCACACACACACTCTCTCTCTCACACACACACTCTCTCTCTCTCTCTCTCTCTCTCTCTCACACACACACACACACACACACACTCTCACACACACACACACACACACAAACACACTCTCTCTCACACACACTCTCGCTCTCTCGCTCTCGTACACACACACACACACAATCTCTCTTTCTCTCTCTCTCTCTCTCTCTCTCTCTCTCTCTCTCTCTCACACAGACACACACGCTTCACTCACACACACAAACACACACACACACACACACACACATACACACACACAGAAACACACAGAGAATATTATTTTATTTATTAATTTTTTAAAGACACAATCTCTCTTTCTCTCTCACACACACACAAACAGACACACACACATATACACATCGACACACACAAACACACACCGACACACACACAGACACACACTCTCTGTCTCTCTCTCTCTTTCACACACACACGCACACACACAGACACACACACACACACGCACACACATTAAAATTATCCATTAATGATCCATTAAATTCTGACATAGAGAGAATGATGGTAGAGTGTGTGTTTGTTTGTGTGTGTGTGTGTGTGTACATCTGCCACCGTGACACACGACTGAGGTCATCTGAACCTTGTACCTGGTTGCCATAGCAAAAGCCCCAGCATCCCTTCTGATTGCTTTTATTGACAATTGTCTTACACTGGTCTGAATAAACTAGATGTTTAGTTTCCATCTTGTATCTTGCATCTTCACCAATTTGTATTTATGCATAATTTATATTTTAATCTGCATAATTTTTAAAAGCTGAACTTGAAACGATTTGATTTGCATAATTTTTAAAAGTTAAATGTGAATGGGTTTTTAATATGCATAATTATTTTTTAAAGGGTGAATAGCTTCTGATGAATTGATTCCTTTTCTGGAATCAGTTCATCCTGCGTATACATTTGGAAGCCGTAATGAGAAGTTATATTCTTCTCAATTATATGGATATGTTGTATTCCAGTCATCTGTAAACGAACTAAACAAGCAGTGTCTTCTGGCAAGCTTTAGTGCTCATCTTAATCAACAGCACACAAAATGCACACGAATTAAATTGTATTGTCAACATTCACAATTATAACTTCACGAGTTCACGCTTACAAATAAGTCAGACAGAATAATAGTATGCGTATTTGGCGTGCTGTCTGAGGAGAGGGCAACGAGCTCGGTATTTGGCCCGAACCCAGAGTTCAGTCACTAAAACTATTAGTGCCCCATTATGGTTTTTCGAATATTCCCTTTCATGCAGTGTGTAATATAGCTGTCTGAAAGAATCGACTTTTGTATTTCGAATCCCACTGCGTGAGTTCTACGTCACTAGAAAAGACATTTGCATAATGGCCGCTTCTCAAATCTCGGACTTCAACGTGGGATTCGCAAAATGTTTGCTCTTGAAAGATGGTCAGTACTCAGTTTATTTGGACCAGCTTGCTCCTCAGAATCACAACCTGTAAGTATGAATAATTATTGATTTATATACACTGCCGTTCAAAAGTTTTTGATCGGTAAGATTTGTAATGTTTTTAGAAGAAGTCTCTTATGCTCACCAAGGCTGCATTTATTTTATTAAAAATACAAAAAAAAAAAAAGTAATATTGTGAAATATTATTAAAATGTAAAATAACTGTTTATTTGAATATATTTTAAAATGTAATTTATCCCTGTGATCAAAGCTGAATTTTCAGCATCATTACTCCAGTCTTCAGTGTCACATGATCCTTCAGAAATCATTCTAATATGATGATTTGCTGCTCATCATAAACATAAAACATTTATGATTATTATCAATGTTGAAAACTTTTGAATGGCAGTGTATTTTCTACCGGGTGTTCAAAATAAGTAGTTTTGTGTTTTATATTGTGTAAGTTTCCGGCTAACGCACGTTAATACTGTCTTACTGAAGTACTTCTGCTCATCAGCTGTGGGCCACTATCACCTAAAACTGTGTCTATTAATGCAGATTGTCTGTCGTTCTTACTACTTTGAGTAAAGATAAAGGATGGAGCAAGATTTGTTTTACAAGCGTTTATGTTACATCAGTCATTCACGTTAATGCTGGGCTAACGTATGCGCTGTTATTGATACAGTTCCTGCATGTGCAACGCAATAAATTAGAAATATACTCATGGGTTTGTTGATGGAAATACACTTGTTAATGCTGATGGTGAGGAATTACAGCTGCAACATCTCATAATGTACCTCAAATTGAGTAGCATCACTGAGAAACGTCCTGCTCAAGTCGTCCTTGCGATGGAGGTTCGGGTTGAATAACTAGTTCTTCCAATGTTTCATCATCGGACTCGCACTCGGACTGATATGGTAAAATAGACGTCATCGTTACTGTCTTTACAGCAGAGCTTAGATCGGGCCCAAAAAAAATCAAGCCCGACCCTACCCGAGCCCGTGCACGTTGTGTCCGAGCCCAGCCCGACACATTAACTGTAATTATGAGCCTAATGTATCACGCAATGATACAGTAAGACACGCGCCATATATGGAACGTGTTCAGGAGGCATACTATAAGGTTTTGCGAGAAAGAAACCTTATTATTCAGTCAAAATACTGAGCTCGGCCGTTACTCTGTGCGCGTTCCTGTGAGTGCGTGCGAGCCGTCAGCAGCCTCTCACGCTTACTATAACTCGCACTGTTGTCATGGTACCCAGGATAAGCACACACACGCACCATTTTAAGAAATCAGGCTCAATAGAAACAAACGCGACTCTCGTCTTCTCTATAAGTTATATGATAAGAAATAATACAATAATATTAATAATAAGGTAAACCTCCTGAAGTGAATGTTGTGTACCGTTTTCATGACAACATTGCGTGAGCGGCTGCCGACGGCTCGCACGCACTCACAGGAACGCGCACAGAGTAACGGCCGAGCTCAGTATTTTGACTGAATAATAAGGTTTCTTTCTCGCAAAACCTTATAATATGCCTCCTGAACACTTTCCATAGAAGACAGAAGGACATAGGGCATTGGAACAACAGCAGGGTGAGTAAAAGTAAAAGGCTTTATTTTCATTTCAGGGTGAACTATCCCTTTAATGAATAATGCAACAAGGACGAAGCATGTAAACTACGTTGTTTGTTTATTCAGAATGGAATGGATCGCAAATGGATCTGAATGAAGAAACGTAACTTTGTACACATTTGTTACTTAGGCCTACTTTGCTAAAAATACACTCACCTAAAGGATTATTAGGAACACCTGTTCAATTTCTCATTAATGCAATTATCTAATCAACCAATCACATAGCAGTTGCTTCAATGCATTTAGGGGTGTGGTCCTGGTCAAGACAATCTCCTGAACTCCAAACTGAATGTCAGAATGGGAAAGAAAGGTGATTTAAGCAATTTTGAGCGTGGCATGGTTGTTGGTGCCAGACGGGCCGGTCTGAGTATTTCACAATCTGCTCAGTTACTGGGATTTTCACGCACAACCATTTCTAGAGTTTACAAAGAATGGTGTGAAAAGGGAAAAACATCCAGTATGCGGCAGTCCTGTGGGCGAAAATGCCTTGTTGATGCTAGAGGTCAGAGGAGAATGGGCCGACTGATTCAAGCTGATAGAAGAGCAACTTTGACTGAAATAACCACTCGTTACAACCGAGGTATGCAGCAAAGCATTTGTGAAGCCACAACACGCACAACCTTGAGGCGGATGGGCTACAACAGCAGAAGACCCCACCGGGTACCACTCATCTCCACTACAAATAGGGAAAAGAGGCTACAATTTGCACGAGCTCACCAAAATTGGACAGTTGAAGACTGGAAAAATGTTGCCTGGTCTGATGAGTCTCGATTTCTGTTGAGACATTCAGATGGTAGAGTCAGAATTTGGCGTAAACAGAATGAGAACATGGATCCATCATGCCTTGTTACCACTGTGCAGGCTGGTGGTGGTGGTGTAATGGTGTGGGGGATGTTTTCTTGGCACACTTTAGGCCCCTTAGTGCCAATTGGGCATCGTTTAAATGCCACGGCCTACCTGAGCATTGTTTCTGACCATGTCCATCCCTTTATGACCACCATGTACCCATCCTCTGATGGCTACTTCCAGCAGGATAATGCACCATGTCACAAAGCTCGAATCATTTCAAATTGGTTTCTTGAACATGACAATGAGTTCACTGTACTAAAATGGCCCCCACAGTCACCAGATCTCAACCCAATAGAGCATCTTTGGGATGTGGTGGAACGGGAGCTTCGTGCCCTGGATGTGCATCCCACAAATCTCCATCAACTGCAAGATGCTATCCTATCAATATGGGCCAACATTTCTAAAGAATGCTTTCAGCACCTTGTTGAATCAATGCCACGTAGAATTAAGGCAGTTCTGAAGGCGAAAGGGGGTCAAACACAGTATTAGTATGGTGTTCCTAATAATCCTTTAGGTGAGTGTATATATAATATTTCAGATTATGGCATAGCTTTCTCCCCACCCAATTAGGCTAATAAAGTAATGATTAAAAAAACACAAATGCTTGATCAATAGTGGCGATAAATAGTGGGATAGTGGCGGGAAATATCGGCCCGACCCGCGGGTCGGGTCGGGTCAAGTTCGGGCTCGGGCTCAGGCAGAGAATCTAAACTCTACTTTACAGTGTGTACTATCGCTGAGCTTTAGGAAGCCTCCGGAGCTGAAGTTCAGTTATGGTAATGAGCGTTTTGTTTCTGACACGTGCTGTAAGCAGTAGACCAATCACAAGAGACTGGGCCATCTGGCCAATCAGAGCAGAGTAGAATCATTGAAAAATGTGGTGATGTGCAATGTATATTATGAGAAAATGAAAGTGTTTTTGACCTTTGATTAGCAGAGCAAACAAAATTAGGAGCCTTTAAAATAGCATAATAGGGGCACTTTAAGATTTCAATCACAATCTGAAAATTATTACAATTCAATCAACCTGGCCTGTGATGAGAGCTCCTCTCAAGAGGGTTTGGATTAAGCTGAGGGCAACAGGACTAATTACCCTCACATTATCTGGTTAACAAGGTCGTGAGCCCTTTAAACCCACAGCAGTGATGGATGACATGACAGATCACGATCTTCACATCATCCACTGACTGCACAGCAACAAATGAACTGCAATAAAAACAAAATTAAAATCACATCGAAAATTCTTATTCCTGTAAAGCTAAATAAATAACATTTTCTATAAAAAGTATTTATACATCATGGTTATATTTGTTGTACCAATTTAATTTATGCTGATTTTAAATATATACATGCATACATACAGGGCTTGACCGCCAAATATGGGTGGGTTTCAGCAGTGGCGTGTAATAAACTAAGTGCAATGTAGTGTTGTCAAAAATAAAGATTTTTCGATACATATCGATACTGAAATATCTGAAACACTTCCAATACTCATTTTCCACAGAATAGACACACGACACCAGCTGCGCTTTCTCTCTCTCTCTCATCTCTCTGACAGTGAGTTACACACAAACCCGCCTCCCCTCACTCACTCGTTTCATTTGCTCCAGATGAATACTGTTAGTGTTACAGGGCTTGAATTTCAGTGTGGGATTGCGCGTATTACACATAATTTTACTCATTCCCACATATGTTTTGCTCACACCCAAAGTGTGCAAAAATAAAGCCACCTCTCAGTTCTAAATCGAGTTCTTTATTGCAGCTTTTTGCACTTAAACAGTCAATACACACAAAATAATGTCAAAATGCCAGGCTTGGCGCATATTCACAGGGCTTGACAGTGCGACCAGTGCATTTGCGACTAAAAATAGATGTGTGAACTGCAAAATGTATTTTGGAGCATGTGTGCAAATGAACAATCTCAGCAGATCAGTTTTCTTAAATGTAAGATCATAAAAAGTCTTCAATACCTTAAATAGTATAACAAGCATAATGATCAGGCATCTTATATTTTGGGGATGGAAAAACATAAATTGCGATACTGCCTAATGTGAAAATTAAACTTCAAAGAGGTATGATTTCATTAAATAAACGTGAGCGCTTCATGTTTCAAAGCCTGAACGTGGCGCTGTTGTGTGTTCTACAGGCTCGCGCTTCAGACTGCTTGAGATCAGTTCGCAATCAATGAATAGCACACATTTATGCCTTATGCTTATGAACGAATGCTGATCAATTATGACAATGTTTACTTTACGGTGTTTATATAGTAATATGTTGTATACAGTTGTAAGAATGCATATTTTATCTCTCATCTGAATTTGAACGAGCAGCCTGCAATAATAAAGCATAGAGATTTCAAAATAAGAGTCCCGATGTATTTCGGGCTTATTAAATAAAAGAACATTATTTGATGCATATTATTAAACATATAGATATTACCAGTATCAGCGTTATTATAGTTAACAAAAACTAAAACTATAAAAAATTCTTTACTTGAAATAAATAAATGTTAACTGACATTAAATAAAATATAAAAAAAACCTACACTTTTCTTATTTTCATTTAGCTGAAATTAACCTGTTATTTAGTTACATTAACCTGATGTACCTGATGTATGAAATAAAAATTAATAAAAACTATGAAAAATAACAAAAAAGACAAAACAACAGAATTACTAAAACTTTTAACTAAAATTCAAATGAAAGCAGAATTAAATTGAATTCAAAATATTAACAAAAACTACAGTGGTGGTCAGAATTATTGGCACCCCTGGTAAATATGATCAAATATGGCTGTAAAAAATAAATCTGCATTGTTTATCCTTTTTATCTTTTATTCAAAAAATTCACAAAAAATCTATCCTTTCATTGAAGTAAAAGAATGGAAAGTGGGGTGAAATCACATTATGAAATAAATGCTTTTCTCCAAAACACATTGGCCACAATTATTGGCACCCCTAGAATTTTTTATGAGTAAAATATCTCTGAAGTATATCCCCATTAATATTTACATTTTTTAGCACACCAGGGTGACTAGGAACATGAAATTGTCCAGCTATGATGTCTTGTTCCACAGGAGTATAAATATGAGGAAACACAAAGGCCAAATTCCCTTAATCATTCATCACAATGAGTAAAACCACAGAATATAGTTCTGATGTGCAGCAAAAGATTGTTGAGCTTCACAAAATAGAAAGTGGCTGTAGGAAAATAGCTAAAGCATTGAAAATCCCCATTTCCACCATCAGGGCAATAATTAAGAAGTTCCAATCAAATAAAGATGTTATGAATCTGCCTGAAAGAGGACGTGTGTCTATATCGTCCTAATGCACGGCGAGGAGGAGAGTTTGAGTGGCCAGAGACTCTCAAAGGATCACAGATAGAGAATCGCAGAGATTAGTTGAGTCTTGGGGTCAAAAAGACTAAAAAAAATTATCAAACAACCCCTACATCACCTCATGTTGTTTGGGAGGGATTCAAGAAAAATCCTTCTTGCTCATCCAGAAACAAACTCCAGCATATTCAGTTGTCAGACACGACTGGAAATTCAAAAGGGACCTGATTCTGTGGTCAGATGAAACTATAAAAAGAGCTTTTTGGCAGAAAACCCACCAGATGGGTTTGGTGCAAACAGGGATAAAACGTACCCCATGCCCACAGTTAAATATACCGCTGGATCTTTAATCTTTGGGTCTATTTTTTTGCTGGAGGTCCTGGACATCTTGTTCAGATACATGGTATCATGGATTCTAGCAAATACCAACAGATAAAAAATCAAAACCTGAAAGCCTCTGCTAGAAATCTTATAATGGGCCGTGGTTGGATCTTCCATCAGGACAACGATCCAAAACAAACATCAAAATCAACACACAAATGTGTCACTGAACACAAAATGAAGCTTCTGCCATGACCGTCCCAGTCCCCTGACCTGAACCCTATAGAAAATGAGTGGGGTGAACTGAAGAGAAGAAGCACCAACATGGATCTGGGAGTCTGAAGGATCTGGAGAGATTCTGTATGAAGGAATGGTCTCTGATCTCCAAACTCATCAGGCATTATAGGAGAAGACTTGGCAAAAGGAGGTTGCAAAAAGTATTTAATAAAAGGGTGCCAATAATTGTGGCCAACGTGTTTTGGAGAAAAGCATTTATTTCATAATGTGATTTACCCCCCACTTTCAATTCTTTTACTTCACTGAAAGTTTAGATTTTTGTGAATTTTTTGAATAAAAGATCAAAAGGATAAACAATGCAGATTTATTTTTTACAGCCATATTTGATCATATTTACCAGGGGTGCCAATAATTCTGACCATCACTGTATATACTATCTCAGTGAAACTAAAATAACACTAGTATGGCAAAATCTGTTACAGTGTGTTTTATATATATATATATATATAAATGCAGAAATAGTTAGTTGCGCCTTTAAAGTTTCTAAATGCACTCCTAAATTTTTCAACTTAGGAGCACAGGTGCTCCTCTGGGAAAATGTAAGTGTCAAGCCCTGATTCACTTAAACACAGTCAGTTATGAGAATGTAAACAGTTGAGAAAGAAAATGCATGTGTAACAGTGTGATGGATCCGTGCGTCAGGTCTTAAAGTGACAGCAGCCTAATATACCTGCTGCCAAATTATGAGATAATATTAAAAATATCTATATGGTCGGTTTTCCCCATGGTATTGATGTCAAAACTGTGGCCACTAAAAATGCTGAATGGCAAGTAATTTTGGAAAACCACTAGCCACAGTGGCTGGTGAGCAAAAAAATTAATGTCAAGCCATACATTACATGCATACATACTTACATACATACATTTTTAAAAATGTGTCCAGACTGGATGATACTGCCAATGTTATTTTAGTATACGTTATATACTATTATAGTTTTTGTTAATATTTTGAAATTACATTTTATTTTTATATTGGCTGTTTTCATTTTAATTTGAGTTTTTGTTGTGTTGGGTTGTTGTGTGTCTATATTGTTTTTATTATGTTTTTTTTTCGCTTATTTTTTTTCATTTAGTTTAATTTGATGTACTAAAATAGCTCAAATTAAATAAGACATTTTGCCTTGGCAACAAGCTAAAATAAAATAAGTTTAAGGTTTTTTATATTTTATTTTATATCAGTTAATATTTATTTTATTTTTATTAATGACTTTTTATGGATTATCTTGATTACAGTGTTGTTGTTTTTTTTTCATTGCTCAGGAAACTTGATGCAGTTCTCAGTTATGTTCCAATGAAGTATCAAATATGTCTCAGATGTTTTGCCTAAAATCACAAATAGACACAAATAGAGACACAATAGTAGCAGCTCGATCATTTGATGAGAAATGTTTGAGTTCATATTGAGATCTCTGAGCATAGTTTAAGAAATTGCTGCAAGACGTGCAGAGATTCCTGGGGTGTTTTCAGGAGAAACATCTGAGACATTGGCAAAGGTCTCTTCAGCGACTCACTCCACACACTCTTTCTCATTGTGACGCAGATCATCACAAGCTCCCTGGACACTTTACTGCCCGTCGGCGACTTCCTGGTGTTTATCTTGTGAAATTAAAGCACCGCTGAGGCACGTCACCACAAGCCCGCTGTCTCGGCTTCATTTCCTCTCTCTAGTGTGTGTGTTTGTTTGACATTTAGTCCAATAAGACTAGAGTGGATGAAGCCAAAAGAACTGTCCAACTCACAGCCCATGATAGTTACAGAAACACCTAAATGAACTAAAAACATGCTAAATGTTGAACTGCCTATGCAAACTCACTCCCACCGTTCTCATGAATGTTATTTCATAAGAAAGCTGACGGTTTCGTTGCCGTGCCGTGGAGTCAGTGGAGTGTGTGCTGAAGTCAGAAGGTGAGGAAGTTCTGGAGCTGTTAGCATGCAGAGGACACATTCAACCAATCAGGAGTTCAGCTGAGGTGAAGAACAGAACCGGTTGGATGCTTGATTAGATTCCAAACCTGAACACCTCTCCTCACCTCACGCTTCCTCTGTTCTATTCCCAAACTTACTGAGCTGCCTGCTGTCTGCTACTCTATGAGAATGCATTCTTCCATTCCACTGCACTACTTTTCCATTGTTTTTCAATATAAACGTGCTCTAGACGGACGTCTTTAACCACTGTGCTTGTGTCTTTTGCAGCGTCTCATACAACATGTTCCTGAATCAACATCTTTGTTGACAATTTATGTCACTTTTAGGCTTACAATCATGGTTTGGTGCTTCTACATCAGTGTTAACCAATTATGAAATCTGGTTGCATCATGCACACAAGGAGAATCTTCACAGATTTTCTTCTTTCAAATCTCAAACCTGCACACACTACAAGACTTGAAAATCGTGGCGCATCACAGATTACAAGATATTATCATGCCAGATTTAGCACCTCAAGTGATATCAACAGGAAGCAGACATAAACAAAATGGATACTGTGTCGCGGCAACTTGCTGTAGACATGATATGAGGAGACATTAAAAGGCAGTTGTGTTGTTGCCACATTTCCACCGGACCCGTACAGCTGCTTATTGTTTCACGGTCGCCATTTCAAAAGTTTCATCACTTCTGTCTCCTTGTAGACTTGTCTCTCACTGGCTATTATGGAAGTACTGACGTAATCATAGTCATAATCATCCCAATTTATCGGTCCTGGTGTGTCCGTGAGTAGATCGTGAGGTTTAAGATTTGGGGCCCTATCATACACCCGGCACAATGCGGCGCCAGGCGCGACGCAAGTGTTTTTTGCTAGTTTCACCCCGACGCAGTTATCATTTTAATGTCCAGTGCCATGTTGTTTAAATAGCAAATGCACTCGCGCCCATCTCTGTTCACCCATGGGTGTGCTGGTCTGAAAATGAGGTGTGTTCAGGCGTGTTGTTGGCGCATTGCTATTTTGAGGAACTGAAAACGACTGCACCATTGACCAACAAAAACCTGGTCTAAAGTCAATAGCGCAGTATTTTTTGTGTGCGTTAGTAATATGTGCCTATAGGCAGGAGCACAAAGCGCGTACACTCTGCTTGTTACACACACAGGGATGCGCAGCAGCACACAAACATGCAAAATATTAAAAAATAAAAGAATTACAATGCAAAAGATTATTATTGTCATAATGGATAGTCATTGCATGTATCAGAATTACAGAATTTGCAGTAATGACGAATGAAATTGGCTACTTATTTAACCAATTGTGGCAATACACACATGTATTTAAACTGACTCATCAGGTTGAGGGAGGGTGTCTATATTCCGCCATGTAAATAGCGAATCCACCATGGTGCAAGCACAACTGGCTTTTAAAGGGAATGGGAGATGAGACTCTGATTGGTTTATTGCACGTTACGCCCAAAACACACCCATGACTTGTTAAGAGACTAGGTACAACCCTTTTAGACCATGCGCCAGGAGTAAATCGGTCATAAATCAGCCTGAAACTCCTGTAGTCTGAGCCTGGCTTTACTTGGCAAAATCATGGTGACCCACACATGACACTGCTTTCTAAAATCATGGCAACTTTTTAAAGAATTTGCATTTTTTTTCCATTCAACTGACCTGCGTCTTGTGTTTTTAACCACGAGATCCACTTTCTCTAACGTGCAACAGACCAGAAGTCATTTATTTTCAATGTCGAATATAGGAACTGCGTGGAGTTCTGACCCTGGAGTTCCGTATGTGAAAATTTGGATCCAATTTGAGCTTTGGATGCGTTGAAATATTTGAACTTCTCTGGCTAGACCGTATGTGACTATCTGACAGGATGGATATATTCTAATCAAAACTATAAACATGAGGTGAGAATTACCAGTATTTTTCTACTAAAACATTATTCTTTAAACACTATTTAAGTTATGCTAATTTAAAATAAATAAATAAATAAATAAAGTGTCTGGACTGGATGATTTTTAATACTACCAGTGTTATTCTATATTCTATTGATAGTATTTTGAATAAGATTTCATTTTTATATTTTCTGTTTTCATTTTAGTCAAAGTTTTAGCAATTTTGTTGTGTGCTTTTGACATTTTTATTAGTTAAAAAAAAAATGTGTCTATATAGTTTATTAAGTTTCAGTTTTTAGTTTTATTATACAAACCCGATTCCAAAAAAGTTGGGACACTGTACAAATTGTGAATAAAAACAGAATGCAATGATGTGGAAGTTTCAAATTTCAATATTTTATTCAGAATACAACATAGATGACATATCAAATGTTTAAACTGAGAAAATGTATAATTTTAAGGGAAAAATAAGTTGATTTTAAATTTCATGGCATCAACACATCTCAAGTTGGGACAAGGCCATGTTTACCACTGTGTGGCATCCCCTCTTCTTTTTATAACAGTCTGCAAACGTCTGGGGACTGAGGAGACAAGTTGCTCAAGTTTAGGAATAGGAATGTTGTCCCATTCTTGTCTAATACAGGCTTCTAGTTGCTCAACTGTCTTAGGTCTTCTTTGTCGTATCTTCCTCTTTATGATGCACCAAATGTTTTCTATGGGTGAAAGATCTGGACTGCAGGCTGGCCATTTCAGTACCCGGATCCTTCTTCTACGCAGCCATGATGTTGTAATTGATGCAGTATGTGGTCTGGCATTGTCATGTTGGAAAATGCAAGGTCTTCCCTGAAAGAGACGACGTCTGGATGGGAGCATATGTTGTTCTAGAACTTGGATATACCTTTCAGCATTGATGGTGCCTTTTCCAGATGTGTAAGCTGCCCATGCCACACGCACTCATGCAACCCCATACCATCAGAGATGCAGGCTTCTCAAACT
Source organism: Coreius guichenoti (assembly GCA_039654105.1). Classification (NCBI taxonomy): domain Eukaryota; kingdom Metazoa; phylum Chordata; class Actinopteri; order Cypriniformes; family Gobionidae; genus Coreius; species Coreius guichenoti. Next base: position 35,053,922 of record CM077173.1, read on the forward strand.
GAGTGCTGATAACAACTTGGGTTGTCCTTGTCCTCTTTAGTCCGGATGACATGGCGTCCCAGTTTTCCACAAAAGAACTTCAAATTTTGATTCGTCTGACCACAGAACAGTTTTCCACTTTGCCACAGTCCATTTTAAATGAGCCTTGGCCCAGAGAAAACGCCTGCGCTTCTGGATCATGTTTAGATATGGCTTCTTTTTTGACCTATAGAGTTTTAGCCGGCAATGGCGAATGGCACGGTGGATTGTGTTCACCGACAATGTTTTCTGGAAGTATTCCTGAGCCCATGTTGTGATTTCCATTACAGTAGCATTCCTGTATGTGATGCAGTGCCGTCTAAGGGCCCAAAGATCACGGGCATCCAGTATGGTTTTCCGAGCCTTGACCCTTACGCACAGAGATTGTTCCAGATTCTCTGAATCTTTGGATGATATTATGCACTGTAGATGATGATAACTTCAAACTCTTTGCAATTTTTCTCTGAGAAACTCCTTTCTGATATTTGCTCCACTATTTTTCGCCGCAGCATTGGGGGAATTGGTGATCCTCTGCCCATCTTGACTTCTGAGAGACACTGCCACTCTGAGAGGCTCTTTTTATACCCAATCATGTTGCCAATTGACCTAATAAGTTGCAAATTGGTCCTCCAGCTGTTCCTTATATGTACATTTAACTTTTCCGGCCTCTTATTGCTACCTGTCCCAACTTTTTTGGAATGTGTAGCTCTCATGAAATCCAAAATGAGCCAATATTTGGCATGACATTTCAAAATGTCTCACTTTAAACATTTGATATGTTATCTATATTCTATTGTGAATAAAATATAAGTTTATAAGATTTGTAAATTATTGCATTCCTTTTTTATTCACAATTTGTACAGTGTCCCAACTTTTTTGGAATCGGGTTTGTATTTAAGCCCTATTCGGACGATAATTGTTTCTCATGGGGTCGTAAGGCTAGGCGTGATTTTTACTGACGTCCGAATCCAGAATGTCAGTGTTTTTCTCCCACCACCCGCATAAAAATCCCCAGCCGAATTACCAAGTTTTAACAAACACCAAGGTCGTGTGGTAATTTAATTGCCGTCAGAATCCACATCACTGAGTCGTTACAAAAAGAGATCAATTCAAAATTCTCTGTTTTAAATCCTTTTTTGACCACTGACCGAGCACCGTACGGTAACAGTTGCGCTCCGGATGCATTTTAAAGTCGCCATGAAATCAAAATTGAACCTTTTTGGCTTTTAGTATGAATATGTTAGCCTTACTGTTATCTATAAGCTAGTGTGCTCCAAAACAATGACAAAATTCATATTCATATTTTTTCAGTGGAAATTACGTCAACACATTGAATAATGCTGAAATGCTGGAAGAACAATATTATTTCATATCACCGCTCAAAGGACAAAGAGATGAATAGCACATAAACATTTGAAATGGGCCGTTATTATGACAGCAATTATTACTGTGCATTACTGTG